>JASJUZ010000583.1:0-345895 GCA_037159825.1 Tupiocoris notatus
CACTTTTCCTTTCAATTTTTCGAAACAATTTATGAGCAGCAGTTTTTTTTACACAGTGAAAAGAGAGGGGGACTTTGTCCAGAGTAGTCAGGAATGTTTTTGAATAATTGATTTTTTGAAAAGTGGACTTGTTCATTTTTTCTTGAAAAGTGAACTTGTTCATTTTTTCTTGGTGGGATAATTATTATGTTATAGAATCATAATTATATTGTAGCAAAGGTTATAAAGCAACCACCGTACAATAATTCGCAGATATTTTTCATTTCGGTGATCGAAGCGACCATCAATTTTAATTATTAATGACGACATCGTTGGTTTCAAGATCTGAACGAAAAACCAGTTGGAATTTTTCAGTATCGAGACTAACTTAGCTGAATGAGGATTTCCTATTTTCCCGCAATAACCCGCATCAGTGTGAGCGCTGGTCTCTAAGGTAGCTACAAGTTTGAGACGGTCTAGGCTCTTCTCAATTGCATAAAAGCAGTGTAATTCAGTTTGCCGAGAATTCGTCGGTTCATTAGAGAATCGTACATGACTCCACTATCACAATCTTACTATTGGAAAACTCTGATCTCTTGACTGTATTGACGTGGACACAAGCGTAAGATTGCTCGGAAAAAAGTCTTGAACTTCCCGTTTTACCCTTCCCTCGGTTCTTCCTGGTTTCGATAAGCGAAACTACCGCAAATGGGAAAACGATCTGATCCATCCCGTATCTAGTGGTTCATCCTGCTTTGCTTCTGGAACAGTAGCGTATCCGGGAAAAGCCCCATAATTCACTCGGCTCCAGCGATGTTTTGACCTGGTTCGCTCATTGTGAGCGAGGAAAAAAGTAGGTATTCTTCGCCGCATGTCGACTTGAAATGTTTTTCTCCAAACATGCTCGAGGTCATGTTTGGCAAACTATGATGGCAGACAGCCAACTTGAAGGATTTATGATGAAAAATACTCAACTGAGCTCTACAGGTAGATGATAACAAAAAGGGAGACTTTCATAAAATGTTCACTATATTTTCATTCTAGCTGTTCTTATATTCCTCATCTCTTCGTGGCGTAATCAACAGTGATCGGGTAAATTTAATTTTCTCTAAGTAGGTCTCACACTGACAAGAAAACAAATAATGTTGATAAAACTGAGGGCCAAAAAACACGCTGATCCTCGCACTGAAGTTGGTCCTGTTCGCGAGGCCTAATCTTTCTTATCAGGATTTTGATTAAAAAAAAAAAAAAAAAAAAAAAAAAAAAATATATATATATAGATTTCGATTGAAGAGTAGAAGAGAGGGAAGAAAACTGAACTTGTATATACGGAATTGTCGTTATGATTCCAAATCCATGTAGATTCTACTCGGCAAAAATTTCCTTGATTCTACAATGAACTATTCTTTTCAAACAAGGAAATGCCACGCTGCAGTTAGGCTCAAAGCAGAGCTTCAAAAACTAAACAGAGGGGAGCAATCGTCAAAGGAAGCGGACTTCGTTTTTCTCGGATTTATCTATCAAATGATATGTTATAAAAAAATATAATGTGTACTGCTAATTGTTGATGTATTGTTGCAGTATGGTTGTGCGTTCTTATGGGAAAAAATGCTATAAGATCCTCAAACAACTGCAGAAAAAAAAAAATCTCTTGATGAGGATTTTATCTCGAAAAATAAGGCACTTATCGTGCGAAGTGATATGTATCTTGATATATATTTATACTCATACATACAAACAACGTTATCAGAATTCGATTCTCTGAGCAACAAACCGATTACGTAAGTGTTAGCATCATTATCTACGAAAATCGGCTAAAAACCAGATTAAGAGGCATTTCTTGTTGCATCAAGCCTTAATCCGATAGACTCAAGTTGGGACGCCGTGATGAAAGCAGATGATCGCAAAATACTCGAAATTCCCTCTTCCCGAATCATTAACCACTCATTGCCTTCTCGTCTCGCTAATTTTCGCCCTCTTTATCGCGAATAGAGCCGACCATTTTCCGCTGCCGCGCAAATTATTCATCCGCTCGAGGGCATGTCACCGACAGGCAAAATGCGGTGAGCCTTGGGCGACTAGAAAATTCACTACACACATGCTTCCGCTCGTCGGAAGGTTTTCAACCTTCGAAAGTCACCCTTTGTGCACTAGGCAGATGAAGTTACAAGGAGACGAAGGTAGCTGTATCGAGATAGTCAGCTCGCTTTACCGCCGACAGAATTTCCTCCCATTTTCCCCCTGGGGGTTATTTCCTCTCAGTTTTACTCGCTCGCCGCTTTTCCGGTATTGAGTTATCGGCAACCCCCTCTCCTCCATTTCGAATACATTCGATTTCCGATCTTGTGAACCGGTCGTGCTGATCTTTCCTAATCTTCAGTCGTGGTATTTCTAGAACAGCGGACGAAAAAATGAGACAGGAGAAGAAAGAAATATGGGACCCGAATCTCCATTCCATTTACCACGTGCGGAAATTTTCAGAGACATTTGGTTGAGACGGAAACGGAGCGACGTCATTTCCGAATTATGGCCATATTGCATACTGAAATGTGGAATTCGAGGTGAAAATATAGGCATGTAAAGTGGCATACAGTTCGAAATTAAATCTACGTGTTGATTAATTACACTTGGAATTGTGTTATCCATTTTGTCACTTGTAGGAATTTATATTACTGATGCTCCAGTTCGTTTTTCTAAATTCCGATTCCTACCCTTTATATACGCGGCACACCCGCAAAAGGTGGGCGTTGGATGTTGACACGATCTAACGGACCAGTCCAACGAACGTGGGCGCTCTAAGTGTCAAAAGTTCGAGCAACCCAGTTCCATCAGCGTCTGCGATCATATTTCATTAGAAGAAGCTCCCGTTTTGCTTGAACGGTCCCCGAGCTTGAACTTGAGACTTTCGTGGGCGGGGAAGAGGAAATAGTTGAAAGGATGTCGCGAGATAAATGTAAACCGATCGATCAAGTTTACTAAGCCCAAGAGAAGCTGAGAGTGAAAAAAGACGCTTATCGATTTCTGGTCGGATGAAGCTGTATGGCGAAACCGATAAAGCCCAGCGACGTCGGCGTTTTTCTCCCAATAACTAGATCTTTTATGGGCGGCAAAAATGCTGTTAAGTGAAAAGATTCAACTCTTTGAGGCGATAAAACTGTGCCTAGGCTTTTGCGACAATGAGTTCCAGGCATGAAAGTTGGAAGCGATCCTCTTAGAAATTATTACTTTAGTAATATTCGCAATTTATTGTTTTCTGCCTTTACGAGATAAAGGGCATTGTTTCGGTAGTATTGAGGCTCGTAGGCTCGTACTCGGAAACAAAACTAAGGCACATTTTACAGGCCCATATTCTGGAAAATGTTCTACGCACTCAAAATTATCAGAAGTGATGTTATGTTTAATCAGAATTTATTGATCAAATTCAATTTCCCGTATTAAAAAAAAAAATGCGAGAGGAAGAAATATGATTTTTGTTGTTTGAATTTGGACCAGGAGTTCTTCGACATGCTCGTATAAGTGTCGTGATTCTGGCTAGTATTAAATACTGAGGAATAATAATAATAAGAGTCTGAGGTAACAACCATTCTATTTATTCGTGACGAATATTATCAATCGAGAATTGTGAAAGAGGTTATTACCTGAGGCTCTTATTATTCTTTTCAAGATAATGATCACTCTAAACTATAGCCATTACAAAAATTGCATGTTCCACTCAACGATCGTGGACATTTTTCTGCCCCTTGGAAGCTCAATATTAAAACTATTACTCAGAACCCATCCTAAGAAAAAAGGCGGTGGTTCGGTTTTACGGCAAAGCAGAAACAAGTTGAAGGTGAATCACTTTATTTACTCAGTTCCACTCTTCATTTTGTAATCCCCGAAGAATATCATTTCTCCCGGGGACGGAATAAAGCGAAGAAACCTGTGGAAATTCACCGCTTTCCGTCAGGTCTTGGGAAGTTTCTTTTGATTTTCGCACCACCGATTGCATTACAGTGACTGTCGGTGGAAACGCGAACGGTTTCTAATGTTAATTCTGTTTTTCGAGACTATTTGTTTATAAATATCCCTAGTGGAATTCAATTTTAACAAAATGACGTCCCGTGTTTTGTATTTTTCGATGATCAATATCGGAAAAAAGATTCGTTGATATTAAGTATGTCCATTTTCTCTTTTATTTTCGAATGGGAGAAACGATTAAATGACATATATATTATAACACAGGAAGAAATGTGAAGGGAAAACTTTGGTTGAACTTGCCGAACTATGCCTATTAAAATTATCTCATCAAGCCATACACTACATCCAAAATTTTCCCATCACATTTCATCTCACGGATCCCCTCCCGTTTCCTTTCCTGGACGGCAAGCCACAACATTCCTGAAAACAAAAACTTACCACACTTTCCCTTGACTCACTTTCCCACGCGCCGTGTTTATCCAGTCGAAAGAACGCGCTGGTATATATAATCTCACCTCTTCAAATATCTGTTAAACTGGAGCTGCGAAAAGCAACAAAATCTCGGCAACGAGGGGCTCCATTGATTTGAACGTTACGAGGAAATGACGTTTGGCAATGTCGTCAGCGAAGCTCATTTCACGAGGGGACGTTTCCATTAGCCGTCGACTCTTGGGTTTGACCCTTTTCCTTCCAATTCCGCGGCGGACAAGCGAGAAAGCTTTCCCACAGCATTCCCTTGACCGCCTGAGGTTTCGAATTCTGAGGCCGAACATTAGTGGAATATATATAAGATTGAAATTCGAAAGGCTATCGGAAACCGGTCATTGTACATTGCTGTCAGATTCGGAACCATCAACTAATCGTTTGAACGTTTTAATTCCATTTTTTGCACGTTTGTCTTTGAATTCTGCTTGTGTACGTATCAAGATTAATGTGATTGATTCAATTGACACTTTTTTGGCGTAATTAATTTAGATAATTTTAACATCGTGATGCCAGTTTTATCTGGACCTGACTAGGAGTAGAGCACTAGAGTCATTTAGATTTGATCCAGTAGTGGCTGCACTTGACTCCTAACAACTTCATGGGAATTCTCAAGACCATCAGCTGGATAATGATGACCGATAGAGGCGCGCGTTTATAGGTTACCTGTTTAAATTAATATATTGACGAGAATAGCGAACAACAGTTGCACCGTCGGAAGATGTTGAAATGTTGAACAGTTGAATGAAAAATAATGAACCAAACCAGAACTATCTAAAAACATAGAAAGCGTTCCTAAATAGCAAGCGACCCACAAGACAAAAGCAAAAAGATGACAACAACCTGCCATTAAAAATAAAAGTATCGGAAGGCGACCAGTTAAATGAAGGAAGCAACGGAATCTGTGCTGTATCCTCACCTCAACCGTCTACCCTGTAACTCCCCGTTGTACTGAAAGATGGAAGTTTTGTGAGATCCTCTCTCGCATAGTTTCTTATCCATCGTCCACTCTCGACTCTATTACCCTCTGAGCTTTTGATCATCCTTCCCTTCGCTAATCCTAATTAAATTCCTCTCCTAATATTGGAAGTGATAACTCATTCGACTGTAAAAAAAAAATTAATGTTCAGACTTGCTCGTTGTTCTCCGCTTATCTGAAAAAATGCTAACGTTGAATAACGATCGAGTCGGATCTGAGAAACGAGTCACAACCGCAGATGCTGGCGAAATTCGAACCCTTGGCGGAACGGTAAGCGAGTAGCGAGTACTTGGGCCTATCGATTGAACTTCCTCGCTCACCCGCTGCTTCACCTCGCAACTCGGCTGTCCATTAGACGTGAAGGAGTGTCTCGTTCGTCCAGTCTCCAACTCCTCTATTCAATACTCAACGAGCCTTTGCCCGCTTTCTTCCCTATCATTCTCCCTTCGCTTCGAACCGCTGCTAAGATTTGCAAGTCATTGCTATCATTGAATTTATGATTGATGAAATGCTGAAGAATATAAGGATTTCCCCCGTTTTTCCGCTATCTTCGCTTTTCGGGTTGGAAAAAATAGTGGAGGCGGAAGGAACGTGACGAAAAAGTATGTGCTTGTTAAACTAGATTTTTACAACCCCTGCACGATTTACATCTTCAACGATATAATTTACATAGCCAACAAATTGCCAACACCATTTTGATAAGACTGCAAAAACTATTGATAAATAAATGCATTGTAAGAGACACCATGTGTAATTATTTCTCGCCAACGACCTACCTTGGGGTTGAAATGTTGCCAACCCGGGTAATGGGGGGTTAGCAAAGTATCTTCAATTTTTATCGAAAGTACCTGCCAATCAAATAACCGAATTATGGCTCAAAGGATTGAAATAGAGTTTGCACTAAGCAGGGTTTCTAGTGAAGTTTTCAAGTTTGAAACACGGTTTGAACCAAAGAGAGCTACCACGATTTATACGTCACTTGTTCTCTAGCCCAGGGAATAGTGGAGGGATGTGGTTTGGTGGAAGGAGGACGCTCTGTGTGACGTCAATTCTCCTCTGTTTCCTGCTACGTTTTGATCGTGATTGCGATTCTTCCATTGATTTTTTACTATTTAAATTTCGCTCTAAACTTGTATTTTGATGATACCAATTTCTCATTGTTAAAATAAACAATTCATGATTGTTTCAATTTACGCATGCAACACTTGCGAATGCTATCCTCTTATATTTCACCTCCTTTCATCGCAACTTCTTCTATTCTGGGCTGTCTTTATCGCGAGCATCCTTCTCCGCACCCCACCCAATCTTTTTCTTTTCGCTTCTGTTTACCTTTCCTTCCCACATGGCCACCTTCTTGGTTTTTTTTTGTCACGGTCCACCGCTCGGATTTCTGAGGCCCTTCCGCAAGCCGATCCGTTTACTCTCGGAGACCAGGTCTCTGTCAGTAATAAAATACCGCCCTTTCCCAATAAAACTGATGTGATGGTTATAAAAAACGTTTCTAGTTCGATTTAAAAAAATAAAAACCACCCCTTTTCAAGTGATATTGGCTTCAGAATGAATTTGGTACAGAGAGATTCCTTCTCTTAGTCGTCACATTTCTTCTACAAATTCGTGTCGAGAGAGAAAAAATGGGCAAATATTAGTGGACCGTTCTTGCATTTTGAAAATCGGGGCCACGGATCGTTTCCGTAAAATTAATAAATATCTGGAACCTCAAGACCTCCAAACTTCCATTACAGTGACAGATGATCCGGATCAGGAACGAATCGCTCCACCTCGGAAAAGCTCTGGCGAGTCACCCGTTCGAAGTCGTCGCTTATTGAATAATTTTGCCAGCTTATATGAATCGCGCGTTCCACGCGTAGTTAGAAAGCTAGACAAATCCGAGGAAACTAGTAACCATCTATTCATCGATACCTGAGTGTCCCTCGCGGACGGACTCTCATCGCGAATCGTGGCTATTTTTATTTTTCGATCGATCGGTTAGGAAATGTAATGCATAAATTTCAATTAATAAATTTTAATTTTTTTTCAATGCCAATATCGCAGTGGTTAATCGGTCATTTTCTTTTGAACGCCCTTTCCGCTCAATAGTTTTTATAACCACACTTTCCTTTTCCGTTTTTTATCTGGGCGGTTTCCATTTACGTTTCCACGAGCCATGATGTTCTAGGGGAGAGAATCTTATAATGAACAACCTATCCATATCAATCTAGTCGGTATTCGTTTTCTCAGACCACCTTTAGGAAAGAAGGTCGAAACCTTCGGTTCAGGGGAGCCAAATACGGCAACGGAGCAGGAAGGCCTAAGCCACCTTACACCTTTCTGAGCCTCGTGAAATTCGCTCGCACGTTTCTCGTTTCCTCGGAGTTATTACTGCGCGTTTCTCTTTTTTGCCCGACACTGGAGCACTCCATTCAAAAGAAACCCAGCCTCCTCTGCAGGGAAGAAAGGGCCAGCTCGTTAACCGGGAATCGTAATGAGCTCAGAAACGCCACCGCGAAGCCGTTGCCGCGTTTCCGAATCTTTTTGCCCTCCGTAGAACCGAGTTTTTGCGGCAGCGAGAATGAAATGTATGAACTCGTTCGCCAAGTTTCGGGTTATTTGAACGGCAGTTAAATTAACTCCGCCGCTCACATTCGGCTCACGTAATTGTGTGGAACGAAGTGCGTGCGAGAGAGACCTCCAATTTAGCAGAAGAATTTCTTGCAATGTTATGAGTACATTTGTGATGGCAACACATCGTGGTTAAAGAACTTGCGTGTTTGCCAAATCGAGAAAGACAAAGTGATAAATGACAATAATGATTTGACTAGTATACTGGACTGATGCCTTGTACGCCAATGCGCTGGTCAATCAATGTGGGATGTTTTATTAATGTAATCGACCGCGTTGGCGTCTTCTGCAAGAACCAGATTCACGTTCTCACTTCAGGCTATTAAACGGTAGAAATGGTGAAAGGACGGAGACCTGGGAACCCTGCTTTAGCCATAGTTACCAATAGGTTCGTTGGCTGAAGACAGCGAACTAGTTTGAAACGCACGAGAGCGTTAGCCGAAGTTCCCAGTAACTTGAGATCGAAGAGGCTGCCTTCTTGAAACTGTTCTCTGAGCTTAACCGTTTGAATTCAGGTTTCAAACTGTTAAATGAGGCTGAGGAATATTCCCCGAATCATCTCCGAATCTTCGCTCATCCTCAACTGCACCATTGTGAATGCAGGAAATGAAAGTATGGTTTGAAGTTTAATTGGAGGTTTTTCCAAACAGACAACCATTCGAAAGTAGGTACAAATGTTGGTGCTGAAAAAATTATTTACCAGTTGGTTTTAGTTTGCAAATTACTTTTAACTGCTTCAGCGAACATCTGAATTTTGGTAATGGCATTCCAGTTTTCTTCCATACAGAAACTCCAATATTCTCAACAGCAATCAATAGCTGATCATTCACTCACGTTTTCCCTTAGAAAATCGCGGCCTTGGATAATTTCCGTTCAAAATTGTATTAGTAGACGCACTCGCCAACAAAATTGCCTGACGATTAGGGACAGGATTCGCGGAACACCGTTTTGACCAAAGATTTGAGAACACGTAATTCATCCACGTGAGGAAAAAGGAAGGGATTCGCCCGGAGAAAGTTAGATTTATTTGTAACTACTTAGCCGCAACTTTGAAGACGTAATAAGAGCACAGACCTTTCGGATTTTCCCTTGTTCATCTTCAAAAGTTTGATCACGATAACTAGCCGCAACAAATGACAGATTAATTGAACGTTTTCTCCCACACACGTACTTTTTTTACTTTCGAATCATAACGCACCACTCCATGCCTTGGAAAATCATCTCATCCGGCCATGCACGCATGTTCATCCAAACGTTTTCCTTCACATTTCATTCCTTGGTGAATACCGCCCCATTTCTCCTCCCATTTTCCCCTTCGAGCCACAATTTTCCACAAAAAAAAAAAAAAAAACTTTTTTCACTACGCTTTTCCTTCCCATTTCATTCCTCGGTGGTTTTGTTCACGTTTCCTTCCACTGTGTATGACTATCTAATCTTCAAGACACATTTCATCAAATTAAGAGGCGTTGAGGCGGAATTGACACGTTTGAAAGATAGGCTTTACTTCTCACTTTTCCCTGCCCATTCGAATCGACGATAGCTGGAGTGGAAAAAATGCGGCCGTATTCTGGAAGCAGGAGTTTCAATGGGAATTCCACTTGGAAGGGTTGGATTTGTTTGGGTTCGCACTTTGGAGGATACTCATTAAGCCTGTACGTCGGTCGTTTCCAAAGCCGCGGCGATTCTCTGTAATTAAACGGAATCTACGGCCGCCCTCTTTTTTGTCACTGTTCTCACTGACGGTTCACCCTCATTACTCGGATCACGGATGAACTCCCACTGGGCAACCCTTCTCAACAGCCGTTGTCACCGAATGGTTTCAGCGGCTTTCAGGATCAAGGTATTCGAAGTCAACACCGATCACAGTCTAATTTGGGAAGTGATTTGCTCCGGAGCACTTTCCATTGACGAGCTTCTTTGCTGCAAGAGCCCATATTGATTTTGCCGGATGACAGCACTTATAGCTGATAATTAGAGCGAGATCGTTGAAGGCGTACGTCATCACGATTAAATGCGTTAAAATACTCGTAATTGAAAAAGTATTTATAAATCTCTTCTCGAAAGGTTTTTGTTTGTCGTTGTAACGTCATTATCAGACACCGTAGTCCTGCTTTCAATAATAATGTCATAACATGATGTTGATACACGGACAGCAGACGTGTCGCTTCGAGTGATGGATGGACGGCGAAGCGGCTTTCACAGCGCTGATACTCAAACCTGACATGTTTGAATGGGTGAGATTCAGTTAGGGTGCTTGATGATAATTCTTCGGCCAAAATAGCTTTTCCCCAGTCAGATTCAGAACTTGTTTTCAGAGACAGGTCAGAATTCGGATTGACTTTCGCGCATGAGGCGACGTAAATATTACTTTTTTTCTGCCATAGCCGAGCACTTTTACCTCTTCGGGATTGCTCAAGGCAGCTTTTCACTTTCCATACTTTTTTATAGTAGAGTGAAAAAAGAAAAGCTGTTCATGTAGTTTCATGTTTTGGAAGAATTGCATCTTCCTCATCATTCAATACCACTTTAATCAGCAATAAGGCTAAAAGCATTAATTTCATGAATATTTTCTGGAATGACGATATTCCAAGTCGAAAAATTGGGTTAACAATAGTTTAAAATACCATGTTAACGAGAAAAAAACGAATTCACAAGATGAAAATCTCAAAGTTGATTATCACTGCTTGGCAAATAAAAATCAATTTGAAAAAATCTCTACGGCTGAATAGGAAAATTGCATCAACACTTTTTTCTCGCTTTTGATCCCTTTCCCCCTTCTCTCATTTGTCTTCCCTGAGTAATTAATACTTCAAATTTCTTTTCTTTCTTTTTTTTTTTTTTTCTTTCGAATTTCTAACACATATAATCGGTTGTTCCTGTTCAAGAGAACAAATGAACCTTGAATCTGTCTTCTGCTGATTTGGTAGAACTTACTAGACATTTCAACGGGTAATTCAAAGAAGCCCCTTAAATCGCGATATCGAAGTTACTGTCAGCGTTTATTAAAGGAATCCCTCGGGGCGAATAAGTTGGAAACTCGGTTCGTGAAATGTTTGCACGTTTAAACGGCTCCCGATTATACCTTCCTTCTCCATCCGATAAATGGGCTAGACTTGATTCGTTTCAAACTATTTCACTTCTAGGAGTTCAAAAGTTGTGAAAGGCAATGCTCAGTATGTCTGGCACGGTTCCAATCATATCTTCCTTTTCGATCTCCCTTCCTCGGCGATGATTATCTTCCTGACGTTAACAACCACCATGCGAGAAAACAGACCGTGAAATTTTTCTCCGATCTTAGCCAAGTGAATTTTTAGACGTTGGCATAACATTCGAAGTTTACTGCAACAAACGGCGGTCTGTTTGTTTGGCTGCGATGATAGACGAAATCGTCTGGTTTCCGAAGCTTTATGTCAGCACTGAGGAAGCTTTGTGACTGGAAAGCAGTAAAAACGCCATTCGCCGCTGTCCGGCGAGTTTCTATCGTTATACGTGATAAACAAGGAGTATTCAAAGCTGTTTCTTTTTCCACCAGTTACAACCATCATAACGGATGAACGTTATTGAAATTGTCGAGTTTAGTCGTTGTGGGAGAAAAAACGGACGATCTTTATAGTTAAAATCCCCAACCCAGCTCTTTCGCCCCATTAGGTAATATGCGGCGGATAATATTTTTATAGCAGACTTTCTATGATAGTGGGCACAATCGGCGGAGGGTTAATCGGCGGAAATTATTTTTTTCACGGCGTGGTCTTGTGGCAAGTGTTGGACTGATTGAAGATTATAAAAACCAAATGATTCTACAATGCCATTAGAACGTCCAAGGCAGCCAATGTCCAATTATGCAAATACATGAATAAGGACATTATATATCAATGAAAAATAAATTTATATCGAACCAAAAAGCCTTATTAATATACTTTACAATCTAGTATCTCCTCAATTTGAGACGGCTTACGGACAATACAACTAACTCGACTTAGCATCGGTGCAGATTGATGATTCTGACCTACAGTGACATCTGTAATAATCTTGGATTATAAAAGAATTTTCTCTTGGGTACAGAGAGTAAATTGGGTACAGTAATTTGGAGAGTATTTTCTTCTCGGGGATGAGATCGAAGCGAGCATCAATTTTCAATTATTAGAGTTGATAGTTGATGGATCCAAGACCTCAACGAAAAATTAGTGGGCATTTACCACTTTGAGACAAGATCTCAATATCGAGGGGTGGCCTTGGAGTTGCTGCAGACTCTGCTCGGGAACGCAGAGCTCATTTTGAAAAGTACAACAAAAACTCGAAAAAAACCCTCCAACATTTCACTTTTCATTCGACAGCAAAAAATGTAATCAGTGAAAATCTGGAGTGATCCCTTTTGCAAACAACTGGCAGACCGTTCTTTGCATCATTACATAAATATATAAACAGTCTAATAATTTTCGCTTTCACTTTACAAAAGTTTGGCTTCAAAAAACGCGAACGAAAATATGCAAAGTTAAGTTTCGAAAGTTGTGAAGTGCTTTCAGAAAACATGCTCCATGCTCGAACAATTGAGGCAGTTTAATATCGAAGACAACTACTGTCGCTCCTCAGTCTCCACGATTTTAATAAGCTAGGCTTATCTAGTTTGACTTTGATCGAATTGTCTAGTTTCAATTTTCAAACACTTTGCGCCCGAATGAAAACGAGGCGTAATTACGTGCGAGATACAACGTCAACCCTGACGCTTCGTATTAATCAAAATGAGAACCTGTTACTCCGTTACTAATTAAACCCGCTTGTACACACGATATATTCTCCTCATCTTGTCACTAGCCGAACTGAACTAACGACTCTAGAACTAATCGTGGGTAAATAGATGTTCGGGAGAGAGAGATCAAGGAGTTTCAAAGCGCTGAAATTCGTGTCTAGTTCAACTCGCACGCGAGGATTTTCTCCGATACTGTTCTAATACACAAAACATCCTCAGTTGAATGAATATCGAACTATCCATCGTCTAGGGATATCTAATACACGAAAGTACGAGAATGAAAATCGAGATGTAAGCGAAAATCGATACTAATATAGTGCAAAGTCCCAGAATAGGTAATATTTCCATAATTGAGTCGGCGGACAGAGTTAGTAATTCGATACTGGCCAATCACGCACGTTCTTGTCCACAGAAAATGGCGGCATAGTCCCAAATATCATTTTGTTTTTGTGTTAGCACACGCCATGAAATCAGCAATTGATTCGGGATTGGAAAGATGAAGGGGTTCACCAGGGGATGGATTGATTGGCCAAAACTGGTCTACTTTTCACACTTATTTGATTCGATTTTGGACAACAACTGAGACGATAGGTCGAATTTTCGGGCCGATGCACCCAACACTTGAAAGATGAAGAAAAATCCGTGCTAAGAGGGTCACATTGTTTCCATTAAAGAGAGTTTCAGCTCATATAGATGTGCTGATACGAAGCCCTGAAGATGCCCGAACGGGCGAAAAATCTCGGCAGGTTGGTGATACATAATTGAAGAATGTATTGTCACCCCGAGTCCCCCACAACTAACGAGAAAATGGGGAGGGCAAATTGGTGAAAAAATTTCTGTTTTTCTTGGGAAAACACGGGAGGGAAAACAGGGAGACCATTCGCCTAGGGATGAAATGTGAAGGGAAAACCGGTTTAACTTGCTTTTAAGGCGTAATGAGATGATTTTCCATGGGATGGTGCAGCGTGTTATCGTTTGAAAAAAGAACGTCCCTGAGTGAGCAAAAACCACCAACATAACTGTATTTGGTGTGGCGTGTTGTCATGTTGAAAACTGCACGATGGTTGTGGGAAAATTTAAAAGGTTTCAGTCATGTGCAACTCCGCACTATTCAGAAAGTTCCGTTAAAAACAGAACAGCCACGTCGAAGAGTAGAGTGAAATGTAAAGAGCCGAAAGTGTTGCGTTGAAAAGACCTAATAAATCTAGGCTTCCAAAATTGATTTTGGATTCTTCAGAGAGCGTTATTTTTTGTAATAACAGGAAATATAGCAGTCGCAATACTAATAAATAATGAGTATTGGGAGGAGTCAGTTTTGCTATATCGTTGTATGTTCGTTACTGATTCCGGTTTATTGTCATTTTCTACGCATAAATGCAACATCGAGCCTTCTTTTTTGCTCGTCAGAATAGATAAAAATCAATATAATATATTTTCCTTGTGCTGAAAATACCTGCAACAAAGAATTTATTGTATGCACTCAATATGTTAATCAATCATTTATATCATTTCTTTTCATAAATTAATTTATTTCCGCTTTTTAAGCTACAACATCTTTTGATAAAAATGTATATTCCTTCGACCCCTTTGAATGAATAGAGGTTGGAAAAATAAAAAATAAAATCGTGTATAAACTCCGAGAAGCGGCGAATGAGAGAAAAACGTCACATATATGCCGAGGTTTCTCAGGTGAAGCCGCTTCGCATTTTATCTTGCACCGAGCACACTAAAGCTTCAATAACATTCCATCTGGAACAATATAGAAATTCCTCATCTCCGATATTGCCCTTCCGTATGTAGCCTTTGATTTCCTCTGAAGAAAAAGGGTCGCACATTTTTCGGCGTCCGTTATTTTCATCAAAGCCTCCACATATTAGCACGCTTCACGTACGTTTCTCGTTTACCTCGGAAATGTTTTAATGGCTTATACTTTGGAGGAACCAACCTTAATGTTTCGAGTAATCAAGCATGGAAAACAGCCGTTAATTCCAGAGATAATATTTGAAACGTTCCCATTTTTATATTTATTAGTTATAATAGCGGATTCGGCGGCTTTTTCTCCATTGTTCTCTTTGATGGCATAGATATTTCTCGAGAAAAAAGAGGAAGAACGTGTGAAGAACAGTGTAGGATAAAAAGCATAGGTATTTTTAATTTCCCAGCTGATTTTTTTGGTTTCCAGTCGGAAATCGACGTTTTACTACTGACAAAAAAAATTTTTTTTTCTTTGATTTCGGATAAGAGACTATATTTCCACGATAGAAGCGCTAAAATATTTTCTGTTAAGAATTCTATAGGCCACAAGCATTACGCGTGAACTTTCAAGTGAAAATCGTCACTATGGTAAGTTTTGATGTTTATCTTAGGTTCACATGACGTACCACAATCACGTAGCTTCTGGGCATTTTCCCTACTATTTGGATCCGCCTCATTTCCTGTCCGCTATGGTGACGAACGTCGAAGGAATCACAAACATAAAAATACTTTATGATATGTACCCTCGTTTTTGAAATTTTATCCACGAAATTTGCTGAAAGTGACTTGGAATTCGAATTTTACATTAGGAAGGTATGAATCATTTCGGAAATTGGCGGTTCCTCGAATAGGGAACTACAACTGAATGTTCGTGCGCCTGTGCAAATCTGTAGTGAAAGCATCTACCGCGTAACGGGCTCGCGTAGCGTCCAACGGTATGAAGATGCTAGGCGAGTGAAAGGGTCAAAGGTGAAAGGGCCGCCTCAAACGTTGAACCTTTGACCCGGTTGCTGAGCAGCCCGCGGCCAGGCCGAGCCAGGAAGCTCCGGAACCGGATGTCGGAGGCGGAGCCGCGAGCCTCTCTTTTGTTTTCCTTCCTTTCCCCTCTAGTTTCGCCCGACGTTCGCCGCTCCGCAAGTGCCGGCTTTCATTTTCTTCTCATCCCCCCGAGATCGCGACTGGAGCGTTTGATTCTATCGCGTTCTCTCGAAGGACACCTTTAAGTAAATAGGCGGCTCTTATAATTTAATAGATCGCCTTCCGAAAGGATATTGAAAATTCCATAGTAACATCATAATATCATTTTAACGGTGGAGTTTTGTTTGAAAGTGATTTCTTTTGGTGGGTTTTTTGTCGTCAATCTAATGTAATGCTGTAATGGACCGTGATTTCGGACAGTTTGCTTAGTTTATTTTAATATTTAGAATGTTTCATAGTCCAATTAGATGATCACTATTTTTATCAAATTGTAGTCACACACTTGAACGACACAGCTAGTCACACGCTTTCAATTCAACTGAAACGATAGGCCTTTTCGTTCGAAGAGTTACGAAAGTACAATATTTTTGAATACAAAAGTAGAAAAAAAAAACACACGAGAAAACTGACGGAAAATTCTTTTCTGAGTCTGTAGGGAATCGGATGATTTTAACGCTTAAAACATGGGAGTACTGTATGTATACAAGAACCAACATTACGCCATTTCACGCCCTCTTCGGAATGAAAATTTTCCGACAGTTTCATCAAATTTTATTTTTGAGACAAATTTTGACGAGTTTTGTCATCATTGAGTAGAAACCTCGGCAATTTCTTGCAATAATATTTTATTCTTATTTTTATAATTACTATTTTTAATGGCAGAGATTAATGTGTAATGTGATAAATATTTAAGGAGAACGCACTTGTTTTGTATGAGATGTACCGCTTTTAAAATAAATAATATAAATTAAATTTTGAAGAAAAAATATATTAAATTATCAAAGAGATTTTAAAATTTTTTTAATCATTCGCATTTTTTATGTCAAAATAAGTTTCAACATAGATTTCTACTAACCAGGAAGAGCCAGTCGGGATGAACCCGCAACAGTCGAAACAAATTAGGTCTGAAAGAAAGAAAAATGTTTGAATTAGACATTTTTATAAAATCGATCTATTTATCTATATAGATAAAGCTGCACAATCAGGAGGAGAGGTATACGATTGATTGAGGAGCTGGCCAAAGGAATTAAAATGAAACTAGTGGTGTGCATAGATCACACAGTACTTCCATGTCAGAGTCTGTAACCAGTAAAACCAATTATAAAATCAAGAAACTCGTACGAAGGCCGCAACATTAGTTTACAATAACTACTGTTATTGAAAAAACAAGCCAGGAGCCCAAAAAGGGAAAAACTCACAAACTAGGTTGATAATGCCTCCGCACTATGTGAGCCTAACGATACAAGCCAAGTTTTGTAAAATGAGATCATTTTTATAGCAACTTTTATTGTGAAATGGGATATTGTCGTTTATATTTCACAGATAGTGTTGAATACCGCACAAACGGTTGAAAAATGGATAGGTACAATACATGAGGAAAATATGGGCGACTAAATTACATATCTGTGGCATAATAAACATCTGAATGGACGACTTTTTGTTGATGCTATCAATGGTACAAGTTAGAAATCTTGGATAACTTGAAAAGTTGTTATGTCTACTTCGGCGAAAACTTTGCGCAAGTTGAAACACCAATACATTTTATGATACAAAGTACCCCCCACCTACCTATCTAATTATAGTTACTGCTATACCAACTATAGATTATGCCTCTCCATAGAGAAGGGAAAAGTATAAAGGGAAGTGAAAGGACACTACTCCACCGAAATCTAAGACACGACACGAGGAGCGAAGCCCCTCTGACGGGGTTTTGGAGGAGGAGAACCTAGTTTAATCATAAAGGGGGATAGAAGTGACCGAAAACCCTTCAACCTTCCTACCACTAAGCATAATGAAATGCCTCTCGAAATTGACATCTTTGCAAACATTTTGCTGAGCTGACTTCAATTTCTACCACCAATTTACTTTATCTTTCGCCAGGTGACGTTTGCTTTTTTACAACAGAAAACCCATCTGCCGGTAATAGTGGTAGATAAATGATGCTGTCACCTCGGTGCTCGTCTTTTCCCCGCAGTTGAACATTGTTTTACGATGAAAAACATCACGGAAGGAGAATTGAGAGTGGAGCGCCGGTAGGCGTCAATTACCGAGGAAATATTGCGTTACTGCCAACGTTAGCGGGCGGGAAACTCGTGACATTTGTCTTTTTCCTAACCGGGTTGCGCGATGTTCAATTCGGCCGAAGCGAAGTTCCATTCGACCGAAACGGAATGGCTCCAAAACGATATTCGAATCTTATCATGACGAAACCGATAGCATCATATGACGATGGACTGAATAGAATTAAAATTATGTATGTTGATCATGGAATAAATTGAGTTCTATGCTGATTTTCGGGGCAAAACAAGGCATTTGTAATTGATTTTTCGGAATAGGCTGCGCGTGAGGTATGCACTAGTATTAACATGTACAGAATGCATCGATCCTTCAGTTTGCATAACGCTGCAGTAACCTTGTTTGAGAGCTGGTGCATAAAGTCTCATTCCAAGAACGTATTGCAATTTAAATTATGCAATTCAAATAAATGCAGGTCCACACATCATTCTGTCTTACAGGTACAGCAGATCAAGAGGTAAACCTCAATTTCCTAGGAGAGTCAAACAGGAGTCCTCTGAAGCGCCCCTTGTAATTCTGCCTATTCAATCCTACCGCGAACTAACACCAGCGGGGATGTGTGGACTCCTGAACGCACCTCGGAGGGCTCCCACGAACTCATGCTGCCAGCGGTCCTCACAGGAACCATCTCGATTAACTATTTTTTCTTCGACTACGATTGAAAATGATATAAATTCTAAGAGAAAAAAAAACAAGTACGAATGTCCAATCTGACTTGTAGACTGGAAGTCAACTGCCTAAATAAAAATACGAGCGATACAAACATTCTGCTAGTTTCAGTGTGATTGCCCTCTCGAGAAGCGATTACCACTTTCCAACTCCCGCCGGTGTTAGTTCGTGGTGGAATTCAGTAGACAGCAATACAAGAGGCACTTCAGAGGACTTTCTCAAGACTGTCCACGGAAAGAGAGACAGGAGAGGACGATCAGACGCTACGTTGAACACATTTCTTTAAATATTTAACTTGGAATTAATTCTTTGAATGAGACACCTATGAAGCTGTTCCAATCATCATAAATTCTAATGAAAACTACAAAATATTAAAAAAAAAAAAAAAAATTATGTCTATTAGCATTAGAGCCGGTTCTGTCTGTCAAGATTGAAAACCATGAGTTGATATTCATCAGTGTTTGGAGGGTATGTTTGGAGACTGGAAGGATGTCTGATTTTGGTGGAGGATTTGGCATTCCTCTGGAAACTGAAAGTGAAGATTTTGAATTGACTTCAGGGTCCATTTATATTTCATATCCATCAACTTAGCAACAACTGTGGTATCGTCTCATCATCGTGCAAAACTCTATTTGCAATTACTCCCTAATTTGAGGTGGTCGATATTAATAAACATACCTACGCGACTCGAGTTTCTTTTGGCTCTTCGAACCACGAATAAGTCTGTAGCGACGGTTATTAAATAATTGGAAGTTCTCGCTACAAAATACATGTGCCGTAAGGCTGATTCAAGAAGAACATCGGCGGAAGGAAAATAATACAACCGAGTTACGAAAACTTTGCGCACTCGTGATGGCGCGTAGAGTTGAACATCTCGAGAAAACTTCGAATCGACTTCGATCTTGTTCGGCAGAGAAACTTCGCGCTTTCATAAAAGTTATATAACACGTATGGGTTACTTCCACGCCAACACCTCGACTAACGTTATTTTGGCAGATAATGCAGAGATTAGCGAGCCATTACACACATGATACATTCGCGTAGGCGATTCAAAGGCTGATAAATTAGTACCTAGCTTGATGAATGTTTTCGCTAACTCAAAACAGGTTGAAATCATGCAAAAAAATATTTCTTCTAATTTCATCAGATCATCATCGTTATTTTTTAAATTCTTTTCTTCAAAGTCAATAAAAAAAAAATGTGGTTGATGACAAAGTTTTTCGTCGACAATTCCTCTATTTTTCACTGCTCCCTATTTTTCCACCAATGACAATTTGCGATAAGAGAAAATACACATTCTTCTCAACCGTCAAGCTGAGAACGTCAAGATCAATCAAGTGTCACCTATAGACCCCAAGGTGAGAATCCCCATTGAAAGATGAGCTTGGATAGTCGAGTTTCGAAAACTTTCGGGAAACCCATCGCGTGTTTGTGACGAAAATGAATCGACATGAAACGGTTGTCTCGGGCCGTTCGAACGGATCCCACTTTAGCCTCGACCTGATGTTGGTTTCGAGAATTGCGAGCTCGATTAATCTCACTCCATTTTGATGGGAAAAAGGAAGTATAGAACGATAGGGCTCTTCTGACCGCAAACAACGCTGACGTCAATATTTTCACAATTTTCTGAAGCAGCCACCGTATTTACGCTTCTTATCAGGTTTTTAGTTATGAGCATTCGAACCTGGACAAAAAAAGCGACGAACTTCTTGAAATTGAAGTTCATTCAAGCAAATTCAAGGAAGAATCTTAATAGGAATAGCTTTTACTTATAGCGTTATCTTTTTATTTTATCTTGTCATTCTATCTTATAATCTTATTATATCTTCTCTTCTTATCATATTATGTTATCTTCCTGAATTATTACATCTTTTCGTCGCATCTGATCACCTTAGCTAACTCTCTTTCTTCCACTGTCTTCTGTAATGGTCATAAGATGCAATCAGCTCTTAATTAAAATCTTATCTTCGATGAATTAACGTGCAGAAGAGCTGTTCACAAAACTGGAAGAACGTGCTGCCTCTGTAATATATTCTGCCAACTAAATTAAATATTCTTCTGATTTAAATGTAATATTCTGACTTTAATATACAGAACCGAATCAATATAAGGCTGATTGCGGTTGACCGATACGATGTCATCTGCGTTACAAATATATCCGTAGCAAGAAAGGTAGGTACACAGAGCGTTTGGAGATCGTCGGCAAAAACGGAAAATCAGGCCGAGATAAAGCTTGGCACAGCAGTCCAATCAACACTGCCTTGTCAGCTTTTTCTTACCCCAATCAACTCTTCAAAATACGCCGGAGTTCTTTCGACGCAATCGTAATCTTTCACCCCTTTCGAGAAACTTTGTCCTTGTGTCCTTCTCCATTGAAGTAGGCCACGAAGAACATAATTCGAATGGTGACATATTTTCGTCGAGATATCCTCGAATGCTACTCTTGTTCAGGTGTTACCGAAACTGGAATATTGCAACGAAATCATTGTACAACACATCTGCGGTGGGATTGGAAAAGTTGAGGCGAAATAGCTGAAAGTTGTCACTTCTGTCGCTCTAACTTCAAAGTGAGAGTCTGAAAGATGGCAAGGCTTCGCTTGCCCGTCAATGGAATGACAAAAGTCCTACGGAATTGTATTCCAGAGCAACAAAGGATGGATTTTGTTTGAGATTCCTTCATCATTATTATTATTTGCTGTGAAGTAGAAGATTGTTTTCTATAACAATATCCAGCGTAATGTTTTCATAACAGATGAATTTGAATAATTGATTTTTATTAAGGATTGGTTGCAGTAGGAGAGGATCTGTAGATGAGGAAGAGATAGTCTACTCAGAAATAGATCCGACCTGGAAAAATAAAGATAAAAGTTGAGAAAACCCATAAACTTACTAAAATAGCTCAAAAAGTAATTTCCATTCATAGGATAACTGTATAATTCAAACGATTCACCTGCTGATATCTATTATCGATAGAAAATATCAACAGGTTCGAAACGTTTTCCTCGCTGATAATCCTATTCCGTTCAGAGAATAACAGTAGGAAATGTTGAAAGCTTGCCAATTCAATAACTTTACGAGAGTGAACGTCTATCTGAAAGAAAGGGCGAAATCTGGTATCAGTAAACATGGATGAAAGAGCTTTGCCGATTCGCGAGCGCAGTTAATTTTCAAACTTAACTTCTCCTTCTCGCCACTTGGAGCCGAAGAGATTAGCTTTTGCGAAACAAGGAAATTAGGTAAACTCGAGTTGGCAACGGTCCAGAAAATCAAGAGGGGGAGAATCGAGTTGGAAAGGCCTTTTATTCGGGAGAAAACCTAAAAGGGCTCATTCTTGGCTACGTTTTCCATTTGTATTCTTCTCGTTTGAGAATTCCAACGCTGCGCAGGATTTATAACCCTTGTCAGTGAATAATGCGCTGTCAAAATCTGGTGAATGTCTGTAGAAATCGTCGAAAAGCTTAAGGTATTCTATAATTGTGCTATTAGCGTCAAATTAGAGACTGAAAAAAGAACAATTGCAAATGTCATGCTGAATGGGAACTGTTATGGGAACCATTCAGGCCTGATGATGATTGATAATGATTTGATGAGTTATGGGAACACAAATGACAGCAATTCATCTATTATCTTATAATAGCTAACGCTTGTTGCATTTTATCGACCTGCCATTCCCATTTATTCGAGCATACAATTTTGAAACGGCTGCTTCTTCCACTCATTGATCCAAGTTTGTTCAAATCCGTTTCAAGCTACGCCCGGTTTTGCATGAGCAACGGAACTTCGAGTTGGCTGTATCCCTAACGAATCTTCCCCTCGTAGATCTTCCTCGGGTTCCACTTCCAAGCACGTCGGTTTCCAAATGTAAACAAGGGAGCAAAGCTATGGCTGCGGAGGGTCTTTACCTGTCGACTGTTGACTCAAGGATCGACACGGCCGCAAGCTCCGAGAAGACCACTGAGTTTGGAAGTTTCTCTGTAGCTGAGATGAACGCTATTGTCGGATGGAAAAGCGGTCCGCTATTAGAAACAATACTCCAAAGTATTGGATTCATAGTAGTTCATTCAATGGACTTAATAATAATGAGGAAGAGCCTATTTAACACCTACTCACATCAGTGGACAGGGATTAGTTTACTCATTTTCCAGCGTTTTTCTCGCTTTGAAAATGGCATAATTTGATTCAGCATACCATCTCACGTGTGCGAGACAATAGTTATGAAGAAAAGTCTATGTTCAGCGAAGAAATCACATTTTATACATTCAAACGTTATTTCCTCCACTTGGAAGTAGATGTAGAAGTGACCAAACCGTTGGAAAGCTGAGTTTTTTAACAAGTTGGGACAAGTTTGGACAAAGAGTGGAGTTATCTCGTTGAAAAATTCAGGTAGAAATCCGATTGAGAAAACTGAAGTTTCAACTTTACTACTTTGGCCTAATGTTTTCCGTATTGCTCTGCTATAAAAAAAGCCGAATGTGTCAGTTTTCTTACAGGACAATTTACGATCTTTCCAACAGTGTCTTCAGACTTAAGTTTGCATAAAAATTGAATAGGTACTACAACCCTTTTAGTGAATAAAGGCCGAAAATGCGAGAGTGATGAACAGGATTTTCTATCGGACTACGAATCAATTTTCAAGATTGGACTAAGCAAGATTTCTTAGAAATAAGTTGTAGAACATTTTCTTTGATTATTGACTAAAAATACAGGTAGACACCCTGTAAAATGATATTGTTGGTCTTATATGAACAGTTGACTCATATTTGGGCCACAAAAACTGTTTTCAAATCCAAAAATCGCGCCTTTTTTACAGGACTTATGAATAAAAAATTATATAAGTTATCGAAGCGCAAACACAAACTTGGTAGAGCTCAATATTTGGGAAAATATGTATAACCATTACCAGTTGTTTAGAATCTAAAATCAGTGTTCTGTAGAGTTTCCAACATGGTGCATATTATCTGCAATTGCATTGTAGGAATATCATCTCCGTAAAAGACACGCGACGTCGAGCAACAGTAAACGATAAGGGCACGAAGTAGATCGATATTCGCGAGCCTCATTGCCGGATAAAGACAACGTTGACGTGACAAGACTGCGGGATACAACTCGAATGAGGCTTCCCTTTTGCGGTTTGCCGTTGGTGGCCAAAAACACCATTGCATCTTATCGTTTAACCGCACATTTCACACTTACAAATGGGGAATTCGCCGGCAAGTTTGCTGGGAAATGTATTCTGGAAAATGTCGTTGTTGATGTATTGAGTCAAAACTTGCGTTTGAATGAGTAATCGTCTTTGGAGTATGGGGATATCGAGGCGGATTCTTGATCCAAATTCAGACGAGAAAGGGTTTTCTGCCTGTAGCTTCCAGATACTTATTTCCAAAGAGTCTGCCTTTCACAAACCACCTAGCACAATTCCATAGCGTCACAAGAGGTTTTCTCAAGATTTTAAGGTTTCCTCCTGAAAGACTCAAGAGGTTTTTATCAGTGGGAATGCTTACTGGATTGCGACACTTTAGTGAGGGCTTTTTCTGGATCCAGCAAACTCCCGAGGCTATGTTACTTCCGAGGGTATTCCATCTCAAGAGAGGAGTTCGCAGTATCCAGATGAATTCCACACATTTTGTCGTCATTGGTGTTAGGATTATCTGCACGGGCTTCAGATTATCAAGACGCTAGTAAATGAAATGAAGGGTGAAAAAATAAAAGCAGCATGCTTGAGAGGAAAAGAAAGCAAATAGATGAAGAAGATTTAGTCAGTTGTTATTCCGCCGTCCGAGTTTGAGGTGACAGCTTTCAGTCCAATGAATTCTGAAATAGTACATAAATATTATGTAACAGTAAATTTATTCGGGTCATAGTTTCAGCAATATTTTCCCACAAAGAACAGCCAGACCGATTCCATGGTGATGTTACGATTAGCATTTCGTGTTTAGCAAAATTGGCACTGTATTAACTGCCAACTACATGCAAATGATCATGATATTTTATCACAAATTGGAATTTGATGACTAGGCACTGTTAATACAGTGCCAATTCCTGAACACGAAATGCTAATCGTAACGTTGAGGTACGTTGGGTAAATTCTAGTGTCAGACATTTTTATTGCAAATATTTAATCAACTTCTGGTTATTCATTAGGGTGCCCCCGCCTGGAGAAGAGTTTGCCTCTGGAGCATGTTGCACTGTGGGAGAAACATTATTTTGGGAATCCCTGCAGTGAATTGTTTTAGCTAATTATTAAGCTTTCCTTACTTAGATATTTCCATTTCCACAACCACCATCAAAGAATCAAAACCTCATCTACCCAAGTTTAGCTCAACTTTCCTCCCTTATGCCTCGGCGAGTCCTCAAAGCTTCAGCTGGGAATTGAAATCACCATCAATACTGGCGATTCTCCGAGCTAAATTATATTCTGCAAACGGTCGGTATTCACGGGTGAAAATTAATTCTGCATACGATAGCATCAAGCGCTCACCCGATTGTTTAAGTCTCTCCGACATAAGAAACTTCGAGCCGCCAACTTTATCTTCATAAATTTCAATCGCGAAATCCGAGCTGGGAATTCCACCAGCCGTAATGAGGAGTAAAGTTGGCGCCGAGTGAACTTCGAAAATCTTCGCTGACTTTGAGTAACCATCTCTTGAAATTCAAAAGCTCCGCGTCACAAGCTGATTAGGTACGTGTTCCGAAGACAATGCTTGTCAATGAAGAATACCAGTGATTCGCTCACGGTATTCCGTGGTTCAGCGAATCGTGACGTTGAATGTTTTACTCAACTTTTTTTTATTCTACTACTACACTACTTCTTCACACCGAGGAAGTGATTATTTTAAACCGTTTTCAACGGAGAAGAACGAAATTTCGCGATCAACATTGTTCATCATTATCCGTATTAATGGAAGCGCTAATTGCTAATTCCAGTTTTGTCGTCTTCCATTTATAAACCGCGATAATTGAATATCGCTGCTCTTGGCTACATTAGCCCACCTAGCGCGAAAGGATGCCAATTTGGGAAAAGCGATGGATAAATAATACCGCAGGCTTTTGTTCATCGTCGGGTTAAGAGATAAAACGTTTTTTCAGCCGAAGTTCGTCCTTGTTTTTCCCGTTGGAACCTTTGTTGTGGTCTTCAATAGGGAAACGATGCTTATTTTCTCGCTGCCGACAGATTCGCGAACATCGCTCCCATCGACCGCAGTTTTTCACATTCCCCTCGAACAAGAGGAAAATCTATTTGAAAAAAGTTATGTAAAAAAGTAGAATATTCAATTGTTGTGGTTAGTTGTGCGATTTTCATAATTTCCACAATCGATTGCAACCTTTGGAATCACTAGGAATTATTAGGCTCTGAAGATTAACGAGTTATATATACTTGGGATTTTTTTAAAAAGAAATTTTCAATTCTAACTTTAACTTCTCAAACTTTTTTTTTTTTCTTTTTTTTAACTGTGGTAGAACAGTGGAGTTTGCTGTTTTCTAAAGACTGACCTACTTTTCATTGATCACTCCGCCCTTCAACTTTGCTTGCTGTTCTATTTTTCAACTATGGAATCTGAAAAGCGCGAAGTTGCGAAGTGGAAAGTGGTATGAGTTGATATTTGAACAACTATTTTTTAGGAAAGTGGACATGTTACTCTTCAACTCTGCAAAATACTTTGCACAGCTTTTTTCACTTTGCAGTCCCACTTTTCAAATTTCAATGTCGTTTTTTCAAATAATTTTTACGGTGATTAGTATTTTATGAACAATGTTGAGTAGTGTCTTCGTGGATTCACTGAGTGAAGAAATGACGATTGATGTATGAGACGCAATTCTTTGCAGGCTTCGACGATTGTGAGAGCAAGTTAGCTTTGGAAGACATTGCAACTTGAGAAATGTTCCGTGTGTTCCAAAACGACGAGGGTCAAAATAGAGGGGTAATTGAGATATTCAAAAAATAAAAATCATTGATCATCATCATCGCTAATTGGAAGGTTATAAGGAATAATCAACCACTATACTATAATTTGCAGTTTTTCTTTTCATAGATTTGATGAAGTCATCAATGTCGATTATTAGTGGTGATAGTCTATGATTTCATGATCTGATAGAAAATCGGGAAGCTCATAGAAAATGGAAAAGCTCATTTGCAAAAATACCTCCAAACTTAAAAAAAAAACAAAAAAAAAAAAAACACTCTGACTTTTTACAAGCAGTAGAGTGAAAAGTGAAAAGTTGGAGAGAGCAGTTTTTCAAATAACCAGCAAGACTGTTCTCTGCACTTTGGCTTATAAAAAACGTCCAAACTGAAGAGTGATAGGGCAAAAAGTACTTTAAAAAAAATTAAAAAAAAAAAAAAAATGGCAACAGATAATTTGAGATACGAAGTAATGTTTTGCAATCTGAAAAATTTCTTCAACTCAAGAGGTGTTCATAAGCAGATGTAAAGTGTGATAATCTAGCAGGTGATAACCCATGAGCCGTAAATGATAATTCTTCGTAGTTGGGGTTGAGGGGGAGAAAACCAAGGCGACTTGTTCTCCTGTTTTTTATTGTCGGCCTGCCAAGCACTTTCGCCCATTTGGGCATCATCAGGGCTTCCTAGTACCATCACAATGTATCCACGGTCTCAACCCCAACAACGAAGAACGATCGATGCGACAAAACAACAACGAAGTAAATGATAATATTTAGGAAGCTATTCAACTACAAAACGTAGAATCGGTATTAAAAAAAAGTCTAATAAACTTTCCAAGTTCCGATGAAACTCCCATCGTCGGCGGAATAAATTACCGTTCAGCTGAAAATGCAAATTTTCCAGTCCAACTACCAGGTCGAGTTCGAACTTTTGCAATTTCAGCCGCCTAATTGTTATCCAGATCTCGTTCGCTTTGGTTTTTCAATACTTTCAAAGGCTAAAAAGGATTTAACTAGAGCTTATTATACAACAGCTAGAATATTAAGATCACCAGGATCACAAATGATCTTGTGTTTTTAAGGAATATTTTTTATGGCCAACATGAGCGGCTGCAAGAGACATAATAACACTTGACCTCGATGCCCATTAAGAAAATCACGATTTTTTTATACGTTCAAACTTTCTGCCACGAGTTTCTGACGAATATTTTACTGAATACAACATCTTTGGATTGTAACAAAATCCTCACATTGATAAAAAGTTTCCATCTCCCAAAACAATAATAACTTACGTGCCTTCGCTCGGTTGCATAACTGATCTGGAGCCCATGTTAGGAGAACGTGTCAACCTTAGGCAATGATGAATTGCAGAACATGGAGCACTGTCGAGCAGTTCATTTTCCGCAGATGAGCGAGCGCAGGATCGATAGGACATTTGTCACTGAGCCCTAGACAGGGAGTTGTGACTGCTTCAGGGGCCGGATGAAGAAGAATACGAAAAGATTGACAAATGAACTTGGGAAATGGCGACGACCAGTTTCCTCGTGCGAGATAAGGCGTGGGACGCTGGTGCTCGATCACAGAACAATAGGAAGTTTATCGTGAGTTCAGCGAGTGGTATACCATATAAATATCGCTTTTGTGCAGGCAAATATCTAGCAATAATATATGCGAATAATTTATGTTTTGGTAGAGGAGGGGAATTACTGTAGTAGAAAACACAAAATTTTGCGGGCCTGGAAAGCTGGAAGCTGGAAAGTCGAAGTAGTGGGCGATTCGAACAGCCCTTACCAGTGGGGAATCACCACGAGTTCAGTCATGCTCCATACAGCAATTCAGCTAAACGAATCGTCGGCTGGAGGAGTTCAGTCCTCAAATTGCCAATGTTGGCAACGTTGAGCGCTCACTATTGACCAGGACCCTCCTTACAACCCTAATCCCTACCTAATTTTTCTCAGTTCTGCAGCTGGTGATTTTTCGGGCCCGCCAACTTCGTGTTCGCTACTACAATAGACTGCCCACTGTTTAGGCCCACATAGACTGTTTAGGGTCAACGTACCCGTCAACATCGAGCAGATAACCTTATCGAGGCAAAGTAGGGTTATTTCACTCTTGGAACAGTGAGGACAGCGTGGCTGTTTAGACGTTACCGCCAAAAGCCATTGTCGAGTCAACAACTCATCCGGGTCTCCAGGGACTATTTGGTATCTGTCCCCGTCCGGATGCACGCAGTTTGTTCAGTCCAACACTGCCGGTTCCGCAGGAAATATATCTCGAGGTCGACTTCTCATTCTGCGGTCTCGCCTTCAATTCGTGTTCCCACGGGGAACACCTCAGCCCAGCCACGAGATAGGTCCCTCGGCCATTATTAACATTTTCATTGCCTCGAGGCAGCGCCGAGGTTAAGAGTCCTATAGAACCCAGCCATCGCTTCGACGGAGTCGTAGAGCACCGCAAACCCGTATGTCGTTTGTACGCGGGTCATGCTTTAATATTTCATCTCGTACAGTAGAATAGGAGAGCATTCGGTGGAAGGAAATTTGGACGGTTCGAGAACGATCCGAGAAGATGCCATACCCATGCGAGCGTATTTGTGAAGGTCCACCTCATCCCCATTACACGTACGACCTGCAATATACGGGAGACCATTTCGCTCTGGCTACCCTCAGCTCGCGGAATGAATTAAATTCTGATAAAGGAGGCGAATTAAATAGCGACGCCGGTAAAAGGGTTGCTCGTGTGAGGATTCATGAATAGTCGTTTGCGGCCATCTCATAGCGTACGAAACCGGACCCGACGGTCGAATATTGCAGGCCGAATTAACCGAACCACAGGTAGTAAACACTCAGAGATTGATCGGGCTCCAGCTTAGTAAACATGGGTCGGCATGGGAATTCCTTCGTTCAATAAGATTGAGCCTAAATGCGACGTTTTTAACAAAATAATACAATAATTACGAAAATGATATCATGACCATGAATACCCAATATCTATGCCAAATTAGGCCTGTGTGTGTATACCTATTCATACGGAAATAATGTACCTTCTAACTTTACCTCATTCCAGAGACAAATAGCGGCGGTATGTGACTTAAGTTCATACATGTTTTTGTCGATTATTTTTGCGCCAATACATAACCCCTGGATGCCATTTTTGGTGGTTCTCAGAAACGAGTATCTACCGTGAGACGTTTCTGAGTCATATCTAGTGACACGTCTTTGGACAACTTCAGTGAAAATTTTCTGGTATGTTACCAGATAAATGTTTTTGATACATCTCAAGAGCTACCATCTTCAATGTGACATATCAGAAACGTCTTGGTGAAACGTGGACGTTGAGACCTGCTTGATACATATGAGAGAGAGACATATGAAAGAGTTACCTATAAAATATGAGCGCCATAAAAACGGTTTTAGTGAAATTCATATCAGGCAATCGTTGTCCGAGTTGAAAATCGACTGGTACTTTTGTTCATTCGGGCTTACAACTACTGCAACGGTGACCTCAACAAATCCTAGACTTCTAATACCTTCACCCCTGACGAACATCAAAGAACTGGTGAAGCAAGTGGGGGGAAAAACAGGCAAACTGGCTATCGTGCATCCTTCATATTACTGTGTTATTTCAATCTACTTCAAACATTTAGCACGCTGGACTATTGTGTTGACTATGGCGCTCCTTGAATAATCTCACAATTCGAATTTCGACCATCATTACTCGAAAGCATTTAAATTTCGAATTTCGTGGCCTACCAAGGCCTCAGCTGGTATCGAATAGGCCGTGGGTCATTCGATCCGCTTAGTATGGCTGAATTGAAGTGTCGTACTAATTGGAAACGCGACTGGGTCGTCGTGATCGAGTGCCGTTGGGGCGGCTCGCGGCTGGAGCGAGGTTTTGTTCCGGCTCGCACCAATCACAACGATACAATGAGGCGAAAGTGGAAAGCAGATCGGTTTTCAATCCGCAGGAACACAAACACGCACGTCTGAAAGCATTCACCCACGAGAACGTCAACACCTGCATCGCTGATCACATCCTGACCTGTACAGGCCATATTTCCTCTGTTTTGAGCGTGCGGCACGTTTTATTATCAATCACTCCACGACAGCAGGTCAACTGGCGAGGAAATCGAAAGATTTACGCGCTTCTTCTCACCGGGATACCAATAGTTGATCTACCAAAAATACAAACCTCGATAACTCCGAGATGTCTAATACAAATCGCTAATAGAACGGTACATAATCAAAATATCAACTATATTGATCCGAATTTGAGACTGTTTTTACAATGAATAAAAAAATAACGGCTTCACCACTGTGTTGAAATTCGAACTAATGAATAGAGATCTTCAGCTAAATCCGAGTTTGAATTAATTTGAACTCAACTTGAGTCAATTCTTTAGTTTGAATATAGTTTGAGTCACGCTAGAATTCAATTCAGTGTTGATCTCTCGCGCTCAGCTGGTTGCGGGATATGAACTTAGTTCACACGAAGTTCAGTTTGTCCTTCGACCGATATTGATCATTGGTAATATCCAGGAACGTGTGCGAAGGCTATTGAATAAATTAATAAAATAATTTCAATCTGAAGAGCAACTGCAATTAGCACAACAGAACTAATGCAATACAATCGTTACCATAAAACCTAAACAACTCATTAAAAAAAAAAAAAAAAAAAAAAAAAAAAAAATTTGTCAGAGTCATCCTTCCAAATCAGCATTCAAGCGAACATCGAGAAGAGTTCAATATTCATACGAACTCCTTCAATACCGTGAAACCTAAACTTTTCTATCGGAGATCAATCCTTCGGTTTCGTCGAACTTATTTCCAGTAATCTGAGTTCAATACGTTATGGTGGAGCCGGCCTTAACTCTGGATAAGTATAAGTATAATTGTGGTCATTCTAAGTAATTTTTGGAGGACAGTTACTGTTGCGCCAGATACAAAATTATTTCAAAGAAAAAACAATGCTTCCTCAGCTAAAACTTAATTGCATTACCTCATGGGAAAAGAGACGAAACTCATTATCTCACACTCTCATCACATCTCACTCAAAACATCACACTCTCTCATTACCCTACTCTTGCCCATTATCTTCTTCGAAAGAGCACTTCCACACTGAATACGTTCGTGTGATTGTTTTCTAGCTGATGAGTTGTCTCCGCTGATCGCGAGTGGCGGGCGGCAATTATCGCGTAAATTGATCCGTTTCTCGCAAGGCGAAGGAGGAAGGAAAACCGCGAATTGCTCGAACGTATTTACCCGCGTGTTGACGTGGATAGAGAGAACTCGTTAAATTGTCAGCTGCCGAACGAGAGCTAACATTTTCTCTGTAAAAACGGAGCCCTTTGACGAAAATCGAGCCGAACAAATTGGATTAGAATCTGAAACCGTGCGAACTCAAGAGCCTAAATCGCCCGCGTTGCACGTTCAAGTCGGATTTCTTGCACTGGAAGTCGTACAAACCTCGACAAGGGGAAATTCGATCATTGGGCTCAGAAAGTTGTAACCGTTTGAAAAATATCTCTTCTGTATTTTCCAAAGGTTCCTACAGGTACATTTATCGTGACAAAAGACTTTTGAAAATGAAAAATCCGCTAACTCGAGAGAAACGAACAGTAATCAAGCGAAGACTTGAAACGCGCGGTCGAGCGAAAAGGGAGAATTCTTATCTTCGCTTTGCACTCGACGCTGCGTGCCCGTAAACGGTAAACAGAGTTCTAACATGTCAGATGAAACGAACCTCTTGGGCGAAAGAATGGAGAAAAATCTCGAGCCTTTCGGGGCGAAAAGATTTCGATCATATTTTCAAACGGGAAGTCGCCAACGGGGTCTTTTGAAGCGGTAACAAGAACGAGATGGGCCGAGGCTGGCGAAAGTCACTTTGGCTGTCTTGAAGAGGTAAAAGTGCCTGTTTGACGTTTTAGGAAGGAAAATAAAGTGAAAAAATCAAACGGAGTCGAGAAACTGGTGGCAGAGATCAAATTTCAAGTCACGGAAGGCTGAAACTGTTTACGGCCGTTGGCCTATATTATTCCTGCTTCGTAGAGGAAGTAAGCTAAATTTTTTATTCATTGATAACTCATAGATCAGGCCAAAGAAATTTCACCTTCATTATGTGGATACTCAATTAATTCAAGTCGAATGATTTTTTGAACTATTTCTGCCGTTTTCTGGGGAATCATCAGAAGGTAAATGTGCAGTTTTCATCAAGAATCCTTTCAAATCTTATTCATTAAAATCTATCTAGATCGCTGGCCATGCGCGGATGCTCTTTCCTTCTTTCCCTAGGGAAATCACGTCACGTTGAACGCTAGAGGAAACGTAACGGGCAGGGAAAGTATTGTGAATAAAATTATTTTCCTTCAGGAAATCGTGGAGCGCCGTACGGGAGGCTAAACGGGAAGTGATCTGCCAAGGGATGAAGATGCGAAAGGACTAATTTTAACGGATTTATGCACTTCTCCGCCTCAATCACCCTCTGTCGTTCTCTTGTACTACCATCGAACGAGTACGCGTCTGTGACAAGGAGACTGCACTATGAATGCCTTGTTGATGAAGTCGATCGGGTGAATATGGCGTTCCCCGTTATCTGGCATGCAAGCTTGGCATCCCTAGTGGATCAATCGATCGACTATGACTCCCTGAGCCGACGCTTCCATCTTCCTGTTCCAGCTGACTGCAGCATCTTCGGTAAGATCGGTCTGCGTGTTCTGCGGCTTGGATATGCCAGGACATGTTTGACGGTTATTTCTCGTCGACCAACTACATGCAAAATTGTCCTCGTCGCCTTCCTCGCTCCGCAAACCTTCGCTCTATTTCCGACATTGATCACTCGCCGTAGCTGCGTTGAAGTACCGCCTTGTTGACATCCTCCTCATGTCCGTCTATGACATTATTTTTCCGCTGCAGCGCTCGGTAAAACACGTTCTACATTTGACGCTCCATACTTGATTACATTTCACAAATGTTTTGTGAAATTGGGCTCGCTCCCGTGTACATAAATAAACTTGCGTGTATGACCAGATGATATGATTCTGCAAGGGATTGTACGGCGAGGCCTTCGTTTGAAAGTAAATGACGTTAGTATATAGCGGAATACGTTCAATGAAACTGTAGTTAGTTATTGCGCATTCATCCTCAAAATTTCATGATGATCGAGGAAAATCTAAGTGAAGTGAAGTGAAATTAAATTAAATGGTATTTATTCTCCTTCATATTTACAGAGAGTGTCCTTTGTTTCGTCTGTATTGAATAAATCAAACTATTCCCTAGCGAACGCTTTCCTCCTTCCTTGTGTGCGAAGAATCATTTAGTCGAAAATAATTTCTTTCAACGAATATTTTCCCGTATCATTAGCCGATTTTGTTGGGGTGCCCTAACTTCTGCTAACACAACAAATTTTTTAGAGGAAATTATCACAAGTCGTGATTTTCAAAAGGAAAAAAGTACGTATATGGCCGGCTATAGTCACTCGAATAAACTGAGTGACGCGAACACTTTCGACTGCCAATTCCAAACAAACCGAATAGATCAATGCTTGCGAATTCAAGCCATTAAATTTTCCATTAAAAATCTCCACGAAATCAATCTGAGAATTAATAGCGCTAGGTATTAAGCTATTTTCGGGCTTGATAATTAAACCATGATTAAACGGAGGAACGAGTTCAATTATGATAACAACGGTTGTCAATGGCAGTCGAGGGAGGTGATTATGTAAAATGAAAAATAAATTGAAACGCCCGTCAACGTTGTCCGTTCAACTTCCGAAAGGATTGCGAAGTTGTCAAACTGTCAATTGTTCGCAATCAATTCACACGCTCCGATACCCTCGTCGCCATTGACCTCTTCACGATCTAAAGCTCGGCGAGGGCGAATTTTTCAATTTTCGCTGTTCAAATATTCATTAACGTCGTTTATAAATAACTCATACGTATTGTTCTCCGTAGATCGTAAATGTATATAAAATTATGTTCGTCAAACGATTCAGGGAAACATTTTTAACATGTATAAGGATTATAAAAGTTATTGCAACGATAGTCATTTTAGTCAGTCAGCCATGACTAGCCTTTTCGAACAAAACTTGCCGAAAAGTTTTCCTCGAGCAGATGAAAGCATAAAATATCCTCTCGTTCTGAATGTTAAATGTTCGACGAATTGGTAATTGGTCAGTCTCAAAATTACATTAAGTTCAAGAAACCCAACTGCCAAGAAGAAAGTTGAAGGAAAATACATTCTAAACGTTTTGATGGGGATCTGAAAAATGCCGAGACAATTTCTCTACCGCACTCGCCTTTTGAATCTTGAAAATGTTCCTAAGTTAATCTGCAAGTTGGAAACTTTTTCGTCCTAAGAATTCATAAGGGATCGAAGGCCGCGAAGAAGGAAAAGAACTTTTAATGATCCAAAGACCATCCAAGATTCTTGTTGCCCATACTCGCGTTGCAGTGGAGCGTTTTTATCGTCACCCAAGAGTTGAATAGATCCGTGCCACCACAGCATCAAAAAGCATTACTTCCAACTTGCACTCATCCGACATCGTAAATCCACCTCGCCGTACTTCTTTTCCAGACAGAACTTCGCAGTCGAAACTAAAATGGAATCCAATTATAACTTCATAGGAGAAATGGTCCGTCGTTATTCGGAGTTCCATAAATTTAAACGACCATTCAAACATCTACGGTGGATTAAAGTACGAGTATACTGAATTTGCATTCATTTTTCCGACGGAAAATATTGCCTTTCGAATGTTTATCGCAAATTAAGATGATGGATTGCACATTGATTTATTGAGAATTTAAAAATGATAATATTTCCTAGGCTAATTCTTGTCCCTCCCTCCTGCATGTTATTTCCTTTTGAAAACTCACGGCAAAGGATTTTTCACGGAATTTCCTTTCAGAATTCATCTGTGTCAGTGGACATAGCACACGCCAAGAAAATCGGAAAGTGATTCGTAAAAGACTGCTTCCATAGTGCGATGCGTGTGATTTATCGCACACAAATAAATAGGAGGGGTTCGCCAGGGTTTCCCTCTTACGTCCGAGGTGTACGTGTTCGAATTGCTTTCCATTTTGATTTTTACAAGACGTACGAGTCAATATTTTTGAACGGTTAAGGTAATAAAATCTCATTCATGGCATTACGCCTGAATTTTATCGACTCACCATAATTTCGCATTTTTCGTTATTCTATTCGTGTTTTATTTCATATTTTTGGGTCCCCTTTCTATAAAATATTATCCTGTTACACAAAACGTGTCCTATATATCAGTAGGTTCACACGCTGTACTGCTGTGTTATTAACCTATTACGGGAAGTTTTCGGTTATTGGATCTTCTGTCTAGTTTTTATTAATTAACAATATTGAATTGTGCTAATGAACGATGACGATGTAGCCTTTGAATGATTATAAAATTGGTTATACCTGTTCATTGACTCAAACATCTATGGACACATCTAGTTTCACCATACTTCCCTTCCTCGATAAATTGTATTGTTGGTTTCCTCTCTCGTTCAAGATGCCATGATAAACCGAAAACCCAGAGTAGAGGATCTTTGCTCAGATATTCGATTAATTGAATAAATCTTGTGAGAATCGGACCATTTTTTTAAAGCCAATGATCAAACCAAAAGTGGGACAGAAAAACGCTCGAAATATACGCAAATGTTCGACGCTAATAATAGGAACCAAATGTAACTAAAATAAAAATAGGTAGCTGATAAAATAATTAATAGCTAAAAAGGTAAATAATAATTGGTACCTGATGCAACCAAAATTCCATGTCTTGGGCTTCCAAATATTGATTTTCGAAAAAAAAAACAATAGTAATAATAAAAATGAAAAAGAACAAATAAATAGTGCTCAAAATCTTGTTCCAGGTGCCATGATAAAACGAAAAAAATTTGACGGAATTTTCGGTCTTGAGAACACTGGAAACTCCTACCGCTAACTAGCTACGTTCGAAAGAGGATGAAGGAAAATAACAAATTGCTCGCTGGTGGAATCATGCTCATAATCGGTTTACCGAAATATCGTAAGAATATTTCTTTTCTAAAAGAGAGGGACAATTTCATTACAGTGGCCGAACGGCTTTGCTCAGTTGGAAGACCGCGCTCCTACGCCATCGTTCGGACGGTCCTGATGCGATTACAGGACATACAGGCGAGATATAATTCGGTTACGCTCAGCACTGAGAGCGTTGCCGTATTTGCGGAGATAAGTGGATCATCTTGAAGCGAAGCATTTTTATCGTTGGTAGGAAAGGCGGCATCTTCAGGATGCGACGTTATGTATTTTGCAGCAAATCAATTGAATTGATTCCTCGTTGCGATAGTAGAGATTTTTGATATTACAATCAAGTTCTATAATTTTCAGCGTAATGGGAATTTTATTCAACCGTAGTATTTTTCAATGAGGCGAAATTAATTAAATTTCACCTTCTGCAAAGTAATACAGTGTATACATGATAAGGTGCGCAGTACTTCAAATCGTACTCTACAAATTTGCAACGTAGTGTCCTAAAAAGTGTTTTCATTTCCAATGATTTTTTCGCTTTTACAATGTTTTTTGCGTTTTTGACCTTATCTCACTGAAATAACCTTAACATCCTTAATTACACCGGAAATTGAAATCTAAAGATAGCGTTGGAGAGAACGCTAAATTTCCTATTTCATATGTTTTGAGGGCTAATACAAATTTTTTAGTACACATTAAATTTACACAAGTTAGCCTAAAAAGCTAACTTTACAATATTCTGATAAAATGCGGTTTGTTATGCGTTTTTTGTAAGGATGGGAATCTACAACTGGCTTCCCATTAATGAACAGCGCGCGTCCGGAAGGATGTAGTTGGAAAAACCGCCATCCACCAGTGATTGAAGATCTACCATTCCAATCTCTTAGTATTCTAAGGCATGTAACGTTTTGAGAATTTGGCCAATCGAAAGTTTGAAAACCCTGTGCATTTTATTATCAGAATAGAATTATTTTTTTATCAGTTCATTGTGATAAAAAAAATTGTTTTAGCTCTCAAAACATTCTTTCTAATATCTATTTTGATTCGGCGAAGATCCAACCGGACCAACTATAAAATATCTTTAAACTCACGTAAATATCAAACCAAGTTTTTTTTTATAAATTAACAAAAAGATACCATATATAGGATTTTGAACTGTCTTCTTGGCATAAAAATTGAAATAGTCGTGAAAAAAACTTTCTCACAATTATCTTAATTTGAGCCTTTTTCTTGGAAATCCTAAAAGGAAATCCTCTTGGAATCTTGGAAAAGCTCACGAACGGAAGGAGCATTTAGAAGAAGTATGCGTGAGAGCTTAACAATAGTAGACAAATTGCGTGAAATGAGATAATGTTTATTTCAAGAAGATCCATAAAAATAAGAAAACGCTACTTAAACTAATGAACATTGTGAATTACGTGGAGGTACGATGTGTGACACTAACGATAATAATCTAGCGTTGTATTCTTGCTATAGAAACTATTCCAAGACCTTTAAGGTTCGAAAATATTTATTTTTATGGCCTATAAAAATCACGATAGAAAAACTACGAACGCTCTCATCTCGGAAGTATGAAATTCACTAGCACATTAATTTCTGAAAATACTACTTGTACTAAAATTACCAATCTTGCTAGCCAGCAGTACAATACATTTTAGCTCTTCCACTTGCAGAACAGTCGGCCTATCGAGATCAGGCGGCTTTTGTTTAGGTAAAAATTTCACCCCGGCGGATGCAAACGAGGGCCGGGCTATTAATTCGATTCGTGAGGTTTTAGCAGGCTAATGGATTCCAGCTAATCGAATAACCGCCTCTCCTGACTTGACCTAAAAACAGTTTCAACGTTTTGCATTCGCTATGGCGAAAATTGTAATGAAACGCGACCGTTTCTATTGATGTAAACGCGTGAATACCGTTTATCTCATTGTTCTCAACCAGGGCGAACTAGTTCTCTCTGAATTCATTTTATTCCAACAGTCGATGCCCATTAACGGGAGGATCTGTTCGAGAGTGCATTTTTCAAGCGAAAATAGAAGGAAAACCGTGTTCGGTCCTCAGTTGCAACTGACGATATCCTGTGCGAGTTCGGTCTCAAAAACAATTATAATATAGCACGTACAATGACGGCTGATTACAATACTCCTGAGAGAATAATGATATTTATATCGTAGGTAAAAAAAAAAATATATATCTACCAGCTCTCCATAGATTTGCAAGTAAGTAGGCATTCAAGTCATTTATTAATTATTTAAAATGATTATTGTATAGGATTTATTATACAGAATATCCGGTTAAGTAATTTATTATGAATATGTATTTTATATCACAATTCGTAAGTTTATTTGTTTGCTAAAGACAACTTCAAAAGTTAGCCATATTAAGGGTTTTATTTGTTTGAGAAAAGGTGTTGATAACAGGATTTTCCCTGTTCAAAATAGGCAACCCCGAGATTACAATTACTACTCATCCCAAATGTTCAATAGCGAACCTCAGGAAAAATTAAATCTTGATTCGCTTCAGATTATTTCCATTGTACAGGCTTAAGTTATACAATTACGTTGTGTGCATGTTCCGCTATCTAATGAAGTAGGGAAACCAACTATTTAATGAATAATACATTTTTCATTGGCTAAACTATAAAAAATTTCTGGACGTTGAGCGTTTAAATGTTGATTTTGGAGGCCCGTAAAAATCTAAATATAGCTAAATCTAAATATCTAAATAGCGAAAAAAATCGTTCGGAGCACGTTTTTCAAAATTATGGAGTCCAGGGTCATTTGTTGTAATAACCATCATTTTAAGACCTTGACAGTTCAAAAATATTCATTGAAGAAATATTATTCGAAGTTTAAACTTCAAAAGTATTAAAATTGAAAAAATTCAAAATATTAATTCTTGGAATTTGATGGTTTTTACTTAAAATTCGAATTCTTCGTCTAATTTCCTATAAGAATGAGTAGTAAAATAATATTTAACAGAACTGTAAGTATTTGCAACGAATTTTCAAAGTTGAAAAACATAACAACGGTGTCCGGGGGTTGTGAGGTGGAGAAAAACCTGGCGACTCATTCTCCAATCCTTAATTAGCTGGCCGAGCTAATAAAGAATTGGAGAACGAGTCGCCTGATTTTTCTCCACCTCACAACCCCCGGACTTCAAGAAATGCGATGAGAAGGAAAATATAACAACGGTGTGTTGTACTTAAAATGAGAGAAACTAATAATTGTCGTCGATTTTCCGTCGTTTCACGTCAAATTCGGAATCAGCGTTAATTTCCTGTAAGGATAGCTTTCAAATTCGCTTGAAAACGAAAGCTTAAGTTTTCACCTTTACCATTGCCAACGGAGCTCGAAATTTTGGCAGGTGAAAAATCCGAATTACGGAAAACAATATCTGTGGCGCTGTTTAAATTTTTTTCACCAATTTTTTTGCTATGTACGTGTGTAAGGCGATCAAATGAAGACTCCTGCATAATAAAACAATTGATTCAGAAGAATTTAGACCCCGAAAATCACGGTTAAAGTCCAATTTTCGAGCTTCCGGAAACTGATTTTTTTGGACCACTTGTAGATTTTTCTGAGAATTAAAAAAAATCACAAAAATACATTATGGTAAGATACAACTTTCTTGAAAATTTCAGATTTTTATCTCGATTGAGAGAGGAGTAAAAAATCGTTAGCTGATCGGTTCAAAAAAATCGCAGGGGTACCCCTTGAATTTTTCATGAAAATTTTTTTGATTTCGATTTCGCTCAAATTCAGCCTAATGATAGTTGATGATGTGTATATCAATAATATATGTTTCATTCTTTGTTTCTTCTGCTCTAAATTGATGGAAAGAACGTTTAAAGTTGAAAAATGTGATGTTTTCTTGTATATCCCAGCAATATTGTTGAAAAACGCATAAAAGGTTGAAAAATGGATAGGTAGATTACATGGGAAGTGGGAAGTGCGAAGAGAAGGAAAAGAACAAAATTTATTGTGTAACGTTTAGACGTGGTTTATAGGTTTATATATAATCCCCTTCCATTCGGCGTTCAGAAATCAAACGACCCAGTAACGTTTAGAGGAAAACGCAACGCCGTCTAAGTACCTAATTGATAAATGAAAAAAATAAACTTGTTATTACGTAAAGAGAGATCAATCAGACAAAAAAGAATTTATTTCCTTTCGAAAAGCTTATCATAGGCTGGATCTCAAAAATGTTCGTTCGAATGTAACCGAATCCAACAAAAATCGAACGATTAATCGGCTATAAAAATAGCCGAAGGACATGAATTATGGAAGCGACTTCGGTCGGTCCATGCGACTATAATAAATGGAATGGGCGTGTATTCTCTGCTTATGTTATTTCATGCTAGGCAACGAGATTGGAGACAACGTCGTGTTATGCTGATAGCCCGGCCTAACGTTCTATAACCATGGAAATAACCCGGGGGGAGTGTGGAATAGCAAAACAAGCTGAACGCGTATCCTTTCAGTGCAAAAACAGGATTAAAAACAGAAAGGACAGGACGGGAGATATATGCGAGACAAAAACGAAACGGAATAATGTAAATAGGGTTTGCCAAAGTCGGTGAGGTCAACATTTTGGAAAGACATCAGCATAAATTTACGAAATGATAGCCTCAGGTGTACGAGCGAGGAGAAATTTTCTAAAATACGAGTACTAACCTACCTTTTCGTCTAGTCGATTTTTCAACGAAATCGCACCCGTAAATTAGACAGATCGACTTGGGAAACGCGGTATTCGAGGATTAATTTCGCATGCATGGCTTGCTCGCTTGAATTCATGATTTCCGAAAGTTCATCCGGCCCTTCGCTCATTTCTAAACTGATATACAAATAGAAAACATCAAAATGGCTTTCATTTCCAGGGTACGAGCCAAGCAGCATAATTTTCGATGAAAATTCTTTGAAAAAATCCAAGATTCTGGAGAATTAAAATGAAGAAAATTGTTCTCAATAGATTGCCATTCAATCCCTATCGCCATCACATCAGGGTTAATATCCTTCAAAAACTCATTTGTATCAGTCTGGAAACACTGGTGATGAGAAGTTTGCTAGATTATTGTGAAGCCTAGTTATCGCTCAATGGCGATCCTAAAAGGATAAAAAACTGTCTAACTTCTAGTGAATGGAGATTGGAATTCAGGGAAGCAACATAAAATCGCAGAATCGGCTTTTCTATTGTATTATTAAGATTGCAATTGCATTGTTGCAAAATATTTGCATCGATATTCGGTTGGAACTAATATAATTTTATTGGCAACTTCCATTCTCAGCGATCATTGCTGGTGAAATCAATTTTATTCAGGATCGGCGGTTGAAATAAAACAGCCATTCGCCTCTCCTTTACTTATTGGAAGGGTCAAGGCAAAAGACAACCTCCGCAAAGTTTTACATTGCTCCAGTGATTTCCTCTTGCTCAGCATCTTCAAGTGTAATGCGATTTTATTGCGGCTTTGAAGAGGCTCGTTCTGACTTTTTCATATATTTACAATTTTTCATCGAGCTTCGTATCCTAAGCGATAAGAATTGTTTTCTGTCGTTCTAGACCCCACTTTTCTGTATAAATGTTTGAACTAGAGTTAACGAAGTTTGACTATTCATTGGAAAGTATTGAATATTCTTGAGCGATAGTGCTCAAATATTTCAATTATTGGAAAGTCACAATATTTCACAGATATTTTAGAAATTGCATAAATTCAAAGCACTCGTTTAATTTCAAACAGTTTTTCAAAATTAAAGACGTTATTTTCCAAAACGATTCTCCCAGTCACATCAGTACGCTGACATGATAAAATCGACTGACCATATTTCATTCCTCATGTGTTCAAACAGTTTGGTAATTATGTTGGTTTTAAGTGGCAACATTCAGACTATCGCTGCTCTATAGCCTTGGCGAGGAAATGGCTCGTTCAGTAGTAGTAAGGAAAGGCGATCGACATTTCTGTAATTCTTGTCCTCTCGAAGGTTACCGCACTGGAGAGGCAACCAATGATAAAGGCTATCCCTTTCCAAGCCCTTATCCCACTAATGACACAGAAAACGCTTCGAGATCATCTGGCCTCCCGCACCTTCAGCGCCAAATGAGCCGGCTAACGACACCCCGTCAACCCATTCTCGATTCTTTGAAAGCACCAGCATTCGACGACCTCGGACGCTCGAAAGCTGTATTGTGTGTTAGTTCATTCAGTAAGGAAAATGGACCTACCATTCAATTCGAATGACTGGAAAAAATTCGGGATAATCAGTTCTGAAAACTAATCACCCTTTTCTTAGTTGGCTATGACTAATGATTGACAGTTTCGATTTTGCGTTGTTGATATGTATAAATAGATGGAATTTTTTCTATATTTTACTTAATTCAAGCTCTTGGAAGTAGCAAGGACTCAAAAATGATATAAATGGGGCTATTCCCCCGAAAATTTGGCTCTTGGCGGTGGGTGGGTGGGCTCTGGGTTGAAATAAGACGGTTTTGGGGCCAAACGGCCAAAGCTGGCAGCCTTGGGTATAGTGTGAAGAGAGGAGGAGTGATTTTCTCACAAAACCAATTCATTTTCACGTACTTCTTTCCCTAGTTTTTCACTTTAAAGATTCTTTTCGTGTTTTCAACTTTGACTGAGTAAAATCGCTATAACTCCCTCGATTAAATGAGATTTGAAGTAAATTAAATTATCATTATCAAATTAAATTAAATTATTATTATCATTGAAAAAAGCATTTCATTTCTCACCCTAGGATTGTAAAATGAAATTTTCCGGAGCAGATGTGATAGATGAAAAAACCGTCGAAAATGCAAAATTGGTCAAAAAATTGGTGGCTCGGCAATGTCTCAATTGCCAGTGCTGCCTATTATTCCTACGTTTTTATTTCTTGTGTAAGCTCAAAAGTTGAATCATGCACTCACTCAGCTTTACAAAGGTCAAATCGAATACAAAGTCTCCAATCCGATTTGGGGTATGAAATCACATTTTTATCAAAACGTGGGTTGTCGTTGAAACATCGAGCTTGTTGGGTGACAGGATTGGGTCACGTTGGGGGTCGAAATTTACGTAATTTTTAACGCTGAATGAAGCTATGATATTCTGAGACCTCCTCGCCTGGAAAAGTCGTGTTTTCAATACTCAGTGTCAGCATTAGCTCTGTAAAATCCAACGTTATTGAGTCATATTCTTTTTTCTTTACTATTAACAATAAATAAATATTTTGAATGTGAAAGTATGGTTGAATAAGTATTGTAGATAGTTAACGCGTCAAATGTTATTATGATTGTCTAGAAAGCTGGGAGTTGAGTAGGAAGCTACATGAGATGCCGATTGAACACATTCATCTCCGTGGGAGAGCCAGATTAGTGTGGCTTCGAGTTCAGAGGAACTTCAGAGCTTCGATCAGCATTAATTTGAACTCCCTTCCTACTGAATACTCATCTTCCTAGATGGTCATAGTTAAATTTAACCTTGAACATCTGCAATGTTATTCAACCATACTGAATATTTCGTACCAATAGAATGGTTTATTATCGAATAATATATTGTTATTTTGAGTTGATATCAAACCAAAAGGAGACAGCTCAACGGAATGAAAGTATCGACGCAACTTTCAAAATACCACGCCGATTCAAACTGGACTCCACATTTACTTGAGAATAGAATTTTTGACTCGTCGAGTTTGCATCCCGATCTTTCATCACTCTTCAACTAAACCCCAACACCATTAATCTTTTTTCTCAATCCTGTATTCCTGTTGTACGTTCTAGTAGTATAACGAATGAATCGAGAAAATGAAGGGAATAACAAATGAACTCAACTCTCTCAAAAGGGTTCATGGTTATGTAAATTTGAAATGAAGGGAAAAGCGCTAAAAAAAAAGGCAAAACGCTGTAGGGTCGAGTTGATTAGGACGAGCAGCCAACGGATACCAGGAAGAAGGTCGACCCAGTTGTGAACGAGGTGATTTTCGATCTGAATAGCTCGTGAATTTTAAGTTAGAAAATGGTTAAACTCGTATTCATTGAAATCCATCGCGTTCAAAGCTTTGTACATAAAATAAACTGAGCGGAACTATTGATCGCAATTCTCAAATAGTGTCTTCAAAAAAAAAATTTCTGTTTGTGAAAAGTAATTAGGAATACTATCATCGAAAAATGCTTCTCATAATAGACCATACAAATTATCAGCTGTCAGTTTATATTTCTGGGATAAATACGAATCGTATTCTCCATAAACAGGCTGTATTACTTAATTGAATTTTGTAGGCCTCAATAGTCGATATTTTTGAACGGTCGAGGTCTTCGAATTTTGTTCAGATGACAATTGACTTTTATTGTTGGACTCACACGCCGTACTTTCGCTTTATTTGCATATTTATTGAATTTTGGTTTTTATACAGACCACAGAATTTAATATATTTGAATGCTTAAAGTCTTGCTTTTTACCACCGTTGTTATAAAAATTATTATTACACACAACTTTTACTGCATCAGACGGCTCGCACATCGTACTCCCAATTAATTCAAGTATTTCGTGCATTTTTCGGTTTTTGCGACTCCCTGGTAGTGTGTACATGATGGACCTATGCAGCCCTGATGGTCCCGAACGAACAAAATATCTAGGCAAATAAAGGAACCGTGGGGAAAGAGTCGCCAAGTTCGTCTCCTATAAACCTAGATGTTAGATATGTACATCGACTTTACACTAAGCAAGGTCTCCATGAATCATAATTGAAGCAAAGGGATAATAAACCACTTTACAATCATTCGCAGCGTTTTTCATTTTCAAATAATTACGTGCCGCGCCAAACCTTGCTAAATCATCTCATCTGCCCTTAAAAAGAAAAGTTCAACTAATGTTTTCTCTTCACATTCCATGCCCAATCCTCTTCCGTTTTCCCTTCCCCCAAATTTCCCAAAAGAATACGAAAACGTTTTCTCAACTCTTTTCTCCCCGTTTTTCCCTTGGCGGTTTCCCCTCTCGTTTCACTTTGATGATATGCGAAAATACTCGGAATAAACCAGGAAAAATCTGGGACTGCTGTGTTTGTGATAATGATATTCACGCATTCATAACGGGTGACAATATTGCTGGAGAATAATATGAAACTGAACCGTTGAAACTGAGCTGACGCTGCCTCGTTGCGAGGGAGCGTTAAAACAATGAACCATGTTCCAGTGCGATAACTGTAAATCCAGAATTCCTGGTTGGAACGCGATAGCAAATCGTAAAAGTTCGGCAGGTAGCTTAGAACGTGTAAGTTCAGGGGTCGCGGGATATATTTCACGTTCGACGCCGTTCACCGTGTGAGCGTAGAGGGCAGGCCACCACCAAATAAACTCGCAAAAAGGGTTCGACGGATTGAAGAATGTTCCCCTGGAGAGGGCAGTGCGAACACAGCGAGGTGCCGGATTTAGAGGAAGAAAGAGCAATGGGAACTGGTGCCATGGCTTTCCTTTTTTCCCCGAAGTTTGAAAAGAAATCGGAGGAACCGAAGAGTGCTGACTTTGGGTCAGAAAGGCCTATGGTGAATATGAAGAGCGAAAAATGGGCTAAGTTTGATATCAATCGATGTAGTTTTTAGTGATACTTGGATCTCTCTTTGATATCAGACTGTTTAGAAAGTACTACAGAATTGTTTCCCTCATTTATTTTTTACCTGCTTGCCACACTTTTTTACAATTTTTCGAAAGAGATTGTAAACGATTTAGAGTGTTATGCATACAATTTGATTCACTGTTTTGAAATAGAATTGCCACTCGAGCCATCTTCTTCCTCTGAGATGAGTGTAATTCGGTTTCTGACATCAGAACGACAAAGTGCCGTTGAAATTCATCCCAAGATCATAAAGTCTATTGTGATAGTATCATGTCATTAGGTGTGCAGGTGTTGTGCTCACGGGGACGCCTGCGCGCCTTGCATTAAAAGCATGAGCTGTTGAGTATTGCCAGGGAGTTTGAGCGTTTATCTCGTCCATTAACCGATGCATCTCGAATTTGTGGAAGTGCAATGGTGTCCTTAGTGGCTTTGGCCGGTTTCAGTTCGAGGTAGATTGGACGAGGCCACAAAGGACGGCAAGTTTGACGCAACCACATCTCTCGTCAAGCATAATTTGTGGCCCAGAAAAGGGCTCTAGAATGATGAAGCGAGTTGGTTGACGGAGTCCGGTGTCGGAAGGTCTGCAGTGCCTGTCGTAGAATAGTTTGCATGGCGACCCTACACTGATTAACCAGGGCACCAAGGGCCCGTTGTATCGAAGTTATTCATCACATCCTCCAGGGAGACAGGTTTCAATTGGATGACGTTCTGTCCTTGGACATCACCTTAGTGAGTTGTCCTCCTCGTGTTGGTTGGAAAAGTACAATTATAGTGCTAGCCATATATATAAGAGGACACCTTGGACAGTCCTACACCTTCCAAGTGCCCTGAGATTTCGACAGGGATGAACGAAGTTTCAGCACGTGAAGAAGGGGATTCTCAATAAAGCAAGAGGCCGCTAGATCCTCCCATAGAGGCAGAGGCACAGTTGAATACACGTTGCCTTGTTCTCAGGAAGTTCAATAGCCATAATTCGGAATCCTCTGATCTCCGATTGCAAGCAGAAGGTAGCTGGTTCAGAGTTATCCGTTGATCAGCGCAAGGGAGAATGGTGTGATTGCTCGTGAGGAGCGTATACCCTTCTCTCTGTGTTGGAAGACAAGTAGGACGTCCTATGCAGATCGGCCAGTAGGATTCAGCTCCAAACCTACGCCGATATAGCTGGTCTTTGCAGTATTACTTTGTGTCTTGTTCTTGCGGTCTGGTGCGGAACTACTCTTTCTATAGTCTACATGGGCAATTGTAATTTGCTCTGTCATGACTTGGCTGAATGGAACTGGAGAGGGCTGGCTACACAGGCGGACACCAAGGACGTATAGCCATTCAAAGCTCATCGGCTGGATTGCTCCGATGTTACAATCAATCCCTTTCTGCGAGGACTTTTCAAAAACTCAGGAAAACTTTATTCCTTGAACCCTCGAAGCTTCAGAGGATGATCGGTACTCATCAGACTTCATGGGTAAAGCGGTAGCGATGGTCAGTCGGGGAATCTTTAGTCTAGCTTCGAGAGTAAAATCCAAAGTAGAAACAATCTAATTTCCTACAACGGAATGCACTTCAATCACCATCTCGTGAGCTATCCGGGAAATCTTGAATGCGCGGAGAGCTTAAAGTTTCAAGAGCTGTAAGCTGTAACTGCCGAGCCGCTGGAACGTGCTCGTTGGAACTCCTCGCGGAATTCGTCAGTGTGGTTTGCATAATGACTCCTTCATTTTAAATGACCCGTGTAACTTTCTGTAGCATTTCGCCCTCGCTAACCTTCGAAATACGGAAATGTTAGCGGAAATTTATACAGGTGATCTGGACTGAATGTAATTTATGCGGTTGATTTTTAGAGGAGGAAGAAGTTTCCAGGAGAAGTTTCCAATTGTTGACTTGAGTCTTTCAGAAAATTTTTCTATAAAAGCGTGATTGCAAAGGGAAAATATTACTTTTATGGTGTGTCCTGTTGTTACAACTCTAGAGCATTCACCGAGCATTCCTCTTCAAGAATCACATCCATTAGGTGGCCATACAGGCACGTAATTTCCCTTTGTGAATCATGGCACGGAATGGAGACTGCTAAGAGGAAAAAAAAAACAAAAACAAGGATAATGATATATTATTTACATTAATTTATCAATTTTTATTTTGCATTTATCGCCCGTGTATCCAAATAAAAACCAGTGGTGTGTATAAGTCACACAGTACTTCCATGTCGGTAAATGGTATAACATACCAATAAATCAATTTAAACAAACTCGTAGAAAGATCGCAACACGTTAGTACACTACAGCTGTTATTGATACAAAGCAGCTCGTACTAAAGGCGCAAAGTTATTTTTCTACAACGAGGTATTATTGAAAACTAGCTAGGAGAACCCAAAAATAGAAAAACGCGGAAGTACAGTATGTGAGCCATCGTAACGATACAAGCCAAGTTTTGTACAATGGTATAATTTTCATGGACCTCCAGCGTCAAAAATATTGATTTTTTCGTGGCCTGTAAAAATTGAAATAGCCAGTAAACCGTATTAGGCGGAATTTCGGTGTGTAATCCAATCGATACAATGCAAGATTTGTGAAATGGAGTTATTTTTATAGCAAAGAGACCCAAATATAAAAAAGTGCAAAAATAAAATAACTGAAAATGCGAATTACGAGAAAGCACAGTGTTTGACACCGACATTCGATAGTGACAAGCATAAATCTGCTCGCCCTAGAGAGCGCTATTTATTTCCCATTGCTACTTCAAAACTCCTAACGAACGGCTAATACCCAAAGCTGACTGGTTGAATGTCGAAACAGCTTTAATGACGTCACGCTCTTGTTCCTTAAAGCAAACTTTATCGTTCCGCCTGAAAGTGCTCGCGAATGATAGCAATGAAAACTCAAGGAACTACCGAATGAGTTTCGAGTTCTCAGTGCACTTAACCTTTCAGTTAAAAGCTCCCGTACTTCAACTTGAACGAGCGAGCTTTCTCTATACTTCCGACCCACTTTGACGTTGTTCTAACTTGCGGAATTGAAAATCCCATAAAAAGTTTGTTATGAGAGGAAAACATTGACGGCAATGCAGATCGGTATGGAAACCATAATAAGGAAAATAGCGCCGAGGAAACTGGACGCTCTCGAACTTCCGAACGGTTTTTTCATTCATCTATCTAATTAAGTGCATTCAATCTTTGGCTACGAGCCCGCACAAGACAGTTTTGTCTCCCTCGGAAAGCTCAGAGCTCTTGTGCATAATTAATTATACAGCCTTTAGAAGGGAAAATAAATCCGAATAAGGAGCCAATTGATTCGTCCAACAAAACCCTTTGTCCTTAGGACGGAATCCGAATCGGAAACGGAATTTGATTTTTATCAATAGCGAGGTTTCGTCATTCGCCCTTGAAGATTATTCACTATTGTAAGATTCAATGTTGGGTAAGTAGAGGAATTTTTTTTTTTTCTGGCAAAGATCGGAATTCAATTGAATTGCGAAAATTCGGATTTCGATTGCAGTAGATTTTATGGGGGATTCGAAAAGTACCAATTTAAACGACAGTGGCTACTCTCTTCACTTCAGCGAGTCAAGAGGTTTATCTTTTTCTCATTTTACACTGACTGCTAGAGATGCGTTCATTCTTGTACAAAGAATGGATAGATGAAATTTTGAGCATGATGCCGCGCCACATCGAATGACAGTTTCATTGAAAGTTCTCCCTGTGTTATCATTTTAAAAATCATCTCTTTGCCAATGGATATAGGATAATGGCCTCCTTCATCCGTTAGTGTATCCCCTCACGTTCTACTCTCTCGTGCGGCACGCCAGACTTTCCAAAGGACAGACAGTTCATGTTTAGCTGCTTGGCTGGGTTCTTTCCCTTTGAAAATCGCGGCGAGTGATAATTTTCTGTCAAAAAAAATTTTCGCTAGTAGAAAATAGCACAACGCATGATATTCGCGGAAAATAGCTTTTAACCAGCGCTTTTTAACCACGTGATTTATCACACGCAAGAATAGAGGAAGAAATTCGCAGGCGGATAGCTTACTTCTAACTACTGAGCCAGAGACGTAACTAAGGACACCGCACCTGATTGAAAATATCTTCGAATTTTCCTCGATCCTCTCGAAATTTCGAGCATTACACCGAGCCGACTCAAATGACAGCATTATCGATCGTATTACCCGTAAAATGACTTTTTTGTTTACTTTCAAATAAATGAGACGCGTCGCAACATCCCTTGCAAAATCATCTCAACTAGCCCTAGGCGCAAGTTCCACCACAGTTTTCGCTTCGCATTTCATCATTCGGTGAATCCCCTGCCATTCCTTATTTTCCGAAGGAATACTGAAACTTTTCACCACACTTTTCCCCCTATTTTTCCATGGCTATTTCCTCTCACGTTTCCACGCGCCGTATTGTTGCTGCATGTTGTTTGAAACATCATCACCAACATTATTGTTATGACTAGCGCATACGTGGACGAGAGATAGCTCGGATCCGTAATTCAAACAAGATTTGCGCCCGTTATTAGACAAGTCCACAACACTAGAACACGCCCAGCATCATCGATCATGTTTAGCCATGCAGCCTAATTCGCCGCTCGGTTAGGTTCACATAGCGCCGAAATTGAGCCACCCATTTACAGTCGTGTTCCTAAATGCCATTCGGCCTTTGCAACGAGGAATGTGAATTTGTAATGGAAATAGTGAAGCCACGAGTGCAGCAGTTCGTGGCTTTTAAAAATGCCGCTTTCCTGTCTAATTAACCTAAAGTTTATGTAATGGAAAAACAGAGAGACATTATTCATGAAGGAATCAGCTACGGCTCGCTAACGAAGGGACGATATCAGTTAAACCTGCAAGCTGGTAAAGTCTATAGAACCTCTTCGAGCTCCAGCATAATTATGAAACTACTCAATTGTGGGGCACTCCTGAATTGTAATTGAAAAGAAAGCCCATTCTAAATAAGATGCTGATCGAATTCAAAAGCTACCAGAAAATTCCAAAGAAAATTCAACCTCTCTTCCAACATTTATTGACACTGACTGCAAATAACTATGAACAGGAAAATGTAATACTTGCAGAAAACTTCTGAAATTGGATCTTCCTCCATTATCAAATTTTTTTGTTTAAAATTTATTTTATCAATTATATTCCACCCAGCACCTTACTATCCGACTCTCTCCGGAGCAATGTGAAACATCTCGTGTCCAGAGTTTCATTAGTGCCACGGGAAGGCCACGGATTGCCATGCTTAATTAACATCACAATCGGCCTTTGGCCAGACAGATAACACGAATCCGATATCTCAACTGCGGGATTTGAGCGCCTAAACTCTGCCGACGTTAGCGCACAATATTATAGCAAATGGAGCGACGCTAGGTAAATTCGTATCGAATATTCCATATACGGATATTCAGAGCGAAATCCAGTGGACCTCGTTTCCAAGCACAGACCAACAGGTTTCGTCATTTCTAATATATATTTTGCTATGTGAAATACATTTTGGGCAAGTGTCTTAGTTACGTCTGCATAGTTGGGGTGGATTACAAATAAATCTCACTATCCCCAGTCAAATCCCTTCCTCTTTCCTTAGAAAGAGAAGAAAATGATCTATCTATCTATCTATCTATCTTAGTCAGTATATAAATCAGTTGGCCAAAAACCACTCGCTGGAACAACTCTTGTGAGAATCCTTTTCCGAATTATTCGTAAACTTTCATGATTTATCCCATGATCTCATGCCACGATTCTCAAAGGAAAAGAAGGAGGTTTCCTTTCACGTTTAACGCGCCGTCATTTAACAAGGCAAAGAACGTGCACGTATCAAGGCAAAGAACGTGCACGTATAGCCGGGTAATATCTGTCATCCAATAACTCAAGGTCAATGAAAATATTTTCCGTCTTTATCCGGGAAACATTTTTTTTCGAATTTATATCCGTTTCCAATTTAGTGATGACGTTTCTAATTCGCCGCTAACAGCTTCCAATTGTTGGCTCTAGCAAGTTGATCAACTCGATTCGATGGTGACCGAACAACTTCTTATCAAGTGTTCCCAGAGTCTCACAAAACCTCACGATTCAAGTTTGAATCTAGCACCATTGATAATCGTATAATTTAACTAATAGTATTTACACAAATCCCACTCAAGTTTAGGGTTTTTGCAGCTCTAGCTTCAGTCCCATCGAGCGTAATACGTGGCAACAAGAAATACTCGTTGGAATAACAGAGTTTTTAGCTCACCAGCCTTGAGATATTCTCCGAATATCTCTCTCGGAAGAGATCTTTATCTTCATTAGAAACGATTAACCCAGATCGAAGTTTTTAATTCTAGTTATACATTTAAAGGGTCGAAAGGGACTAGGGAAGAACGAAGGGCGAATATCATGCAAACCTTGGGTCGGATGAGGTCAGCAGCTGAGTTTTCGCCCAGTCCGCCGAGTTAATTCTCCGCGAGTTCCACATAATCCAGTCCACTGTGCCCGGAAACAAACTTCGAACAGCTGAGCCCCTTCATTACTTATCTGCTTGTCCTTATGCTCCAGTATCGTCAGTTTGCACAAAACGGCTTACTAGAAAGCCAAGCTCAACTCGGATTTTCGTTGACGAGGGAACCGAATCGATATTTTTCTCCTCGAATGTATTCCTAGCGAACTCATCGAGGAAATTATTCGCTAGAATTTGTGATTGAAAGCAAATGCGATATTGATGCTCATCTAATATTTTTCCAGTGTTTTAATAAGGTGGAAAAGCTTTATATACAGCCTACCAAGAGTCCTAATAACGACCATAGCTACCAAAAATTGAGATAAATAATTTACTCAGTTGAGTCACATTATCATCCTTCCCTGAGGACTTGAATGTTTGCAAAGCTAATTCTGACGATTCTCACACATGTATCCCAAACAACAACTGAAATGGCACTTTTATCGTGGTACACGTGCGCATCAGTAGCCATATGGCTCCGATTCAACCATATATCGCCACCATATTATCGCATTTCTATTCTGTAGCATAGCTATTTACCGTATCAACAAGGAACAGGTTCGATTACGGCGGCTTTGCTTACGGAGCTGACGTTTACTGCAAGCTAACACAGGCTGGCTATGAACGGCCGAATGGAACGACCGGCTTTATGAACAATCGATACCACCGACGCTGTGATAAAGTGCAACACCATCCGAGGATCAACGTCGGTATAATCCGACGAGAATTTATACTCGTAGTCGAACCGAGGGCGGCTTGAAAATCTAGGTCAACAGTATATCATTTACTCGAGACGTAGTTCGAATAATGCGCGGCAGATAGTAGTGACAAATTCTCTAAAATAACTTATAAATCAACAAACCGATGGTTCGTGTGCGTTGAGAAATCGTAAGGATACCCGCACTTAAACTTCAAACTAACGTTCAAACTAACAACATTCAAATACGATATCAGAATGTTACTGGCGATGAGGTGGCAGTCAACCCTTCAATTGACGATAACTTGGTAACTTTTCGTGAGCTACCACTGTTTCCTCAAAACAGTTGTTAAGAGTTTGTTAAGAGGTTGTTAAGAGTTTTTAAGAGTGCTTGTTGTGGTTTTTTTTTCATTAGGAAGTAGATTTCCAATGTTATCTCAAATAATGTCCTGACAAGATTGTCAATTGAACAGTGAGCATATACGATTTTTGCCTGATGTCTTTTAGTTCTTCATTGAGTTGGCGCTTTGTTTTAGAGCTAATACATCTTTTAAGAAGAAACACTTTCGAACGGCTTGAAGCCTTATATAAGGCTTCAAAATTGTCTTTCGAAATGAGCATAGCATTTTTTTGATACAGGGATATTAATGATCTGTTTAAATATATTAATATTCGGTCTTTACTTCCCTTAGTTGTTATGTTTCCTACTGAAAAATTGTCTTAGCAGCCCTTGGGAACTCTAATCGTTCCACTGCATTTCAAAGTAATAGTAGTTATATGCTGTCATTAGGCTTAAAGCATCAGCAATTACGGTGCTAATTGTAATTACGGTGTCAATTTTGTAGAATAAAGTTATTATACTGATATAATCAAAATTAATTTTCTTTTCTTTCTATTGCCCATTATATTAGAAGTCAATCCGCTAGAAAAATAAAAATCGGATCAACTTTCAAAACAAAACATTGAAAAAAAATATTTTCGTCGTGAAAATTTTTCTCTTTTAATTCTTTATTTATTTTTTGTCAACGAGAAATAAGCCAACGAACTGAACCCAATCTGACACTTACGATCTCCTGAATTAAATATTCACCCGTCACTGTCACCGACGGAAAGTGCTGGAGAAAATGGTTTCCGGATTAATCCCACTCCGCATTTCCCTTTCAGAATCGCTTTTAACGTTGTAAGCATCTTCCGGAGCAATGGAACTTTTCGTCCACCGAAAGAAAAATGCCTTTTAATTAGGATTGTTTCAAAAACGTCGCCATGTAAGCCGCTTTCGTAACGATGAATAATGTTCCGTCGCTGCCATCGACTGCAAAGTCGGTAACTTTGTTTTCAAGCGATTTTTCTTTCAACCCAAAGTTTGTAAGAGGTCTTAATTGGCGTATGTTATCGTGCTGCAGTCGACTAATTCAAAAACCACCAACATTCCGTTTAGGCACGCTATCGCTTTTACACCCAGGACAGAATGTTTCATGCCGATTCGCTCCCTCCTCATCGACACTTCAGCGTTCTCGCACGAAGGGAAAATGAGATCGAAGGAAAAGATTGAAAGGTTCCCTCATGCGTATTTTGTATCGCGTCACGCGAGGAACCGCGCGTTATAGCTATATTCAAATCAAGTCGAGGTGGTGGTTGAATCTGATGCTGCCAATAATTCGCAAACATCAATCTCAAAGCTGAGAAATACAAGAAGAAGATAAACGAGAGAATACATAGCGAATAGCGATCGCATATGGACAGTGGTGAAGGTTGAATCGGAGAAATTTTTGTCAATATTGACCCCTAAATTATGATCAACGAACATTGGGCGGTTTGCGTTTTCAGCTAGGATCTTTTTCTATAGTTGCTAATCAAATACGATAGTCCGGAAGTGCGACGACAAGGAAAAGTATAATTATGTTGGTTCATTTATCCGTGTTTCGAAAAATGCAAAATCGCGTTTTTCTACGTTCGGTTCGAAATATTTTGAAAACGGAAATTGAGCCACAAAATTGACGCTGTTTTCAGCACAGTTTCCATCCTTTTTTTTCACTTGGCTCAGCTAATGACCGACATCCAATGCCGACTGTATAATATCGATTGTAAAAAATATTGTTCAGTCCCACTGCAACTGTGGAATACGTCATTATTGCATATTTTTAGTGCAAAAATCGACTCTATCGCTTTTAAAGAGGAAGCCCTTTTTGGCAAAGTTGACAGGCTACCAGCGTGGAATGTATCAGACTCATGGCCCCGAGCCAAGATTCAATGACCTGCGAAATAGAAGCACCCCTTGACGATGGCGAAGAACCAGGAAATAACCGCCCCTTGATTAGGCGAAAGCGCCAGTGGGAAAATTTGGAGCTTCACTATTTGGTCGCAATATTGTGCGATACACGGTCTCCCTAAATCGCTCGCTATTTTGGCTCAAACCACTCGCTGTTTCATCAACTGAGTCAATAGATATCACAAATAACCGGAGAAATCTGCGAGACGTATACAGTAAAATATTCCTGAAATACAAAAGAAATAATCTCAGATTTCATAATGTTTACCTTCGTATTCCTGCAATAAGTAGAAGAACAAATAAAAAATCTTCCAACATACGAAAGTTAATTTTCTTCTCAGGAAAAAAATTGGCATTTACATCTCGAGATGATGAAAAATGTCTTTGTTTGCTAGTCGATTGTTAATTTTAACGGATTCTTCTCCAAAAATGTGTTGATGAAAAAACTCATAAGACAAAAAATGAGCATTAATGCCCATGAAATGAGGTTTTGAGCAATTGAAGACAAAAATTGAACACCGTAATGAGAGGGGATTTCCACCATAAGAAGGTAAAGTAATCGCTGATGCTAAACTTTAGTTCTTTTTATAGATACCTATGCTTAATTTGTGTCGATTCAAAATTTATCACATGAATACGATATTGCCCGAATACGATACGATAGAATATGATATTGCCCTTAAAACTCGGAGATAAATATATTTAGGTATTCGCAGCTTTTAGGAAAAAAAATTTTTTCAATAGTTAGTAGTTGCTTTGATTATGAAACAACAACAAACCTCTCTCCGAACGTGAAAAAGCGCGGTTAAATTGTACCAGGATATTAACTAGAGGAAAAAATTACATCAAACCCACAATGTGAAGTGTGAGTTTTTGACTCGTAATTTTATTTCAAGCCAAATTAGAGTATTTTGTTATTTAAATCCGTTACCTTAGAACATGAAGGTAGAAGTGGAACACGGTGCAGCTGAAGGGCTACTGATGAGCGAATTTTCGGGTTAAAAGGAGGGAGGCAACGTGGCGGGCAGAGGGAGGCTTGAGATCAACGCTTGCGCACCAAAGGTCCCCATATTCTCTAGCAACAGGTCCAGCAGGAACACTATGTTTACAACTGTCATACAGAAGTAGGGCACCTCACGGCTTTCGGATCTCCGACCTCCTATGCTCACTATCCCCTGATAGAACCAATCAAAATAATATGAGTTCTTTTATCTTGAGAAACGTCGAATTTTAGCTGAAAAACGTCAAACTTTGGACTGATTATTTTGAATATCTCGTTAAAAAAACGTCGTATTTCGGTTAGATTCTCATTTCGGAAAACATCGGTTTTTAGAATTGGAAAAAAAAATGTCGAACGATATCAGCTATTGACTGGTAGAAGTAGGTGATAAATCAGAGGAAACGTACCAAATCCTCACTAGTGCATTTTGTAGAATCTTCAAATCCTCTTTTCTCCTATTGATGAAACTTATTGGAAAATCCCAATTTTCTCGTGTTTTGCATTCATTTTTTCCTTCTATTGCGTTCTCCTGGGGTAGGGTCGACGAGAGCAGTCGAGGTCCTTAGCTTCTTGTAAGCTGAGATACGGGCCGGCCTGGACGGTGCCCGATTGTTATGCTAGCGTCGAGCGAGTGCGATTTGTAATTCTCTCGTTACGCAGTCTGAAGGGCTAGCCCACGTAAATCGTGGCTCGTTACGCCCAGTAATGCCAACGGTACTCTCTACACAACAAAAAGTCTTCTCGCTGTTATAATGTAATCATTTCCAGTTTCCGACTGGCGAATTTTTCATTGTATATGAAATATTCCAGAACCGAAAGGTTTACTCACTGATCAAGATATTTTTGTGAGGATGAAACGTTTTCTTACCAATAGCTGGCCATAGACGCAGGACCCTTCGACAATCGCGGCAAGGGATTATTTCCTTGCAAAAATAATTTGCGTGAATGTTGGTACATGATACAAAATCGGCAAATGGTTTGAGAAAGGATTTGTGGAAGTCTGACTTTGGGTTAAGTGATATATCGCACGCTAGGAAAGAGGAAATAGTCCACAAGGATAGCAGTCAAAGAGATTATCACAAATTTCACGGACTTAAGGTTTATTATTAAAACGCTTCAAAGGCCTCTTCAAATCCTCCCTTGATAAACAATCCCTTTACATAATTCAAAATGTGCTCTATTTTCATTTTATTTTTGTCATCTTATAAAATTGAGTGAGTTTAGCTGGTTCTCTATGTACTCTAGAAGAAGCGCAAATATTCTGATATTCATCTGATGATTTTATTATAAGAGAGTCTTTAAATTTGTCGAACTAATATTCGGCATCTGCTACTTGCTCTCTAAAATATGAGTCAAGAAATTAAAAAACCCATTAAAACCATAAATTGAATTAATCAGTTTAACGGATTTTTCGATGGCTACCAAAGGTTAAACTCGGGTCTCTCAAGTTTTTAACCCCTCTTTCCGAGCAGCCATATGAACCGAAATCCTTCAAAGGCCCGCAGGAATAAAAGTCAACTCTTTGCGAGCGCCAAATGTGAACGCGAATTACGGTTCGTTGGTAACGCGTGGGATCCTTCCAAAGGGAGTCTACAACAAAAGACGAAGGGGGCAGCTGGCTAAAATCACTTTTTCACCGTCGTGTTCAAAACGAACGGAGCCAACGAAATTCGCCGTACGCTCTCGTCACGGAACAATATTTGAATGACTCGTCTCTTTTCTACTTCAATTAAATGAAGAGACCGCGTTTACGTAATTTTTTTTAGAAGACGAGAAGCAGGATTAGAATTGTATTGATCCATGTTGGAATATGGGACATCGTTAGAAGACTGTCATTGTTGCTTAGTAATTAGCCTTTGATAAGGATAGCTTGAAAAACCGACCTGCAGATGGCTCAACCTCAAGTTGAACTAAGTTAATTAATTAGCCTCAAGCCTAACTCAATTGAAAGGGCTCAAGACGTCGAATCATAACGAGCAAGTTGGAACATGAGTAAGTTCGATTGCGAGAACTTTATTCCGTGGCAAATTCGGTGCTAGAAGATAAAGCAACGAACAATATTAACTGTTACGCGAAATTGAGAGGTATAACTTTGAACGGGGAATTCTCAACGAGTGGAGAGCAAGTAGAGAAATATAGCGTTTGAAGAAACCTTAGAATTCAAACTATATTTTGGGATACGAAATTGGGTGGCTGCAGAAAATCACGATTTCTCCAGTTCAAGGAGAAGCTAGGAAAATATTTTCAAGGAGCTATAAAAATAAAAGGTATAAAACATTGAAAAAAAATCAAATGAAAACAATTCAATTTCTATAGGGCCGACAAAAGTTGTAACTGGAAAATACTTGCATATATACGTTTTCTCTTAGTTTTTTTAATGATAAATAGAATGACACCATAACACAGACTCGATAGCTTTAATAGTTCTCGAGTTATCATAGTTTTTGAGTGGAATTTTCGATATTTCCAGAAATTTGACACAACTCGAGAACTTACGGAGCCATTATACAAATCTTACTTATGGAGCTATACACTGTTACTCGATCAAAGCTCACAAAACACTGTACAGTTAGGCAAGTTATTTAACTTTTAATAAGACGAAAATTATTAAAATAATTTTAAATGTAATTATTACGATAGCTGCAAAGACGTTTTTCCCTGTAGTTACGAATCTATTCTTAGGTGGAAACGAAACGAAATCTTATCACGGGTGGAAATCATAATTGAAGCAAAAGAAAAATAAACCACTGGACATGGACAATCATTTTTTGCAACTACCGTTTTTCGTGTATCTTCGGTCATACAAAATTGTTGCCCTTTTGAATAATTGTACCTGAACGTATGAAATGAACCGTTTTCAATTTTCTGCCCCTCGATTTTCCTTTTCTATGGAGCAACCCTTGAACTAGATGCGGTTGACAGCTGTGCCCAACCTTTGAAAATTTAAGTACAGCGGTAGGCGCTCTCTGTCAGCCACCGGTCTGTACCATTACCGAATAGGTAGATACCGTAGGTAGCAGCGCTATTTCCTCCCTTCCCAACAAACTGCTCTTCCGCCAGGAACGAACGACACCGTCACAAACAGAGATTTCGCCATTTGCACGCTCCTCTCAACTGTTCCACCTCTGTTTCCTCTGTTTCCTCAACCTTTCAGATCAGTTGGTCCACTTTACCATGGTTGCCTCGCATTCATACAACTCGCAGCCCACGTCCCGTCGACAGCGACGAAACTCTTCATAATAATTCACATCAAAACTCAAAATGTCACGTGCGTTCCCTCGCTCGAACATTTCTGTTCCCGACGTTGAGAAACCTCGTTGGCTATTCGACGTGAAGTTCACCTGTGCAGATTTGTAGATGGCGCTCAATCAATAATCCGAATGGTTGGTGGAGAAAAAAATAAGAAATAATGAAGCCGATGGAGTGCATAGATCACACAATACTTCCATGTTTGAGTCGGCCAACTGGCATAACGAATCATAAAACCGAGAAACTTTAAGAGGCCGCAACGTTTACATTAAATAAACTAGCCAGGAGACCGAAAATTGCTGGAAATAATTCAATAACGTGGAAGTACTGTGTGTGATCCTATTGTCACAAAGTTTAGTGAGACAAAGCCAATTTATCAAAAATTAAAAAAAAAACGTGAATGACGTGGAAGTATATATAATATGTATAGCGTTTGACGCTAAAAAATCAACCATAATATTTAACATTTCAAACACAAAGCGTTCGAATAAATTGATTTTTGCGCGCTGTAAAAATCAAAATAAATACTAGAGAGATAGCGTAGAAGCTTATACCGAGGAAATACGGTGTGTGAGCCAAGAGATATATTATGTAGCAACATCTGCTTGTCATAGTCAACATTTTTAAGACCACAATGGTTCAGAAATATTTACCTACTCTTTTGTCCTTTAAAAATAAAAATACAGAAAAATTAGAACGCGTATATCTCAGAATTTCTAGGTATAATATAATTATGTTATCCAAAATCTGCAAACTTTACACTTTCACTTGGAGAACCTTTACGGAAAAATTCTTTGAATTTCATTCATTATTCAATAATAAACCATTGTAATTGCTCAAGAAGTTTTTTTTTTTTTTTTTTTTTTTTTTTGAAGTTTCACGTTTCAACGCATGTAGAATCCAAATATCCAGGAAAAGAAAATTGTATTCACTTTTCTGACGAAACTATAAAAATTCACCCCCGTTCTGAATTCAACTTTCAAGACGAACACAATATTTTCATATAGGTACTACGTACACGTGCAATCTATTCCTTTTAAATATTTCCTATTGATTTATTTTTTAGCTGCACATATTTTTTTGGATTATTCAAATCCGAACTTGTACAGTTGGTCTGACGATGTTCGATACAATTGAGTTGCCGGCATTATGCTTGGACGTAAATATGAAATTGTCAGGCGGTCTTACATTTTGCAACCAATGGCGATGACACAACGTAGACAAATTTCACAAAATCGAACCTATATGCGAATACTCGAGACAAAATAATCTATGTTCCCTTAGAAGAATTATATTCCACGTTGATCTAAGTGGTTTTTATAATAAGCCCATCAATTACCCGAGTTTTGATCTCGCCTCCATCTCGAAATTTGATGTAATTACGCTTTATCAATTTGCATTGCTGCCGATGGAGTTCGGCGAGCTATCTAATCAACGCAGCGCCACTGCTCTGCTAATGGGCTTAATGACGACGGCACGTTTGGTAAAACGAGTGGAAGTTGCCAGGAAGTGGGTGATGACTACACTACACCGTCAGAGGCTGCCGTCAGTTTCCCTGCTAATGAACGTTAACAATCGCTTACTGCTTGGTGCGCAACCCGAACTGTTATAATCAAGGCTTAACGAATCTTTGGAGGAGAATTAACAAGATTAATACCGGGCCAAAAAAGAAGTTGTTTCCTCTTTACTTTCATGTATTGCGATCGTCCGAAAAGTCGAATTCGGAAGACGTTTTCGTAATGCTATTATACTTAGAAACACACAAACACCCGTCTACTATCTATCCCGTCTATCTGAACAAATGCCTGTCTATCCATGGTCAAATAGAAACAAAAACGCTGCAAATGATTGCACAGTGGTTTATAATTCTCTCTTTAAAAAGACTATCCATTGCTGATAGTAATTATTACGACCATGTGTGAACGTTCCATCCGAAAAACAGATTGGTAACTATCGGGGAAAATTCTGTAGCAACTATTGTAATTTTAATCAATTTTAGTTTTCTTAATTTCCTAATTAAAAACTAAATTTTTTGCCTAACGTTACATCTGGAGAGAGTGTATGACGACCATAATCGACCTTAATCCGTAATCTAATGGTAACCTATCAGATGTTATTATAATATGAAATCTATAAAAAATTATGCCAAATACATATATATCTGTCTGAAAAACCGTGAAAAATACGAATTCCACCTTGAATCCTACCAAAATACCCTTGAAATCAAAATAGCCATTTGGATTTAGAATTTAATTTTTTTTCGTGAAAATTTCAAGTATGTCATTTTTATAGTTTCTTCGGAAAAGTGTTGACGGCGTACGGACGGATTTAAAAAAAATGGATATTCAGGTTCTACATTTCAAAGGGCTTTTACAATTAGTCTTTACTTTAATAAACCCGAAATCTAAGGAAACAAATTCTTTGCCACAAATACGTGCAGTAGAGGAACTCTCCTGCAAATCGAGCGCACCACGCGTTTCCTCCATAATGTCGGTAGAGGCCTCGCATCGCCTCAAGTTGTTATATCGGGGGCGGCAAATAGTTCGTTCAGCGGGCGACAGATCATGCTGGGGGTGGTGTATATTCTACCCTGCTGCAGAGCCACCCACGAAAACCTAGCCCTGACCTCACAACCCCTTGTTATTGCGACTATTCGTGAAACCGTAGAAAGATATATAGCCCCATTCAGCGAATCAACTAGTCCAACTGGCTGTGGTCACCAGAGCTTTCGGATCTTCTCCTTTTCGACCACTTTTGCCTTCGAGCTACCGGGGAATTTCAGCGGGGTATTTTCCGTTTCCTATCGAACCCTTAACCCTGCGAGGGTGAATCATTGCTCGGGTTCTCCGACCCTACTGGCTACATTCGGATCCTAAGGCGTCACCCAGTCAGCATTCGTGACTATAAATTATTCGCGAAAATCGATGTAGTTCGAAACTGTCGATGTTTTCTAGGAAATGAGTACCCTCGGTAATTGAAAAAATATTTGGGAGGTTATTGAGCGATTAATGGGCAATAAGTCAGACAGATTTCGGTTTTATAAAATCAAACACCATCATATTCGCTCAAAAAAAAAAAAAAATTGTCTTATACCTACCAGATTGTGATCTCAATATTGAAGCTATTTTTTTTAAATGGTTTGAATAAATAATGCACCCTGGCTGTCGTTGTGTTGATAAATCTTCTTCTGGTTTATTATAATAATAAACAATTCTAATAGCCCATGAAAAAAAAATTTCTAACCCCCCTTTAAATTTGATGTTTTATGTTTCAAGGCATAGCGATTCCGAATGGCCAAATAAAAAAAAGCTCTCTCTTCGCTGTACGCCGTCAGAATTTCCACCAAGAATGAATATCGGTCTGACGATGGCTCATTTCTTTAAGCAAATTGCCACCTCAATTCTAAGGGTATTTCTGGGAAGTTTTGAGGAAGAGAGAAATCGTATTAACCATTTTTTTCTTCACAAAAATGAGTACCTATTATCGATTTCTATAGATCTTTGGACGCTGAATGGAGTGAGACCATCGCGGGGTCGCAGCTTTATTGGTTCTAGAGTCATCGCAGCTTATGTGTTAAATTTGGAAGATTTTCAAAAATTTAGCACGAGGGTATAACTCGAGAGTTCTTGGATCAAACACTCTCTTCACACTCTCTCTGTATCGTTAAGGCAAAAATTTAGCGTCTAATTAGAAAATTAATAAGAACAAAAATGATTAAAATTTGAATATTTTTTGCTACTGAGTTTTCCCTTATAGTTACCAATCTGTTTTAAGTGGTATACGTTCACTAATGTTTGGAATAGTTACTATATGACCAACGGATCACGATACTATAAAGTAACGATACCATCAATTTTTCGGATTTTTTCCAGGTTAGTTCTAACGCCAATGTTAAATCAAACTTGAAAATTACAACACTTTGGATAACCTTTCGTGGCGAATTTCCGATTCAACGTTTCAAATGAAAGTTTTCACCCTCAGATAATCTGGTCGATGGCCGTTTCTAAGGTAAACTTTACGACGAAAAGTGATGATCGCAGAGTCTGCGTAAAGGCGTACAATGAATGTACAACGAGGAGTAGCACGAATGCGGTCGTAGACGCAGGGAGCACAGTGGGACTCCAGATGTAGCCGCACATAAATCCTACAACACCACAAGCACTGCCATGGTGCTTCACCGCCGCATTCCTCCTCCATACTGTTACTTCCCTGAGATTATGCTTCAACTGCAGCAGTCGTAGCAGGGATTCGCTTTTTTTCTTCCTTCGGCCCCTACGAAGGAGCCCATTTTCCAAACCATTCTACCGCGCATTTCTGTACATGGCCATCCCGACTATATGTATACCTCTCGTTCTATCTTTCTGTTTCCTTCTCTTAGCCGAACCCATAAGCAACAACTCTGGAAACGCCTTCTTGGATTCATATTTCAACCTTCAAGGGCTGGACAGTCATGGTATTCCGCCGGGGGTTTACGAACTTTATTGGGCTTTAAACATGTGTTACAGACCACGTGAACGACGTACTTTCACGCAGTCGAGCAATTTTACGAATTATTTGCTAGCATGAAAAAAAGATCTATCCTCTATCCAACGATTGAACTGGAGAACGATCAGATGTACGGTCAAATAAATGTCTAAAAATACTCATTTATACCTTCAGCCATTTTGTTTATCTTTAGAAAAAATTAGATATAATATGACACATACTTGATTCAATACATGATTGATGTATTTATTTGACTCATCATTCTCTGTCATCCTAGCTAATTCGCACTGAATCAACATCTCACTAATTTTAACACACATGCCTTGACCTCCATCCGACAATCAATAATGCAACACTTGACTGACACCTCTGTCTCCGTTGGAACCTATCATTTGCCTCAAATAATTGATTTCCCGATACACAACTTGTTTCAAGGAAATTCATTCCCCACGTACGATTCGCCAAGGCCTAACAGGAAGCCCATAAGACACTCAACCTCAGCTCTATTGATTTTAGAGTCAACGTGTCAGGAGGAGTAGGCGAGAGAACGGATGAGCTACGGTAAGTCTTAGGATTTTCCTCACTCATCGTGTCCTCACTTACGTCATCGATCCATCGAATCGAAGATTTCCTCATTCTCAACTGGACCTGCGATAGGACTGATACTGGTTTACTTTATTCTCTTTCCGTCTAGTGTTGTCTATAATAGTCTGTCCTCTGTCTATAGTCTGGTATTTCTGTCTAGGGAACTGACTGACTAATTTTTTACGCATTAATTGCAACTGTCAATCATACGGCCAAAAAAAAAGAGAAGTTTGGCGCATTTCTGTTAGCTGGAGTTTTTATCAGTTGAACTACTGATATTTTTGCCAACTTAACTTTCACTTATCTGAATCATGTTTTTAACTTTATTCACCTTCTACCTCGAACTTCAACTATAATCTTTCACTTAGACATCCAACTTCAACCATCATCTGACGCTGTATTTTTAGAGTGCTGAAAATCATCAGCTTTTGTTAGAACGAAACAGTCGCATCGATAATTTTTAATAATGATTTTCACCCTTGACATTTGATTAGTCAATTTTTGGAGTGTGATTGAGCGGGAGAAAAACCGTTTCACTCATTAGACGAAAAACGAATAGGTCACCGTTGTTATCCAGTGAATAGCCAACGATTCTATTGTCATCACAGTAGCATTGTTGTGCTTATCTTTTCGTAAATCATTGGTTTTTCTCAACCTCTCCTTTACAAGGACAATTTCTTGGGTGACGAGATAAGAGTGAAACGGTTGACCTAAAAAGAAATCGATCCGTTTACGGACTTGGCCATTTTTCAGCCTTCCAGTCCAATGGGAGCCTGAAAGAACTTACTCTAAAGTGCTCTCTGCCTTCAGCTGGCAGCTGCTGATGCCGACCGTTCATGTTTGTTCGCGTTGAACGTCCTATGCGAATCGGGGAATGATGAGAAAACCCGAGCTTGCTAAGTAATTACTTACTTTTAATAACCGTTGCCTCAGCAGGTGTAGAGCGAATCTCTTTGAAAATGCTTTCTAAGGGTCCGCCCGTTGTAAATGTAGCCAAGTTGCGGCAGCCCTGAACAGATGGTTTTTGGCGCAGAGCTCTCCTACACTTGAAACGAAATGTTTCAGATCTCAAACCTGCCGGGAATAAAGCCTCGCGATACTGCAGGGAATATGAAACAAAAAACGCTTGAAATGTTTGTACATTCGGTTCACAACTCCGAGCTGCTATAATATTTGTGAACGTTTTACCAGTTAAATGATCTATAGGGATCAGCCAAGAAGTTAGGAAACTAGTTCTCTTAATTTTCTCTATAAAAGAAGCGATAATTAAGGGTAGCGTTTTCTTTTTAAATGAGGGATCTATGTTCAACTGAACATTCGCCTTCATGCATTAAGCTAGATCGCAGCTCCGAAAAAATGCCGATGTGTCAAGAATTCAGCTTTTATATTTTTGTTGGAAAAGTGACGGCGTACGGAAGATTTTTTTTTAAATTGGATATTCGGATTTTACGTGCCTTGAAACGTAGAACATCATATTTTGAGGAGGGGGTTAGACAATTTTTTTATTTATTTTTTATTTATTTTTTTATTTATTTATTTTTTTGCGATTACAATGGTTTATTATTGAAAAATAAACCAAAAAATTAATTAAATTTCTTCTCAAATGAGTTCGTAAAAAAACTAACTTAAAAAACGATTAGGTAAAAAAATTACAACAAAAAAATAAACTGTAAAGGAATAAGAATAGTTAACACGCGCTTTTTAACTTCACAGCGATCCACTCAACGATTATGCATTTTAGGACTCCCTATAATGATAATAATATATGTGTGAGACGTTGTCACTGCGTATTAACGAGTGCAATAGTATTTTCATTGAAAGATATGAACAAAAATCAAGTTGTTCTCTAAGAGAGGCACCAACGAATGAAACCATTCTGGAAGCGATTGAGCAATAAAAAGGAAGTCGTTAAATCATTTGGGATATGTTAGGTAGGAAGAACTTTTATTTTATTATTCGGTGAGTTGGTCGGATCAATAATAGCACTAATATATCTTTCCAATTTCACACACATAAATTATCAATAGAGCGTCCTCAAAAATTGCCTTTCGAGTTGCTGTTAAATTGATATTTGTTTTCCCCTTTTCAGCAATTTTTCTACGTAAATATTTTCGTTGCCCATTATTTTTGTTGCAATTCTTTTGAACGGTGGGCTAAGCTGCTCCTTCGTAATAAACCCTCGAATCCCTCAAATGGCGCTTCTTACGATCTCGACAACACTGTTTCTATCAATAGAACGGACGACCATCTTAGTAATTTCCTCAAGATTCCGGCTATTGTTCAGAAGTACTAACTATATCATTGTCATTGGGAATGGAGAGCTTGTAATTTAGGGCCTCTGGGGGCAGGGCTGTTGGAGTGGGGCGTTATACGGCAGGGTGGGGAGCCAGAGGCTGAGCGAGCTTCGCCGGGAAGAACGGAGGATCATTGATTACCGGATGACGTCACACGGGCGTGAGGGCACCGAGGAAGACCGCTCCGCTAGCGGCACCTGCTGGATATCCGTTCAACTTTGGGAAGAACGTGGGCAAAGCGCATGCTCGATCCGGCCTCCCCGCGCCAGAGTGCTCTCAAGTTCCCAATAGTCCACATTGGCCGAGCTGTGGGCGTGTTGTTCACTGTTCCTCTACAGATCTTTCACCTAAAAAAAACTTTCCTATCTCACTTTGCCAGTCATATAGCAGAGCCGCGTACGGGTTTCAGTTTCTTTCGCCCGAACGGTAGTTTGGATAGTTTCGTTACATTTCGTCCAGCTAAAACCGGGTGTTGACGTATTCGTTCGTTCGCGATTGACCTGGGTCGAAGGAGCGAGATGTCCGCCTGCAGGGTAGCAGCACTCCTTGCTTGCCTCATCGCCTCCGTTCAGGTAAGTTTTTACATCGATCTACACTCTCACTTGCCGCTCCTGCAAGTCAACTCTGTTGAGAACTGTGCGTCTTGCGTGCCCCCACTTCGCGTCAGACAGACAGGCACCCACGCATTCAGCCGATGTTGTGTGACTCATAAGATCGCCGCTGAGGTGTCTTCCCGCTCGAAAGAGCAAAAATCGATCGAATTCCACCGCTGTAGATAAATTAAGGACGAGAGGTTTTTTATTAGTGAAGTTCTTTCGAAAGTTTGTCAAAAACATTATTCGTTACCCACGGAGCTTTTCTGCAGTGTGAGGTTTTTGGTACTTCTAGGATAACTGCAACATGTTATGAATAATATTCCGTTTGTTAGGTCCTGGAAGAAAATATTTTGGAACTTGATGCCTAGGAAATTAGGTTTCTAATAGAAAATTCAATATTTGAGCCAACTAAGGATCCGATTGCTTTGGTTAACCACTCCATTCCAAGAGCCGTTTGCTCTTGATCAGGTGTGTCGGCTTGATAAGGCGTAAAATGTATCAGCGGATGCACAACACCGTTTTACAATGTCCGTAGGAAATTTACCCTGCTCCTAAGAATAATACAGAGCCTTATTAGAATAATATAGAATCAGAACCTTTCGATTATCTGTGCTTGAAATTAAGGTTTAATATTATTAACTAACCATAGCAATCGCCACAGAAAAAATTCTCAATCCCCTGCACCCACACATGAATGCACACAATACATTTAATACATTTCTGAAGGAACACAGAGCTGCACTGGTCGTATTTTTTGGATGAGCCGTGGTTTTTTCTCATTTTCGAGGGATTCATTGTATTGAGATTTTTATAATGGAGGCATTATTGTATTTATTCAAATACAATAATAATCATACAATATTGATTCTTATATCGGATTCTGTTGATTTTCATATGAACGAGTGTATATTACGCTCGGTTCGTTGTTTCCTTGGGTTCTGCGCAATTGACTCTTTGCACGCACAATGCAAATTAATATTGACTGTAGGTTATTGAAGTTGGTTCTTGACATGATTGAAATCTATGTGCTAGACGGACGATAATCATACTTGGCTTGTTAAAACAGTTGCGAGGAAATCGCTCTTGGGCCAATTGGAATCATAGTTCCTCAAGTTGGATTTCGCTATTAAACTGAACAATACGTGAAATTGTGAGAGCGTGCGTAGGTGGTGACGGTGATAACTCGATCTCCCAACATTTGTTTTTTGGCCAACCTCTTTCCTACGAACGAATTTTCAATCTGTCCAATAAAATCATTTGTCTCTTTTCACACCACTAAAAATTCGATTTTTCAAATTTTGAAATTCTTTTTCGTGCATTCGATTTTACTTCGACAAAATAACCAGTAATCTTTAGATTTCATGAAAATTAAAATCTGATTAGAATGTTGGAAATACCGTTGAATTTCGTGACTCTCAAATGCCTTAAATACATATTTTTGTAGGGAACTGAGAGGGGAAAATGGATTCTGAAACGTGAAACTCTTAAAACCACTCTTTGTCAAACTCTTAAAACCACTTTTATTTTATATTCCCAATTATGATTTTATTCAATAATGCTCGTACTCGTACTCTACTGTAATTGCTCAAGAAAAAAAAGTTCCTACCCCCAGCTGAACTCCTGAAATGTTAGCCAAAAATCGTTCTTAGGCTTAATAATTCTTTAGCCAAATCCCTCCTTAATTTTAACCACGTTATTGGAGGGAAAATTCTTGTTTTCCTATGTTTCTGAAACATACGTCTGTTTGGTATCAATTTACATAGATTTTGTCACGCTTAGTCGAATGATACCATAACGGTGTCGATGGCTTCAATGGTTCTCGAGTTATCGCCACTGGTTATCGCTGCTTCAGCGTGAAATTTTCAAGATTTTTGAAATATTTGCCACAGTGGTATAACTCGAGTATTTATGGAGCTATAATAATCGTTCGGTTCCAGAATGAATGCTCATAAAACACTCTTAAGCTGCATCGTTGGGCGAATAACTCAACTTTTAACGTTTTTTCTCCATATCCTTACTCAAAATTCAAAAAACATTCTGCGTAAAGCTGTTTTGGGGGGGGGGTACTATTTGCGAAATGATTACGTTAGAAAAGCCATATATTTGGCGAATTCTTAAAAAAAAGCACGGTTTTACTGTCTCATTTCAAAAGAGCGTCGAATTACATCGAGCATCTTAATTGTCATTCTGTCTGTGATATAAATGTTTCTGCTGATGCAACCATGTCTTTCCTCGATCATATCGCGTCTGAACTTGGCCGCTAGAAATGCGTTCATTGCGTTTCTGGCCTTGAACCCAACTGGAAAAGCAGCTGCGCTGCTAATACAGCATTATATTACCACTGCTTAGCATTCTATGGAGCATAATTTATACCGTATTACGGGGAGATAAGGTTTCGCACTTGGTGAGAACTCTAGTGTGCATATCGTAGTATAATTGAGTCGAAATGTGAATATGCATTAGATTGATTTTTTGAAGCAATGAATACCAATTATGAGTAAATAAAAATGCAGTTCCAGAGAATCGATAAGTCAGACGCAAAATAATAATTTCTATCTGCTTAGGAAAATAAGATACGATTTTTATAGAAATGATAGATTGTTTTTGGCAAACTATTCAATAATAAACCATTTTTAACGCCCAAGAAATTTTTTTTCAAACCCCCCTCAAAATCAATTTTTAAAAGTAGAATCAGAATAATCTATTGCGATTTTTACAAGCTATAAAAGTCAACATTTTCTTATTTATTCTCCAGTGTTGGCTCAGACACCGTACTTCCATGATGTGATTTTTTTTTTGCAGGTATCTTATACTGGCTCCAAAAATCTATATATTTGAATGCTGGAGGTTTTCAAATGTTTGTAGCGGATGACGTTTAAAGGCTGGTTGCACATTTTTGGGTGTCGCTGCCACAAAAATTATCTCATTTGACAAAACTTCGCTTGTATCGTTATGAGAGCTACCTCATACTGCGCTTCCGCATTATTAACCTAATGCGTGTTTTTCTATTTCTTTTTATTTTCTATTTGTTTCTTTGATAATTGATCAAACCTGTTACCGACTCAAACATGGATGTACTGTGTGATCTATGAACATCACTGGTTTATACTAATGCTCGTAAAAATTAATGCTCTCCCAAAAAAAAAAAAAAAAAAAAAAAAAAAAAAAAAAAAAAAAAAAAAAAAAAAAAAAAAAAAAAAAAAAAAAAAAAAAAAATCCGTTAAATTTTACCCGGAAATTACGTACTAGAAAATGTTTTAAGTTATATGAACGACATTGCTCGATGACTGCCAAAATTTTGAAAATGTCTGCAAAACGATTATTTTTGGCACTTTAACGGATGTTTAGAAGCTTTAGGTAAATACATAGGTACCTCTGTAATAATTTACCCCAGCATTTATGACCTATTATATACATTTTTCCATGTATCCGTTATTATATCCTTTAAATATTACTCTCTATGAAATACTCTTCGAAAATTCGTCTTTAAAACCATGCTGCTTGGAGCAGGTTCGTCAGCAAATGCATGGTAGAACCGTTGTTCGCCAAAAAAAAGTGCGATCGACTTTATTATTCTTTCCACGTGGAATAATATACAGCAATAGCGTTGAGACTCCGTCTCTTATCGATCATATTTCCAACCCACGCCAGATAGTTCACTCCGAGCTCCCAAACCTTCATGAGTCATCTATTCATCGATTTCCCCAGTTGACTCTTTCGTTCCCTCTATGTTTTCTGCCGTCCTTCGTAATATTATTTCGCCTCGTCTTTGTAGCCAAGGTTAAAATACATTACATACCTTCTCGAAGTGTATTTTTTTCCTTTTTTTCTATCGTCCGTAGTCTTTTATCCTCGGTTTCCCTTTTGTGCCCGATGACGATGTGCCACCTTCTCGTGTCTTTTGACCCTCGTTCCATACAATTCTCGACTTCTTACAAAAGCGAGTCTCTTTTACCTTCTTAATTGGTCCGTACCTTTTTTCCGACGTTTTCTTCCGCCTTTGCCGCTTTTCATTAAAATCCTCCTTACATAACATTTACCAGTAGAAACTTCGTGCGCTTTCAGATGCTTTTTATAATGACTTTTTTTCGCTTTATCACCAGCGGCTGAAAAATGTGAAGTGCGAAGTATTGCAAAATGTTAAGTTTTCCGAAAACCATTTTAATTGAAAAAAAAAAAAAAAAAAAACTTGCGACTGAATGATTTTTTTTCTTGTATGGAATTGAGCACGTTCACCGAATAGCAGTCCTTTAGTTTTGAACACACAGTTTAGGACATGTTCTCGATTTTCGTATTCAATATCTCATTTTGCAAATACTAGGATTAATATAACTTACTTTTGTTATATATTACCTATAGATCCTATGTAATAATGCGTCCAAGAGTGTATTTTCATAACATTTACGTTCCGTTCATTAGCGAAAAATCTCGCTAACTAGACACAACCTTCACATACCTGGTACCGGACCAGAAATTGGGCGGGTTTGAGAAAATTGCGGCGTTGCCAGTTCTCGCCCAACTAGGTACGCAATCTATTCAATTACCAGACTTTAGAAAAGGAGCCGAGCAATAAGTGGTCAACGTTGCCAACTAATGAGCTTTCCCCGTCAATTTGTTGGGGATAAGTGCGACTACGCAGCAAAAAGCCCCTTGCCGTCTTATCTTATGTCCTCCTTGATACTGTGTTTTCAAGCTACGTTAAAGATCTTTGGTTTTATTCGTTCTCCAGAACTATCCATCGAAACCCTGATCGTCTTATATCCTGCAAAACATGACAATTGTACCGTTCTCAGGCGAAAAAAGTTAGTTTTCGAAGCGAATTATAAGGGCTTGATGAAATTTATCCAATTGTGCTGACACATTAGTCTATTTGTAATTAATATGATTGTACCTTACACATTAGTCGACCTTGGTTTCCGTATATTTGTCTATTGATTCACTCCCCTGGGAAAAAATAGCCACTCGATCGATTTTAATACAAGATTCACTCACTCCTATTTAGATTCGTGACTTTGTGAAATAACTAGTTTCCCTCTACGTAATTGAATCGTTTCTTTCTCAATCAAACTATTTTTTCCGTCGGCTTGGGTGAAAATTTCCACTAGCACTATCGCTCGTATTAATGGCCTCGCTTCGAGATTCCGAGTTGAATTTGTCGTACTTAGTAGCGGACTTGAGTCGTAAGACTGTGTACGCTCCAAGGTTCTAGGGCTTGTTTTAATGCCGCACTCATTACGTTTTTATGCTCCTGTTTTACATTTCTTTCCCGTGAATTCTTCAATTTAGAAGGGCTTTTACCGTCCCTCGCATCGCTCTAATGTTTTCCGCACGATCCTCAGCTAGGAAAACCGCCCTTTATGGAAATCCTCCCTTTGTCTATTAAACTCGAGCTGATAAATTTAATGAAATTTCCTCCATCTCGCCAGAATAAAGGCGGGCTATTATTGTGAGTTTAGTGCCCGAAAGAATTTGATGCTCAGGTATATTACACTTGAATTAATCCTTCCGACGAATTAAACGACTATGGAAATTCGTGTTACAAAATTTTTAATCCACTGTCTTCATTGGGCTGGTATATTAATTGTTTCTAGGTACTCTACACCGTTTTTCTGAGCTGCCTTTAGCTCGAAGATAAAGACCAGTGGACGAGATAAGATCGAACAAACTCACGGCAGTCGAGTTGTAAAGTTGCTGTTACTCGTTCACAATAATCTCACCGTTTTCTTGTTTCCCTATGAAATTTTCATTCCCATTGAAATGAACACGATACGAAAATATTTCTTGTCAAGGTGGTTGGCAATATTCTTCAGTTAGAGCCAATGGTTATCTGTTACGTTCAAAAAACAAATTTTCGTTTGTATTTTGAATTAAAATGTGGAAATTTTTTCTTGGACAAAAAATAATGTTTTTGAACTCTCCTGGACTTCAAGTCCCAATAGAATCTTTTGAATATGCTCAGTTCGATGGGCCACCAAACTCTCATAATTCCCAACCCCCCCCCCCCCCCCCCAAATTTATATGTGAAAAATTATCTGCACATGGCCTTCAGGGTTGTTTATTTATTTCAGAAGTTATTGCAAAAGAGAGTACAGCTGCGGACTGTGACAAAACGTCCTTGGAGAAGAATGGAATTGCCAGAACAAATCTAATCTTTCTCACCTTTCTATACCGAATTATTTGTGTTCAAAATTCTTCAAAAACATTTTTTTCCCTAGGGCGATCGAATATTTCCCAGCATTACTGAAAGACTCGGTTTCATATCTTTATAGCCATCGCTCATCCCAAACCGTGAGTGAAACGATCAACACGTGTTTGTAAGATTCATCCTTTCTCAGCCTTCAGGTTGGAGTGGTTTGAAAAGAATTTATCTCTCGTGACCGAGAGCGAGATGAAGGTGGGCTCTTCAGACCCACGCACAGCTTCGGGATTCGAAGTGCAGCACCGTAACCACTCGAATCGAGCCAAGAGCAGTCGACGAAAGAGGGAAGATCTAACTCGCGCGATAACTCTCTTTGAATTCGTACGTTCAAATCACCGGTTACGAACTAATGCGGCATAGATCGATCATTTCATTATTCGAGTTGAATGCTCACAAGGTGCTCGGACGTGGTTTATTCATTATCCTTCTTTAAAGTTTCCAAATCCAAGAAAATATGTAGATTGAAATATTCACATGTTTTAATTTTAATCCCTCTCACACGAATAATTTTCCCTGGTTGTCTCGTTAGGGTGGACTTATGAGACGTTTTGATTCATATGTGTGATAGTGACTGTAATTCACTGACAGGAAATGCAAGCAGTATATTGAGGATAATGAGCTATTTCGGTCGGCCTGCGGTATCGGTAGAAGTGACGACCGTGCGTCACCTTAATTGATGTAGGCTATCTAGCAATCACGTCAGTCCGAGGATTCATAGGACACGACCAGGAACAAACCCTTGCCAATCAATCAAGCTCGAACTGGTATCAACGCGATAGGTGTTCCATGTTCATTCACCGAGAGCAGAGGAAGGTTATCTAGACGGAATGGTTTAGGTTCGAGCCGTTAAAGACGACACGTTGCCCAACTGTGTAGTCTCTGCGGCCAGGATTACCGTACGAAGATTGGATTATAGCGGAAGCGAATACATTATGGAAAGCCTGGTAAATCAAATTGACAATGATCGACGTTGCTGATCCCTATCAACATGATAAATAGTTTAAAAAATATATTTCGCAAGTTTTGTCAAGAAAGCTAAGAGTTTGCAGAATTTTGAAGAAAATTTTAATATCACTTCATAAAATATTTGCAATATTTTGCGAAAATTGTCCTAAGGCCCATTCTAAAAAAATGTATCACCCTACACTTGGCCTCTCTTTGATCCAGACTCTTTATTTGAAAAGTGTGAAGACAAGTTAGTTCACTGCTCCACTACCCTCAGCTATTCTACTCGGAATGAAGACTTATTCGAAGAGTAAACAACTGTAGTGTCGATGGTTTTTTGATAATCTCAAATCTGTCGATTAGAACGTTTGGCCTCCATTTGCGGTCGAATCGCAATGGAGAAAAAAGAAGCTTTTCCTCAGATTTTACCTTACCTCGGGTCATGTTTATAGAAAAAATTAACGTAACTTCTATGCTACTAGGTATGTGTGCTAATTTATGAGTGATTGGACCACCTCTGTGCACCTGTTGGAAGGTCAAGCTTTCCACTTTCCGTTGATGCGGCCAAAAATATATTTCAATGAGTAAAACGATGATTATAATAATTTTAAATGTATCAAATAATTATAGCCATTTGGAATTCTTCCAAAATTAAATCAACTCTTTATTTGAAATGCAAACGGATTTCTGTTCGACGAAATGAAGAATCTTTCAAAGAGTACGAGTGAAAAATGTAGAGTGTAGAGTACTACTCATCTTCGTTCCTAGAGATGACCTTTTGGAAAGTGCTGAGCGTAGGTGAGAGAAATTAAATTGACGATGATTGACCTCATTGGTCCTTATCAACATGATAAATAGTAGAACAATTATAGCGTGCTCGTTTTTGCGTGGTGTAATTGGCTCAATATAAGTCTGATAAGAACAGCAAGTACTCTTCAAATTGCTCAAGCAGTGTGATAATGAGAAGTCTTCAAGAACAGGAATCGCTCCTACTTTTTTTTTCTCAAATGAAGGCTCTGGAATGAAGAGTAAGTGCAGAGTGAAAAGTCTTAGAGAGCGGGCCCGGATTTTTTTTATAATTTTAGGACTAGAGAAACCAAGATACAGTAGGAACAGTTGTACAGTGAATTATGGCACTGTTGCTCAACATTTTATACTAATCTCTATCCGACAAAGTATTGTTAAGATACTGGCAGTTTCCTCTTTACTCCTTTATTCCGAACTTTTCATCAATCTCAGTTCGCCCCAAAAGCTTGTCTTCCGAACCACGTATCGAACTTTCTCCATTAGGTTGTTCCGCATCCATCCCGATTCTCCTGTCGCTTTGCAACTTCTTTATTTACAGTCTAATTTAAAATTAGAAATAGAAACGTTGCAAAGATTGTACAGTGGTCTATTATTTCGTTGCTTCAAGAGTGATGTTAGAAGAGAGTGTTAGACGACCATTTCAACAAGTATAGAACGATTTTTATGGCTTCAAAATTACACGAAACCTGAGATAACGCGAGAACTATTAAAGCTATCGACCCCGCGATAGTCTCACTCGATTCAGCGAATATTTTTAGACATTAATACCTGATACATTTTTTTCTGCAAAACGTTTGAAAATGCGAACTTTCTCCCCCTCAAAAACCCCCAGAATACCGTCAAAGTCGATCTGGCGATTTGGTTAAAAAGTTAAACCGTTGTCAGATCAAGATTGATTTTGGTGTTCATGCCAATAATTTAGTTTCTGTAGTTCCGTTAGAAAAATGATGGAGTGTTTGGTGGACAGGCAGATTTTTTTTTTATATTGGATATTCGGATTCCACGTGCCTTAAAACGGTTAGAAAAGTTGAGAAAATTTTCTTCCTTGGGCGATTACAATGGAATAATATTGAATAATAAACCATAACTATTGAGACTCGGAATCCACACTTCACACGGATTTCTGTTCCTAAAGATGACGATGAAGAGTAGGTAACTTAGAATTGAAGAGTAGGTATCTAATAATGTAGAACTGAAATGCTCTTGTTCGTTCTATCTCTTAAATGTGGTTTTTCGCCAAGTGCCTAAGGAAAACTTGGAGTTTGAAATAAAGATCTAACGTGAATAACTCATAAAATACTCCAAACAAGGCATTGAACACTCGGAAAATACTCGGCAATTTCTTCTGGAATATGCTATTATTAGAGACTTCTCCACCAATAAATTATCCATCGTATTTTTGTTCTTCCTGCTTTCAACTGCAGTACCCCTTACATTTATGATAGGAAAACGTTCCTAATAAAGGTCTGTTTTTTTCCCAGCTTATGCAACGAGCTTCGTATCACAAATACGTTGTGTAACGCTGTTTACGAAGGGCCTTGAATCCCTTGTCAAAACTAAAAGCGTGGGATTTTATTGATCACCGCACCTTATAGCTTTATTCTCCGCTCGCTTGAATAAAACCACCTGACAGAGAACTGTCTGAAACGTGACTTTCCTAAGCTGTCCCAAAAATGTATGAACTAAATGTTCCGAAAATTATCAGATCAGAAATGTATGAAATGGAATAAGTAATTATCGATTATGAGCCGAAAATAATTTCAACTTTAAAAAGGATATTAGTCTTGATTGGCCAAATCGTTTGAGTAATTTTTTTTCTATTCATTGGTCAATATACCGAATACGTGATAGTATGGTGAAGTGTCAGATGAAACCTTCCATTTTTATAAGGTTTATCCGGCTCTGAGTCAGTCTAGATCGTGTGACGCATAGTCATTGCAATGCCTGACACGCACGGCTTTCAGTAGGTTGTCCAGGAGTTTCATAAGAGACGATTTCAAAACAGAAACATCGATTTTTCAAATGGTGTATTTTTTCGGGGTGAACCCAAATTGTTTATTCCCTGATCCGAAATGATCGGAAAAAATACTTCAACATTTCTACCCCTTTCCAATTTCTTGCTGCTATCTCTAAAACTAAGCGTTTTCGAAGATGACCACTTTATAGAAAATTAAAGTCGATAAAACTCCCTACGACATGAACGACTGATTGCATTGACATTTAGACCATTTATATTGGCGCTGCAGCAGTTTGAAAAAATATTTTTTCGCTGGTCGAATATCTTCCGCGGAAAGAAGTATTCGTCTTTTTGAGAAAGAATTTCACAAATTGTGTTTAAGATAATGTAAATTGCTATATTCTCATTCACGATCGATAAATTTTTCAATTCTCACTAGTGTTGAAACTCCGCTCATTGAGTTGTTCAAGTACAGCCAATCTAGCAATGTGAATCTCTTCTAGCGTTGGATTTTCTCCTTTTTCTGTTTTGTTTGGTTCAAGTAAGCATTTCTTCCCTCCGCCGAGAGCAAAAAATGTTGACCCATACAAACGTTGAGCGGTGGCCGATGAAGCGAGAAAAACACGTCTTCCTGTACGGTGTCGTATTATTGTGGTCATCTGTTTGTTGAGGAATGGAAGGCTTGAGGATCCCGTTACGTAGCTGAGGATGTGAGGTCACGGACCATTTACTCGATTGCAGCGCTTTGAGTTACGATGGAGAAACCGTGCAATAAACAATAGAACTATTCGTTTCAAACTAAAAGCTTCTGCTAAAAGAAGGTTACATCTTCATTCGCATCTTCAAACGATTTCTTTGTCTTATCGAACATGTAATGGCGTAAGGGAAACAGTGAAATTCTGCTTGTAGAATCCTTTTATTTTACTACCAGACCCTTTCGACCTTTTTAGATCTGCGAACTACGTAATGTGACCCATAACTTGTGGCCACCCTTTTTATTTACGTTGTTATTGGTCATGGAAAAAACTCAAGCTGTGACCATCGCAAATATTTTGGTCAAGGCGTGAAAGACTCGCACCCTTTAGGTTTTCGAGGGTGAAAAAATCGGCTGATTCATATATCACTTTTTCTTCTTTTTTATTTTTTTGCGCTTTTGCCTCATGAGGGCCCTTTAAGGAAACATCTTCGAGCTAAGGAATCTTTAGGAAACTCAAGGAATCTTAAACTAATTACAAGAGTTATAAGTCCAGTCATTACCTGGCAATACACGACGTTCTTTGAGTTTGACAATCGCGTCGAGGGATGAGTTCCCTTCGAAATTCATTTCCGCAGGGCACGTTCGCTAACGCCATTAAATTGGTGAATGATCCCTTGTAATACCTTACGGTTGTACAATAAACGATATTTCATTTCATTTCATTCATTTCATTTCAATTGGTGAATGATTCGGGAAATGACGTAGTGATTTATCGTACGCGAGGAAAGAAGAAGGGGTTTTTCTATCAAACTATCCCCTGGCGAATTTCTTGCAGTCATCCGCGAATCCTTAATCGAATCATTAGCCGATTTTCATGTCAACGTCATAAATCTATAAAGAAAGTACCTACGTTTCTAAGAATTAATATATTTTATGTCAGCCTATTCCGATGTACCAATAATCAAGTAGTCCATAAATTGAGAATCCCAGAAAAATTATTCATAATCTTGAATCCCTTTCTTAATAATCTCTAACGGCATTGATTTAATCTTCTCCGAACTATCAAATTTGTCAATTGAGCGATTGTCACGAATCAACAATGATTAATACGAGTTTCGCTCATTCGTACGTCTGAATGGTAAGGCGACATTGACGATCATTGAGCACCATGAGGCAAATAACAGACATCATTATCTGCAGGGCTGATAGCCGAACCGAACCGCTGGAAATCCCCGGGGAAATATTTCGGAAGTGGTAATGGGAGAACGTGCCGGTGCGGGAAGCAAGTCTATATAGAGCAACAGAGCAAGCAAAATTCGAGATAGTTCGTCGGACGATAGGAAGTGAACCTTGGGCCGATAAGTCGGCTAATCCCAGTCTCGATGGTGACTATTCCCCGGTGCGGCTACCAACTCATCCGTTTCCAGACTTCCTCGTCCACCTATCCTCCGACCAACTTAAACACTCCCAATTATCCGCCTTCCCCTCGCGTTCCAAGTTCCTCGAATGACCCTAGACATCCCTCGGGCTCGCCCGTGAAGCTATTCGAGTACGAGATAGTCCTTCAATATGGTCTCTCATCTCTCTCTTGTTGCGCTAGATTTCACAGCGCGCCATAGAATCAATACAGCCATCTCAATCAGTAGACGTCCTCCACAGTTCCTCACTCTCGCCGCAGATTCTCTTTCATCACTGTCGAGCGAATGTCTCTAGTCTGTTATTGCCCTTAATAACGAGCACCATTGACAAAGTGACACAAGATCCGCGCTAAACGGCTGCGCTGCAAGTCTATCGAACATAGTTGTCTGCGAATCGATGGAGCCCGAAAGCCTAGGATCCTGAGACACTTCTAATTTCGAGTGAAATTCAACGCTTGAGACTCTTCGTAAAGGGCAATTAAATTCAATTGTGTCGATTTTACTAACTCATAACAGCAGCCTGGGGCCTAAGTACTTTTCAACGCTTCAAAAAAGTGAAGAGGGTGGTTTATTGAAATCATTGAAGACTTACAGAGTTTTCTGTTTTTCAATAACCGATCTACTTTTCATCATTCGGCGCTTTTCGTGGCATGTTCGTAACTTATGAAAATGAATGATCCCGTGGCATGACTTTCAAAGAGAAAGAACTTACGCGTATTGCAAGCTAATTAAAGAAGAAAACGCGTCAGAGGATGGTTTCATTTGTTTGTAACTATACAGCCGCAACTATGCTGACAAAAATTAGGACTCTTCGCCTGACTGAGAATCACTTAGATTTTTAGATTTTCCCTTGAAATATAGTGAACGATAAAGCGCTGCGACAAATATTTTTTTATGGCTATTGTATTTAGCAGCGGGAATATCACCAGAATAAGGGGACAGTCTCATTCAACTGTTTCTTCGTGCGCTTTCGCCAGTTGCCCCATCAGAGCCGAATTTTGATAGTTCTGCCTCATCCAGATCAGATCTTTGCTAAATATATGTTCTGAACGCAATGTAACCACGGTTGAAGCCTGATGAGACTCGATTGACATAAATGACAATCGCGTTAGTCATCTCGTTCTTTGCTTTGGTTTCAAATGTTTAATAAATGTATTCGTAGGTATTCATATGTCATCCGATAGCTAGTTGGTAATTAGTAACCAACTGTCGATTAGCTAGTTGTTTCTCTATTTCATTTGAGTATTAATTGAGTTTGATGAGGAAACTTAAATTTGGTTTTGCATATCCGAAAAATTAAGAACTGCCATATTCGTATATGATGCCGTTGTCTTCCTCAATCGTGCCAATGTACGACTTATAATTCAACCCTGTCTTCTAATAGCTGCTACTGAACGCAAATGGACGTTGATGTTTGATAAAGTGAAATTTCACTTCTGGAAAACCGTTGGTGGTTGAAATGCGAAGGTGCTCTCGCGTGAGGATAGGATGGGACTCGTGGGTCCTATTTATCCGAGTGAGAAGTCATTAAAAAGATGAATAGGGAGCGAATATCGAGGGAAGCCGGCTTATTCGGCCTCCTAATCTCGCGTTCATCTTTCCTACTTCGGATGTCCCTTCGGTTAATAATATTTTCATATCAATTAATTCACACAAACTCTTTATGGATTTGGTAATATATACCTCGTCGGCCTTCGTGAATTTCACGCTTCTACGGCTTTGTTTCTGCTTCTGTTTTACTTCCATCGTGATGAGTGCAGTATTGTGATCGAACTGGAGCTGGATTCTGGAATTGAGCTGAATTCAGAAATAATTGACAGCCAGAAACAGTTCAAAAATATGACAGTCAAGCCGATTTTAATAATTCCGAGCACTTCTCAGTTCTTCGTAGGAATGGGTGCTAATACACTCACGTTCATTCCCTTTGAAAATCACGGCTCGTGGAAATGTGAGTGGAAAGCATCAAGGGGAGGAACAGAAATGGAAAGTGCGATAGGTTTTCATTTGGTAAATCATTGAGCGCCGTTCGGAAGGAGCGAATCCGTTTAGCAGATTCGCTGAAGGATTTGCGAAGGGAAAACTTTGGATTTAACCTACATGTACGGCGAGATGAGATGATTTTGCAAGGAATGGCACGGCGCGTTATTATTTGAAATTGAAAAATGTACGCGTATGGGAAAAACGTTCAATAAAACTGTCAATTGATGTGGCGCGTTGTCATGTTCGAAATTTCGAAATGATTCGAGGAAAATCCAAGTATATCAGTCAGCTAAATTGTCCTTAGTTACATCTTCATAGTTGCGGCTTATTAGTAACAATGATTTATATAACAAATGGTTTTTAAAAGTAAATGGTTCGTTTTGTTCTCAAGCATTTTCAAATCTATGGAACGTGCGTGTATGGCGAGCTAATCAATTGGTATTGGTATTGGTAAGTGAACAATAAATCAGGCGGTGGCCTTTCTGCTGCATTGCCGTCTCAAAGAACCGACGGCCAGAGTAGTTCAGCCCTCAAATTGCCAATAGCTGCTAGGCGTTGAGCTGCCTTTTTGGCTAGTATTAGTATAATATATACTATGTATTAAGCTCGTACAGAATCCGCAATTCCGGGCGAGAGTTGGCAACATCGCAATTCGAGACTGAGGGGAGTTCAGAGGAGGAATGCAGAAACTTTTTCTTTCACTTAATCCTCAACCGAGCACTTTCGCCCCTTCTGGCTTCATCAAGGCTTTGTAAAATATTTGATATACAACGTTCTCTTTCACAGAAAGATTTCCCTCAAAACATATTTTATTCATATTTATGTCACTGTCCGAGGACCATTCGCCTTCCTATAATCGGAGTCCGAGCTCAATTTTTGGGTCAATCGAAGGCCGCCAGTCCCCATTCTCGTTATCTGCAATTAACTCGCGGCCGCCTTTCAATTCCGATTGCTCAGCCGAATCCGGTCGATCGTAATAAACCGAGCAAATACGAAATTCGTTCTTGCTCGTCTTCCAATCGAAATCGATTGCTAGTTAAGCGATAGGGTCCGACCCTCGCAGCGTTCCGCTTCCCCAGTCGTTAAGGGTTTTTATTCTCAAAAAATGGACTTCCGACTGGAGTCGTAAATTCATTATTTGAATCCGTTTTCAGCCCAGTTCCAAAACGATAGCCGTTGGTTTCGAATATTTTTCACCGGTCTTCTTCCGTTTGATAATCGATCGTTTTTGCTGTATTTATGACATTAGCCTTCATCGGGTTGATGGTTTTGTCGAGTTTAATACGCATTACTTACAGCTCTTCAGTGATAGTATTTTCAACGATATTGTCTTCGAAGTCGAAGTATTGAATGCTGCAGCAGTACTACTCAGTTGAACTATAGGTTTATTACAGTAAAAGAGCCGGAAACCTTGACAACGATGTTTTTAGCAAAATAACATTATAAAAGAGTATAATGATACCATGGCGTCTGAAAAGCAATTCATCAGAGCAAGTTACCTTGATCGAATATTTAGGTTTGAAATAATGCAAAACCCGACGCGAAAATTTCGTCTATAGCCTTTGAAAATTCGCCGTGCTTAAGTATATAGACTTAGAACTCTCTTCTCCGCTTTATTAAATCACGTGCCCGAGCATTCGTGAAACGAATTCCTAAATAAATTCTCTAGCTCCGAGTAAACCTGTGGAATACGTTAAGCTACTTAAATCCGATTATTCACGGACAATCGGCACGAGACTGATGGGTAATTCTTGCTATTGTACCACATTGTTTTGCGCACAATAGCTCCGAAGAAGAAAAAGACCTAATCCCGCCTTGAAGGAGTTGTGCTCTTTTCAGTGGAAACACACAAGAAAGACTCGCGACTATGAGAGGACGATGAACGCCTTCGTAAGGCGAAGGGCGGAAGCTGTGAGAGTGAGAGGGACAGAAACTGATCGATAAACTGCTTGGGCGAAGCGGGGGCTGCCCGACGCCGAGGGTGGCCACGTTGGTTTTGCGCTGATTCCAATAAAATAACTATAAGACCATTAAACGCGATGAAACATATTATCGCGTCGTATAGAGATTAATTTCGCAGAGTAATAATATCCTATCGATGCTCCGGATTATTGATATTGACGATCATTAGTAAATTTTAGTTTATTATTCAATAATAATATTTTGTATTACTACTTTTCCCCCGAAAAAAAATACCCCACCCTTAACCTTCCCCCCAAATATTCGGGAATATTTATGGAATCAGAATCCCTCCGTCAACATGTTTCTGAGGAAATTATATGACCTATTATACCTCAAAATTTCACCGATAATCATTTATGTCCTGACAACAGCTCAATTCTGTAGCCAAATAGCTTTCTCAATTTCAATTGTACTTTTGAACGGTTCCATGGCCCCTGGATACCTTGTAATGATGCTACGAAGCCCTGATGATGCCCGAAGGGGCGAAAGTGCTTGGCAAGCTGATAATAAAAAACAGGAGAACAAGTCGCCTTGGTTTTCTCTCCCTCAACCCCAGCAACGAAGAATGATCGATGCGACAAAACTACAACGAAAAAAATTATAAGTGATTTAAAAAAATTTCCTTTATTGTTTTGACGAAAATTTATGCTCACTAACTTTCTCGTAAAAATATATGGATTATGTATAATTCGCGTCGTGAAACCATGGAAGTCGAATTATACCCTCAAACTACTAAAAAAAGAGCTGACAATTTTTTACCCTCAAAAGCCATTCCCCTGGTATTCAAATAAAACAATTAATTCATAAAAAAGTAGCTTTACGATAGCCAATAGTCAAGACCTCGTTTAGAAGTCGCTTTCTTACAAAAACAATAGAACGAATAGCTATAAAAAATTGGCATAAAAATTCCAGTATTAGGAATCGAGCTTAGTATTATTATGAAGTTAAATCGCTTTCACAATTTATCGCGATTAATGTTTTGGCACGGATTTTTTCCACGTTCCAATGCTAATAACTTTTTTCCCTTCAGGTAAGAAGCTGTTCTAAGGAGAAAGATCAACTTGAACTGCGATATAACTGAAACTATCTGTACGTATCCGAGCGGTAACTAAGATACGTATTATTGAGAAAAGTCTTCCGTTTTCTATGGAGCGATTATTCAATCATCTATGGGGATTAGCTCGAAATTTACGATTTTCCTCTCGCTCATAGCTTAGCTTTCTTATTTTTCTTATTCCATTTGCTTTGTAATTTTCTATATTTGATCTACACGTTTTTCGGTTCGCGAACAATTATCGTGGCTGAAAGTGCACAATGTTATAATGCGATGCGGTTCACAGTACAAGGCAACGCCATCGGAAGGGAAATTCTCTCCTTTTTATCCATAACGGAGGGCGAAGGAGCCCCCGCATTGCGTCTCGCGAAAAGGCCATCTCTGCGATCGTTATTGAGCGATTTACTCGTTCTTATTCTCTTAGCTCCACCCCTAAAACACCATTTTATTCGTGATAGAAAACCTCTTCAACGGAACATGGTCGAATTTCCTTTGTGTTCGCTTGGATTGGCATTTTTATTGTTTGAAGATGTCGAAACTGGATGCGAACCGGGTTATAATTATTTTCGATTATAGTTTGGCTGCGAATACCGATACGATAGAATTTATCACGAAATAAAGAACAGTTTAGATAATTTTCGGAATAAAAGTGAACAGTCGTAGAAAGCTATGAGCGATCTTACATTTAGAAAAATATAATATTACGATTGAATGGCGGCCGATTTTTATCGCTCGGGTCACACACCGTAGTTCCATATTTTCGCATATTTCATTGCGTTATAAATTGTCTAATTTTAAGAACATTTACGTCTTAGTGAATCAAAATATATAAGGGAAAATCACAATAAATGTTAAGCAACCATTTATAAATTTTTCATTTAATTTTTTATTTTTTTTACTTTTGAGTTAACTGTTTCCCGGCTTTAACATAGGAACTGCTGAGTTACGCGCCAAAATTTTTCAATGGTACTTTTTGAGCATGAAATTGTATCATTATTCGCCTAATTCTCTCATCTGTGATTTCTCGTTGCGTCAGTTCGTTTAATACTTTTCAATAAATAGGTGTGCGCGACAGAATTTAAAGCTGACCAAGTTGGAAGGAGTTTCTCATGCTAAAGTTCTCCTATTGCGGGAATAGAAATGGCTTGGCATCTCTCCTCGCGTAAGTCTCAGTTAGATTTTTCTTATTTCGCTTGGCCCACTGCCATGGACTTGCATTTCACCCTCCGAGCTCGGCTGATAGATTTAAAACCGTTAGAGCTGAATTTTATCAGTTTCCCTCGGAGAGGTCCCTATAAACTAGTGAGTTGAACGAAATCATTGGCCTCTGTTGTCTCATTTCATGGTTTAAGAGGAAGATGGAATATTACAAGAATAATTGGAGAGGAAGTTTAGGAAAATGTTGATTTAAAAAAAATCATTGTGAATGAAAATTAATTAAAACTAGTAGCGAACGCGAAATAAGGCGGGCATGAGAAAATGCGATGTTGCCAGCTCTTGCGCAATAACCAAACCCATTGACGCGTATTACAAGCCTATTTCAACAATGGGTGGTTAACGTTCCCATTGGCGACTCTGCCCGGTACTAAATATTCCAACCAGTTGTCCTGATAAGTTCAGGACAAGGAATGCTCAAAAAAGGCTCTTGAAAGAGAGGCGTTTGAAAGGAATTCAAACTGTCGGCGAGGGCAGTTCAAGATAAGTTGCACCGCTTTCCAATGCGCCGTGTTCTGACTAGTTCGGACCTGCAACAAAAAACTTTCAAGACAACGTGCGAGTGAGGAAGATGAGAGGTTAATCCATTGCCAATTATTCCAACACTACAGTTTCGCTGTCCAACGGCAGATCCTGAGACGAGTCTAGGATTTGCCCTGTGCAGCTCGCATCATGTGACTGGTGAGCTTGTTGAGCACAGTTTGGTGGGAAAACATCCGATAAATGCGGCAACGCAGCAAAACGATCACCCGCCTAATTTGGTGTCAGGTACTATATTTGCTCATATATAGGTTTGCTGACCTCTTAGGTCTCTAAAAATTTGTTTTACAGAGATTACATTCATACTGAATTCAACCCTCGATCGGAATCCCTTGTTCTCTTGTAGTTCGTCGTGTTCTCAAAACAGGCCGGTTGCTTATTCTATTGTGTTCCTCAGCGTTAAAGGCTGGTGAATCATTTTGGATCCTTTGTCATGCAAATAGGACATGTAAATGCCTCCTGCCCCTGGAAGCAGATCAGCTGTTAAAAGCATCTCGAGGGCTTATTCATTCATATAATATAATTTTTACCTGTTTAGTGGATGTAAAATTCAATTAAATTGGGCTATTGCTTAACAGATTCACCCAGTTTCCTTTGAAAGGATACGCCTGAATCGGTTTGATGATAGTTTTTAGTTCTCCTCTATTATCTCTCACCTCTCTCTCAACAATATTGTTCTCAACAATTCAAAGCTCAATTCTCTCAACACAAAAAAAACCTGTCTTTTTTTAATTTTTATTGATTCTAAATTAAATTTCCTCAATTCGCTATCGCAGAAGAATTTTTTTTGAATTAGCGAATGTGGCGAAAAAGTTAAATCTTCAAAAGTGTCAAAAACCGAAAAAATTAAAAAAATTATTGGTTGTTAAAATTTGATTTTTTTTCACTTGAAATTAAAATTTTACGTCAATTTCCAGGAGGAATCGTCAATTAATAGAAATTGACAATACTGTTAGTATTTGGAAAATTTTTAAGTTGTAAATCGGTAAAACGGTTTTGTACTAAAACTGGATAAAGTAATTGTTGTCGTCAAATTTCCCTCGTTTTGACGTCAAATGCAGATTCAGCATTGAATTTTTTATAAGAACAGCTTTCCAAATCGCTTAAAAACAAAAGTTATAGTTTCTATCCTTACCGATGCCAGCGGAGCTCGAAATTTCGGCCGGTGATTAACTCGATTTACGGAAAATAATTTCTGTTGCTCAGTTTAAATTTTTTTCCCTAAACTTTTTGCTATGTACGTGTGTAAGGCATTTAAATGAAGACTCCTGGTCAATAAAAAAATTGATTCAAATATATTTTGCTCCCAGAAATCACGGTTGAAGTTCAATTGTAGTGTTTTAAAAACTGATTTTTTTGGACCACTTGCGGATTTTTCCGAGGATTGAAAAAAATCACAAGAATACATCTTGGTAAGATACAACTTTCCTGAAAATTTCAGATTTTTATCTGTATTGAAAGACGAGTAAAAAATCGTTAACTGATCAACTCAAAAAATCGCAGGGGTACCCCTTGAATTTTCGCGAAAAATTTTTTGATTTCGATTTCGCTCAATTCGGCTTAATGATAGTTGATGATGTGTATATCAATAAAATATGCTTCATTCTTTGATTGAAAAATGTGTTTTCTTCCGAGTATATTCAACCAATACCGTTGAATACAGCATAAACGGTTGAAAAATTGATGGGTACATGACATGGGGAAAATGTGGACAGTTAAGTAACCTAACTTGTGGTGTATTCAAACATCTGAATTGACTACTATTGTTAAAGTTGTCCACGGGAAAGTTACAAATCTTGGAAAACAGTCGGCGTGTGGTCGGGCCCCCGACAGGGGGTTGGGCGGCGAAGCCGCCACGGACGCTTAGCCCCTAGTATAGTTTGAATACGGACAAGGGTGTTCACAAAGGCTCTTTTTCATTTTTGCTCGGCTTCTTTAACGAAGAAAGCGCCATTCGAAAAATGCAAGGAGTCGTCGACGCGTTCAGGAAATGATGAAGGATATTGTAGGGTTATCTCGAGTTGGTTAGGAATGAAGCGAGAACATTGGGGATAGCAACATCTTCATACGTAATGAAGATTGATGGCCTGTGCCAGGGGGGGCATCCATCTCGGTCATATCGACGAAATGACGATCTTGGCATTTCTTTGAGAGAAGTAAGAGGAGGAAAAACGGATTGGATGAGCTATTAGGATGGAGAATGGTGAAAATTCGCGACCCAGTTTCGAAAAATTGAAGAGCTAATACTCCGAGCTTTGGGATACCTAATAAATCTTTTTTCGAGTGAATCATCAGTTTTGTAAACGAAATTATATATACCACAATGCCGATCTTTTTGGTTTATTATTAAATAAATAAACCATTATACTCGCCCCGGAAAAATAATTATATATACCCCCAAAATCTGATGTTGTGCGTTTCAAGGTGTTTAGAATCCGATTAAAAAAATTCTGTCCGTACAGCTTACGCCTTACTTCCGACGGAACAATAAAAGCTGCATTTTTTGGAATTTTCGCCAAAATCAACTTGGCCTCACGACGGCTCAATTCTTTAACCAAATCGCAAGCTCAATTTTGAAGGTATTTTGGGCAGTTTTGAGAGGGAGATAATGCATATTTTCCAACGTTTTTCAGAAAAAAGGCGTATTTGCTCTCAATTTCTATAGATTTTTGGACGCTGAATCGATGCGACCATTGCGGGGTCGATAGCTTTATTGGTTTTCGAGTTATTGCAGTATTGTATTGAGTTTGGGTGATTTTTACAAAATTTGACTTGAGTGAATAACTCGAAAGCTATAGAAATCGTTCTATACTCGCTGGAATGGTCGTTAGACACTATCTATTCTTCAACTGCACCGTTAGGCGAAATTTAGATTTTAATTTGGAAATTAAGAAAAATAAAAATGATTAAAACTACAATTTATTGTTGCTACGGGGTTTTCCCCCATAGTTGCCAATCTGTTTTTCGGTGAGAACGTTCCCCGATGTTCGGAATAATTACTGTCACTAATTCATAATCTTGAATCGTTATTGAAGCGAAGGAATAATAAAAGACTGTAGAATCATTTGTAGCGATTTTTTTGAGGTCGGAAGAAATTAATAAAATAACTTCGACATCGAGGAAATATTTTATTATCTGATTTTGCCCATCGCCTCCACTTTGCTCGATCATTTCTTCGAATTCGATTAATTTTGAGCGGCGACATGTCTAAATATTTTGACAAACACGATCCGTCGGCCGGTGTATTTCAGCTCTTATATCTCCAATGAAGCACGTTGACCGCCAACGTTGCCAAGTTGCCTACTCTTTTCGCTCGACATATTGAGCGGGATTTGGCAACGTCGCAATTTCTAACCCGCCCAATTTCGCGTCCGCTACTGTATCACACAGACGAGTATTTCCCGCAAGATATATCCGAAGATATGTCCGAATTCAATTATAAGAGGAATCCAATTACAGGCGGGGTGGAATGCGGAACATCGAGGGACATATTTCTACCCGAAGTCCGCGTCGTCGGGAAAACGGACGCGGCCTCCGAGAATAATAGAGCTGTTGGCGGTTAACCGTTAAATGAGCAAGAGCCCGGAGCCCTTTATAACTCTGTGGCTCTTCTGGCCGCCAAAGACAGATGCAAATTAAGGCCTCATGACCTCCTACTCCCGTTCCATTCCGCCGATGTCCTCTGTCAGTCGAACTGAGAGCACTCCAGGCTTTGCTCTCGGTGTTATCCCGGAGCCGCCTTTCGCCTTTGTCAGCCCTAAACGTCCCAGTGATGTCTCGCTGCTCGATAGCTCATCCCCTAGGTACCACCGCTTCCACCTTAGGCTTGTCTCCCAGCTTGACCCGGTAGGACATGTCCGGTGGAAAACCCTCATTAGCCCACCCCCTTTCTTGGATCCCGACGAAACCTCTTGTCCCTCAACGAGCGAGGCGCCCGCATACGATTCCTCCCCTTAGACTTCAACTCGTTCAACTCCCCTGTGTAAACACGAGGGTTAAATTATAAGGGGCGCCCTACCGGAATCACCTCTGGGCTTTACAGTTCGTTCCAAAGATTCCCGCGAGACAGGGCAATTGTTACTGTTTGAAAAGGGAACAAAAATAAAAAAAAAAAAAAAAAAAGGGAGAAGAGAGAAGAGAAAAAACGTCAAAAAATACGCAGGAGAAGAAAAAGAAAAAAGTGAGACGAAGCTTTTTCTTAGCGGAGGACGAGTCTTGAAAACTCAATAACGGTAATGGAAACGGCGAGCGAATAGAAACGGTGAAACCAGAAGCTGAAGAAATGGTCAAAATGAAACATTAGCGATGAAAATCGCCGGAATAAAAACGTTAACTAGACGGAAAAAATTATCGAAGAAAGTTTCGAATTTAATCATCGAATCGATAAATTTTTTTGAGAGAAATTATTTGCGATTATAGCGATCAAATCGACGTATATCATAGGCTGATAGACTTTTATAAAAAGCTTCCGTTACACGAATTCCGCTTCTGCGGCCGGAAATTCGTGAGCTAAGGTGGTCCAAAGCTCGTTAAAGCCGCAATTATTTTCAGTTCGAGTCGGTGCACGTTTCCATTTTCGAACAGAACAGCGGCGTTCATCAACTGGCCATAAATATTGCGGAGAAGCGGGACAATATTTACGCAGCTACCGCTTGATGAGCTTGTTGTTTGTGTAACTTCGTCCAATTCGAAAATTTCTCCCCGCCACAGAACAGTTTCGAGAATATCATCCCAGTTGTCGCCGAGTTGAATTCGCTAAACTAATAATTAAACTGCGAGTTAAACTGCTCACCTATGCTTCAGTTTCTGGGACAACCTTGAGGAACTTGCGGTTTTACCTTTAGTTTCCTCCAACTTGGAACATGATTTTCTAATTAAGACGCGCGCGTTCGTTTCAGAAATTCCACCGATCTTCAGTCGGCGAACTTGGTGAACTTTCGATTAGTTCCCTCAAATCGCTGAAACCCGAGGGAGAAAGAGTAGAATTATCGGGCGAACCTGTGAACTCCAGAACTAGTGCAGAAATGTCTACATCGCCGAAATTTAAAGTCGAATGGCAATTTGAACTGAGTTAGCTTGCTGTTTTGTATTATTTCCATTGGGAAATAACGATTCATCGATTATTGCAGGTGCGGACACGAAATTAGGAAGGGATTTTGCTTCTTTGCCATACTTGGTTTAGGAATCGACGGCATTTCAGCAGTCAAATCGCCTACTTTGACCGCTCGATTTTGACAGGTCATTAGAGTTATTCTTTTAGACGGTTGAGGTCTTTTGGTTTATTATTCAATAATAAACCATTGTAATCGCCCAAGAAAAAAAATTTTATAACCCCCCTCAAAATTTGATGTTTTACGTTTCAAGGCATGTAGAATCCGAATATCCAATAAAAAAAATTCTGTCTGTCCGCCGTACGCCGTACGCCGTCAACACTTTTCCGGCCAAACCATAATAGCTAAATTTTTGAAATTTTCACCAAAAATCAATCTCGGTCCTACGACGGCCCAATTTTCGAACCAACTTGCTAGCTCAATTTTAAGGGTGTTTTTGGGGGGTTTTGAAGGGGAGAAAATTCATATTTTCCAAGGTTTTTCAGAAAAATGTGTACGTGGTATCAAATTATATAGATTTTTGGACGCTGAATCGAATGAGACCATTGCGGGGTCGATAGCTTCATTGGTTCTCGAGTTATCGCAGCTTTTGTGCCGAATTCGGGAGATTTTTAGAAATTTGACATGAGGGTATAATTCGAGAGTTCTTGGAGCTATAAAAATCGTTCTATACTCATTGGAATGGTCGTCGAACACTCTCTCCAGCTGTACTGTTAGGCAAAAAATTTAGTTTTTAATTAGGAAATTGAGAAAAATAAAATTAATCAAAATTACAATAGTTGCTACGGAATTTTCCCCGATAGTTACCGATCTATTTTTCGGTTGAAACGTTTACACATGTTCTGAATAATTACTATCATAAATGGATTGGATTCTGAAATTATTATTGAAGTGAAGGAATAATAAACCACTGTACAATCATTTGCAGCGTTTTATTTATTTAGATTGATACGGGCTCGAGAGCCCAAAATTACATAACATAAATAATAGTCCTACTCACAAGAAAATAAATGAAAATGAAAACTTAGAATCGTTGCTTGGTCTCTGAAGAAAAAATGTCATAGAATAGCGATCACTTGTCTGTAAGAGGTTGAGAAAATATCCTGGTCACTGTCGGAGAGAGCAGCATCTAATGCTCTAAGTGCAAGAAGAAGGGGGTTATTGTTGAGGTATAATTGTAGTCTGAATGTAAAATATACTGGTAGAACGGGTGCGATATTGAGGGATAAGAAAGGTGATCAGCACCAGCAAAGCAGGACAGTCGACCGATGACTTCAGTAGCTTTATTACGAAGGCGCAATCGGCAACACGGCGACGGTGACTGAGGGGATTCAAATTGCAAAGAGCCATAGTAGCGACGGGATCGAAGTCTGTCCAGTTCTCTCCCTGGCTAAAAGCGACATAGCGAAGAAATTTACGCTGAACGTGCTCGATACGATCCGAGGCATTCGCGTACCAAACGATGACCAAACGATAGATCCGTATTCAAGGATCGAGCGGACCAGCGCATTGAACAGCACGACCAGAGCATCGATGTCGGTGAAGCTCCTCGTGTGACGCCTCAAAAAGCCTAAAGCACGCATGCCTCTTGAGCAAGCGTCGTCCATGTGAGAGAAGAACGTCAGCCGCGTGTCGAATATAACGCCGAGATCTTCGAAGGAAGACACCCTAGCAATCGCCTGTCCATCGAAGAAGTACGAGTGGAGATGAGGAGACGTCGATCTAGAGAAGGTCACGTAATTCAACTTCAATTCGTTTGCCTCACACCAACCAACCAATGAATGAAGGGCGCTCTGCAAGACTAGTGAGTCTTGGTGCGATCGAATCCTCGAGTAAATTTTCAAATCGTCGGCAAAAAGGAGAAACTGAATAGCCCCCGAAAAGATCTCCGAAATGTCATTGACGAAGATCAAAAAACACTTAAAAAAAGTCTTAAAATTTTATAGTGGTGAACGCATGACACTCGATTTTTTCATCTATTGGCTCATATACTTCCACTATGTGAGCTTTCCCCGCTATTTTACTTGTGCGTATTTTGAATTTTGATTTTTTCAGATCGCAAAAATTAATATAATATATTCGAACTTAATTTCGTGATTCGGATTTTTCGTTATGGTTTCTTTTTTTCTATTTGGGCCCCTTGCAGTAGGAATGATTCATTCACTGAACCTTTACTGTATTGTTAGGCTCAGTCTCCGTAACTCTGCTTCATTAACCTGATTCGTGGATTTTCGGGTCTCCTGGCTATAGTTTTTCTGTAATAATATCTTAATGCTTTAACGTTACGACCTTGGAATGCGTATATCGATTTTAAAATCGCTTATACCTGTCTGACGACTCAAACATATAACTACTGGGTGATTTATGTACACCGCTAGTTGGTGTTTTTTTTTTAATTTTATTTTTTATTATTTTTTAAAATATTTTTTTTTTTTTTACTACCTTCCTATCTTTTTTTTAAACAACGTCACGCCCTGGCGATCGACTGCTATCGATGTTTGTTGCTCCACCGGTAGCAGATCATGCTCTACAAGAACCGAGCGAATCGAACGGGGCAAATTGGCGGAAGTTAAATGAGATCCGAGGAAAGCGAACCGTCGGATGAAGCGAAGGAGCCGGTGAAATTGGTTTGCGAAAACGGGCAGAAAAAGCGACGCTCGAGAGAAGAGATGACTGTAGTGCTCTAGAAGAAGGTTGAATAGAAGAGGACGCGGAGGGAACGCCAAAAATCGCTCGCATCTACAGAGAAGTGGTTAGTGGAGGTTTTGAAAAGAGCAAAGCTCAAAAGTTTTTCTCATTACGACCCTTTCCATTTCTGTGGGCTTTCCGAAGCTGCGGCAAGAAATGAAAAACGGAGGAAATGAGGACGCTTCGTCTTTTCGTTTCGGGACAGCAGCAGAGAAAGTTAAGCCGAGAGTTTCGAGATGCTTTCGCCTTCTTGCCCGTGTCGTGACACTTTGAATTTCAAAAAGCACAGATACGAATTTACGGAGGCAAGTCCACGGTTCAGCAAGAGATATTGGTGTGTATAGATTTCACTGTATTTCAATTTAAAGCTCTGGTGATTGAAAGGGTTTGAAGCTGGAGCAGTTTTTAATGAAGGTGTAGGCCTTCGATCGTGTGTCGCACCAGATCATGCTCTTAAAATTGGAGTGATTCGGTTACTTTGGTTCATAGCTCGGATGGTTTTGTAGCTACCTGCCTACCCGCTGTCTGCAATTGCGTCTTCAAGGGTGCTCTCCACCGTTAATTGCGACATCGGGCGTACCTCAGGGTTCGCATCTGAGTCCGCAAATGTTTCTTGTATTCATCAACGACATTGGCCAAGTTATGCTTGTCAGCGTCAGGTATCCGCTGTTTGCGGATGATCATAATCTGTTTCTCATGTTTCAGATTCAGGCGGACGCCCTGAGAGTGTGGCGCTCATTGATCAGTTTGTAGAATGGTTTCAATCAAGGTTTATAATGTTTGTATGCTAACTACGTCTCGTTAACATATCCGTCGTGTTTTTTTTCTTCTCCAGGTGGTCGCATTACTTATTTCTGTAGGTTGAGGGGGAGAAAAACGAGGTGACCTCTTCTCCATTTTCTTTATATTTTTCAGCCGAGTACTTTCGCCCGTTCGGGCTTCTTCAGGGCATTATAGGACCAAGGGTACCTATGGCCGGTGATGATGAAAAAGAACTACTTGCGTAGAGGGACGCAAGAACGACGAGACTAACAACGTCTACGAACTCATTCAACAATTCAAATCATCACCGGCCATAGGTACCCTTCGTCCTATAATGCCCTGAAGAAGCCCGAACGGGCGAAAGTACTCGGCTGAAAAATATAAAGAAAATGGAGAAGAGGTCGCCTCGTTTTTCTCCCCCTCAACCTACAGAAAAAAATATCCGTCGTGGTTACTGTCTCAAAAATTCCGCAGTTTACGTATCATTCCTCAAATTGATGAGATTTAGGGGAAACTGGCTTTCGCAGGAAGCTACCAAACCCTTGAAGAACGAATCTGTGATGTTTCTAGGGGAACGTTGATACCATTCACCTCTGTGCTCTTGGTTTAATATTCACCTCGCGTGGTTTTCCAGGCGAATTAATTGGAATCTTCCCCTTCTTCGGTCAAACGAAGACCGCTCTTGAAAGAGTAATTGCCACCAATGTTGTGAGGTGGAAACGATAACTTCGGTATCCGTTTCCGACACGTCTCGGGCATTAATTATCGAATCTTGAGGATTTACCGAAGAGGATTTACGACCGAGAACCGCTGTCATCCGTAAACGGTTTCTTTCTTATTAGTTTTATTATGGAAGAGTTAACAGCTGGGAAATAGAGCGAATTTCAATGATGCGGTAAATTTGGAGGTAATCTATGGAAGTGAGGTTGATAGCTAGCCGCACAGTCTTTCTCTTTGAAGATCAAGGCTCGCGGTAACCGCAAGTGGAAAAAACGGCGAAGGATAGTGCGGCAGTTTTTTTTTTTTTTTTTTTTGGTGAGTGGGAGATAAAAACTGCGACTCCTTCTCTATTGTTTCTTTTATTTGCCGAGATATCTCGCCCATTCGGGAATCTTCAGGGCTGCGTATGAGATCGGTAGCCATTTTGCGAATCATTCGCCGATGTCCTCAAAACATTTGTGAAAGGAATTGATTCAGCGACGCGATTTTTAAAGGGGGAGAACGTGCTCGTATGACCAGCTAACTCAAGAAATCGAAAACACCTGAGAACGATGTAATTTTTATGAACTCTCAATAAACCCATTTCATCCCTCTTCGATTCATCTAATTGTGGCGCATCAGTTTCTGAATAAAAACTCTACGCCACTATCGTTTGTTTCATTTTGCAAGAAAGGGCTGCTCAGGTTCGTTATTTAATTAAACGGGAAAAATGTCAGACGGCGGAAAGTCATTGTCGAGATGTACAGTCAAGGAAGCCCTCGTCAAAATCTGATTACTCAAGTCCGCAAGAATAGACGTTGACTGTTTTGTCGCTGTTAATGGAAGTCTGCGGCGAAGACTCGTTCGAGGAGCAAAGTGAACCTTGGAGGTCCGAACACTATTAACTGGGGAAAATCTATTTAGGTTATTCCAAGGGGGAGCGTGAAGTAAAAACGTTGCTGCGAAAACGCTAACTTAAGGCAGAGTTGAGTGACTAAATTAGTGAGATTTTTCAGTCATCCTCGAGCGCTTTCGCCCCTCACATGTTAGTAATTTATCTTCGCGTTCTCGTTTGCTTCTTATTTTTCGAGTTTTTCGGGATGACTCGAGCATTGATGGATCTGAAACTCGTTATATCCAACCAATTACGTTGGCAGTGAACCGTGGAATGATGGAAGGTTATTTCGAAAACTAACCCCACACGACAGAGAATGTCTGAAACATCACAGCAAGACACAACGTCTCACTCACCGAGACGGCGTATTTAACTTTTAATACGATTTACGTAGACGTAGACTTTTTCAAGTTTTACTTGAGCAGTTACTTTTAACCAAAAGTCAAACACGCGTAACGAGCATGAAGATGAGAAGAACGTGGGGAAAATTTAAAAAATGCAAATGAATAAATCGTTCTTCGAATTGAGCGAGTATTTCGTTATAGAACTCTTCGATTTATTCTTGGTGAATAGTCGAGAGAAGAACGTTCTCCTTTAAATATCCGCTTTAAAAACCTTTTCAGTCTAGAGATCGTAAGTAGTCTGTACTTTATTTACAAATAAATTAGGAATAACTTTAAGCCTACAGGACCTCAACAGTCTGTTAAGATCCGTTTTCTTCAATTTACCGTTTCTACGAAGGGATCCGCCTTTCTTCGCGAAGAAAGGGAAAAACTTCCCGTTGCGGAAGGGAAATGAGAATAGAAAAAGAGCTGACAAGAGAAAGAAGTAAAACTGAGCCGAGGACTTAGAAGAACGCGCACAATCGCCTCCATCTCCGTAGGAAAAAGTTCTCTTTTTTCCATCATTTTAATCTCGAATCGATAATTTACTTAGGGCGAAAAAATGCGGTTCCGCCGGTCACAGATCTTTGACGAATCCAAACCGCAACCGCAAACGAAGAGACTTTCGAGAGGTGAAATTCGCACCTCTCGAAAACGTCAAAACCAGCCCGTGTTATGATATCGTATTATTTCATCCTCAATAAAAACTTGATTTGAAAAAAAAAATATTCTCATCTTATTTTTATATTCAAAGATTGGCTGGATTATTGTACTGAAAGAACATAATTTTCAACGCTAAAGAAATTCCGCGTAATTATTTTAATGATTCAATATGAAAATATTCTCTTTCCAAGCCTTACAATACATGCACGTAAGCCTACTTGGTGAATAAAACCTTTCGGAGCCGACAATTTGCTTTTTCTCCTGGAGAAGAAAAATATTCCATTTCCTCCGTCTCGGCAAGTAATTCAAAATAATCCCGAAGTCGCCGAATATGGAATATTTTAAAGGTTGAATTTTCGTTTTCGAGGTCGTTTCAAGTCTTCGCTGCTCGAGGCCAACAGCCCCCGTACACGCGATACGGTCGCTCGCGTCACAGCTGCTGCCAGTCTGGGGAAATAGAGGGAAACCGGGTTACCATGGTGATTTGCACCCTCGCATTCTATCCTCAATCTGGCCTCAGCGGGTGTTCCACTCTGAAAACTCCTGATACACTAATTCTCGCGAGAAATTGAGGGAAATTACGAATTCTTCTCCCCGACACAATAATATGGCCTCGGTTGAGTGGGAGGATGTTTGAAGAAATCAAGGTTTCGGTTGTAGAATCGGAGAATGGCCACGTTGAGCTCCGTAGCACAAAGCTAGCTCATATAATCGAAAACTGTTCATCTGGAACTGATTTTCCTTTGGTTTATTATTCATTAATAAAACTATGTAAAAAAAATGTTGTGTTTGTTGAACGATTTTCGGCATTACCGGTTCTTTTTGTGCTAAATTCGATTGATGATGCGCCGCATTGTTTGCAAGATCATCTCATCTGGCAGTACACACAAGTTGAACCAAAGTTTTCCCTTTTACATTTCATCACTTGGTGAATCCTCTCGCGTTTTCACCTCCCATTCGTCGCGCCAGATTTACCAAAGGAAAACATAAACTTTTCACCACACTTTCCCTCTCCGTTTTTACCCCTCGGTGCTTTCCTCTCACGTTTCCACTCTCCGTGATTCACCAAGGGAAAGAAAGTGCGCGTAAGAAAAATATCCTTCGGCGCACGACATTTTCAACGATTTACAACAGTACGGTAATGATGAAACTGAGTCATCACCTTGCATTAGTCGTCGTCCGCATGTCACAAACATAACACTCGAGCACTAACGTCGCGCGGAGGAAAGGTGGATTTATATCGCCACGGACGAACTTCGCCGGATCTGGCCTGCAGCTGAAAAATGCTCCCCGGACAGACATTTTCGACTCCTGCCTCTCTTCGACCCAATAAAATATATAGGTACGTACATAAAACGCAACATCGCGAGGGAGAAAAAGAAAACTGAGAGGTTTTAGAGCTCCTGTCGGTACGGCTTGTGAGCGCTGTTATATGGACGCCTGGGACTCTTTAGAGAGCGAGAACATCGGAACAGACTTCGCTGTATGTGGATTCGAAGAGCGAAAAGGGTCGTTGAATGAATGTGATCGAGAAAGTAAAAGCAAGGGATATAGTGGAAGTAATAAACGCTGTTGCGAAGTAACGATTTCTTCCCCGACGTATAGTATCCCATCCGTGAAAAATTATGCGTATTTCTGCTCTTATCTGTGTGATTCATTTAGTTGCCAAGGTCGAAAAATCTTATTCGTTCGAGAAGATGATTTCAGCATAATTATAGGGAAAACACTCAGTTTTGCAAATTGATTGTGTCTATGAGCATTTAGAATGGAGTCTGCCAATTTCAAGGGAATAGAAGTGCTAAAGCGCTCATTTTTCATTTCGCCCTTGAAAATTTTTAAAAATTCGAATGTAAGAAAAAACGTGTTTTGGGCGAAAAATGGGCTTCTCGGACTTTCGGCTTTCGTTCGCTCTAGCGGCCAAACTACTTGGTTTTACATATACTGGGTATTGCAAAGTTGTAGCCAGATAAATTTCCTACATTTTTGTCATTAGAATTGTTATGTTTGCTTTCAGCTCCGCGGAGGTATTATAGCCGTCGAAAGTCAGAACATGGGGAATTTTTCTCAAAAAATCGTCATGCATGGGACAAAAGTGTGCGGAGATAAATTTGATTTTTCTCTGAAATTTCGATTTAGAACTTTGATTTTTCACGAGAGAACATCATGTCAGTTTTTGAAAATTTTTTAAACCACGTTTTTCCGCAGTTGATCGCGATTTTTTTGAAAAATTCTCAAAAGACGATCAAATTTTATGAACGAATTTTGTTCATGGATAAAATCTTTAAACGAATTGGTTCGTACGTCGATTTTAGTCGGAGCTCGAGTCGGTTGATCGTAATAATTCACTGATTGACTCAATTGGATACTATGGAAATTTCAACGTTATGTTTATGAATTTTTACTGCAAAAATAAGATTCTCCTCTCTTTTTAATAGAAATGAAAACCTTGGTTTTTGTGGCAGACGACTGAATTCATAGAATTTCAATAAGGCGAAGTGTTCAACTTGAAGAGCTTATTGATCTGGTTTCAACATTCCGAATAGCACTTAATAATAACGAAGAAGAGCCACGAGGTAACTAAATCAGATAAATATCGATGTTGAGGTCTGAAACAGCGTTGATACCGGCTTCAGTTTGACGAGGAAGAGATATTACGTGATTATCGAAAGGAGGATAACTGGAATAATAGATCTGATTAAGCACTTCCTTTCCACGGTCGTCCAACTTGGCATAACCGAGGCTCAAGTCCTCCGAGTTCAACTTCGCGGTCGAAGTTTCGAAAAGCAGCAAGCGCTGAGAGTCGAAAGCAACCATCGAAGCAGATAGGATAGCTTGTGATCCGTTCCAATCACTTGAAGATATTCGTCCTTAGCCCAGCGGTCCTACGCCAGTTCAAACACACCCTCCATCCCTTCTTTCTTCCGAGCTCAATCTCTGAGACTGGCAGTGGTGAGCCCACTTCAAAGAGGACCTAGCGGGACAACCTCATCAGTCTACTAAACAATTAGGTCAGCTAAACTTGGATGGCTCAACTGTGCTACGCCACAGTTACAAAATCCTACAAGATATTTCCTCCTTCGAGTTAAAGCGATCTGCTTAGTTGATTTTCAACGCTGATGTTCCCATTTCGTGGCTTGGAATGATATCAGGGGAGTCTATTGGTAAAAAATGTAGAGTGTGAGGCCAAATAAGAAAAGGGAATCAGCTACGTTTCACGATGATTGGTTGTGGATTATGTCTTTTGGCAATGAGTGGTCCTAACGCCCCGTTCATGTCACAATGTATCGGAGTGAAGCGTTGATGCTTAAGAATTATCTTTAGCCTTCGGGCATTACATTTGTAGGGACTTTATGATATAAGTTGATATTGGCTGTGGAGAACAATTTTTTGCAATGATTAATCACAGGAAAGCTCTCTACTTATGCTGACTACATCATTACAGGAAAGAAACCATTTCAAACGTTTACCATTGATGATAACACATTTTTGAGGACAAAATATCGGATTGTCCCCAGGTACATTCGTGTCAAAAAGGTAATGATGGAAAAACACTGGTCTTGTTCAACCCTCACCAATGTGAGGTGTATGATTACTTAGGGTAAGCATTGTTAAGTTTGTGATTGCTTTTCGAGATATTTTTGGCTTTGAAAGATGTTCTACCAAGATATGGTTTCTGCAGAACCAGTAATCATCATTAATATCATTTGTGACACCTCGTGAACACCTTATAAAAATTTATTGGTGCAGAGTCTGGCGATAAATGACCGAACTATCACACTAATGGCTTCAATACTACGAAATTTCTTCATCAACCTGTCCCCATCAATGTTCATCGGTTCATATAGCCCGATGGCTGCGTTGGTTTCTGTTCAGAATTGGCCTGCTGAGTTGGCTCCATATAAATCTCTATAAATGGTGTCTGAAGTTGCTTTTAAGTTTTCTCACATATTTCTTTCATTGGGTTTCATTCCGTGTATCAAATAAATAAATAGGTGGGTTCCATCTTGATCGATGCAAGAAAGTTTGAATTATATTTCAAGTTTTCCTTACAATTTTCTTTCCGTGTAAGAATCCTAGTCAGTTTATCATTCAATTTTCTTCGGAATTCAATTCTTCAAGCGTGTTTGTTGGGCCCTTTTCAGCTTTATTAGCATTATCAACCTCCATGTAAACTAAACCTGCCCGAGAAAGTTAAATTCAACTGACTCAGCTCTTCCTGGCCTTCTTCCATCAAAATGAATTTCGCCTCGTCTACGTACTCACGACTGCTGCTGCACGTCCGAGCTTCTGGAAATCTAGACTTATAATTGTCTTGATTTTTGGTTTGTAAGCTCATCATGATATTATCAGGGAAGCTCTACCGATCAAAATGTGCCCGATTCCGTCATCGCCCTTGTGATCTAAGGTTATATCTACACTCATACGCGTTCATTGTTGGTCGAATGTGCGTCGAGAAAGATGTCGAAAACGCCATCGAGAGCATCATCACTCATAAATGAGATATGACGGGGCCTTGTTCTCCGAAATAACATTAACCGATGTTAACAATGTCCTATTTTCTTTGTTGAAAATCTGACGGCCTCTCCCGCGGGAATTTCGCGACTGGATAGTCCGGAAAGTCAACCTGAACCGTACGAGAAGAAAAATAATTGATAAAAGCGAGGAGAGGACGCGAAAAACGGGCCCTGATAACCCCGTGATATCCAGCGACAATCAAGCGACCATTTATCTTGACGACGGTGATATACGAGTAATGGTGGTTGGTTCTGCCAGCGAGGCAATATTGCTCGCCCGTTCTCTGCCAGAGTTCAGCCCTTCGCGTTCCGCACAATTCTCCTGCAGTCAGTGGCGAACCAGACGACTGAATCCGGCTGGATCGATCCTGGCAAAACAGAGGAAAAAGAGGCCAAGGCTGGATCTTCAGACCGCAACTCTATTAAGTAAATTTATTCGCCAGATTCGACGACGAGATTAGATTATTTTCTTGGTTATATGAACCTCTATGGCACACAGTACTTCCTAGAACTAAGGTGAGATAAATGTTCTTTGTTTGAACAGGTGTCACCAAAACGAACCAAATCGATAAAACGATGCATGCATGCATTCTGCAATCACTTGCAGAATTATATCATCTGGCTGTACGCGGGCGTTCCTCCTGTTGGTAAATCACGGCACATTAAGACGTGAGAGGAAGTCGCCAATGAAAAAACGCTGCACACTTCACACAAAGCATATTATAAAACTTACTTTCAACAAAGTCATCCGTCAAAATCATTTCATGTGGACGTATATCCAAAATTTTCTATAACTGATAGTGAATAACTCCGACCGATCTCAATTGGTAATCGTATTACGGCCTTGAACATGAAGACAATATTGAGCTCCATGTACGGTTGTTGAGCGTGATGATATCGACGAAGTTCGACTCGCTTCTTCGCCGTCAAACTGAGCGCTTATCGATTAAACCTCCAAACTTGCAAACTACCTCCTTTAATCCTATCATCGCCCTCATAATCCTAATGGTATTTTGATGCGCCCTTAATCCTAGTTGGAGATCACCTCCCCATATTGGCAGTACTGCGAGTAACAATTTCGAGAGTTTTCGTTTCATAAAGCTATTTCGACCTGTAATCTGCAATCTACCAAATGTATCCTTGTAATATCTCAATGAATAGGATTGAGAAGCCGAATTTCGGACCAACGTCTATATATTGTTCTTTATTGTTTGTTTCAGGTACGTCATGCTGAAATTGAGTTGATATTTTGAATCTGTCGAGGGTGAGTTGATGCTCTTTCCTTTTGCATGCGCTTTCCCCCTCGTACTGATAAGTTTCATCAAATTAGTCACTAAAACCCGAATAATTACTACCTTAGTAGCAGTTTATCTATTTACAGAAGGAACAGCTCCAGTTTTACAACAAGAAAAAAAAATTAATTGAAATAAAAAAAAATAAAAATTAATAAATAAATTTGAAAATAAATAAATAATATTACATAAAAAATATTTAAAAAAGGAGTGTACGCAGAACTTCCCTATTTAGGTTTTATTATCACTGGTTATATACAAATGGATGGTGATTTACATGTGAGTTAGTAGTTAGTTGAATGCCCGTATAAGGAATCACTAGGTTGAAATACAAGCCATATCTTTCACCTTTCAGAAGGAAAATAAAAAATAAATGAATACTATAAAAAATTACGAATAATGCAGATTCAATGTCTCTACGAAGATTTCAAAATTTATATATTGTTGCAGCTTAAAGAAAATTATGATAAAGAAGAAATAGGATATACTGGACACCTGGAAATAGGATAAGCAATGAGAAAAAAAAAGAAAAAAAAAAAACGCTTACATCATGAAACAAATGTGTGTTGTCCCAAGTCTAATATTGGTGATGTCTAATTTTGCTCTTACAACAAGTGAGCTGTTAAAAATTATTTCTTGATAAAGTACCTAGGTATTGTTTTTCCCGAGAGATGTATAAACTCACTATAAACGTACTGACTAATTATTTCTTAACAGACAGACATAGAAGCACTTTCTGGAAAATTTTCCCAGTTGATTATTTTCATATTCACCTCCGTTTTTCATTCAAATTTTAAGATGATCTTTACGCTTCTAAGACTCTCGAAATAATTCCAATTCACTTAAATTTAATTCTGAAAGGAATTCGCATCTTTTGAATCGACGAAATTCGCAATACAGCTCCTAAAATACGAACTTTGCAAGCAAATCACAAGCGGTCGCACTTCACTAGCTCGTCGCAAATCCAAATAGCGCTAATAAAGCTCTAGAGAGGAAAAATTCAATGTGGAAATCATGAGAGGGCGACCCCGCCGAATTCGACGTAATAGAAGCCGCGGCAGCGCTAATCTCCACAGCTCCGGTTTCAAAGAGCAACCTCATTTTCGCTCGTTTCGCTCTAACCGACAACTCGTTCACAATTCTTTCGTTTTTTCCTCGCTATCATCCGTTTTCAGTTTTTTTCCCTCAGCACCGAGTTAATTGATTTCGACTTCCTAGTTTAGAATTCCGCGAAACGCGGTTTCGTACGATGGTAATTTCTCTCACGATTTTGTTCATTATACTCTCATGTTTACGTAAGTGTTGGTATTGTATTTTCCGCGAAGAGGGAATTCGTGGTATCATATACGGAAAACAATTGTCCTGTGGTCGAAAAAGCCAAAAGTCAACATATTCTTTCGAAAATGCAGCCAAAAATATTTCAAAGTTTACCTATCATAAACTCCAAGAACCAATAATGAGGAATTAGCATCGAACGTTTTCATTTTCTTTTCCGAAAGTGCATACCACGCGGATAATCGAATAATGGCTCAAGGGCTTGAAATAGCAATCGCAAAAATGCCAGATTATATTGAAGTTGTCGAGGTTGAAAAATGGCTCGAACCAAATGGAGCTACCACGTTGTCTACGTCAACAATTTCCTAGCCTTGGAGATAGGGCAGCGAAGACGCTCTGTGTGATGAAACCAGGCTTGTAACGTGAGCAATTCTCACCGGTTTTCCGCTATTTTTTTATCGCACCACTCGTCTCTCAACGACCTCCTTCAATTTTTTAGGATTTCCATTTCACTTGGATGTGGTGTTTATAGTTGTATTATAAGTATCGATAATCACATTTGGAATAATAAATCGCTGCAAATCCCCCATTCTCAAATATTGGTCTAACGCAGTTCTATGTCCATGGTCTTCTCTTGGCCACTCTCGCGCGTTCATCTCTTCGAAAGGGATCTTTCCTCTCAAAAATAATTTGTTTTAGTAGATGTGCGCAAGGGAAGAGGTAGGGATTAGCCAGAAATAGTTTAATTGATTACTAGATGACCGCTACTAAGACGTAACTTTGGACACTACTGAAAATTGTTAGTGTTTTCCCTTGATCATCCTGAAATTTTGGGCATAATAATGTGCCTCGTCAAGAACTCCTCATTCATGGACAAGTTTTTACTCTCAAATGATTACGCACCGCGCCTTCCGTTGTAAAATTATCTCATTTTGTCACACACACCCCAGACCAACCAAGTTTTTCCTTTTCATTTCATCCTAGTAGAATCCCCTCCCATTCTCCGATCCCGGTGAACATCGATCTACGAAAGGAAAACAGAAATCTTTTCCTCCCTTTCAGGTTCTTTCCTTGGTGGTTTACGCTCACGTTTCCGTGCGCCGTGGTTTTTTTTAGAGAAATAACGTGATTGTACGGACAGCTAATGCGACATTTTACTGGTTTTTCATTCCCTTTTATATCATTTTTCAATTTCCACTCAACCCAACTCGTTAATGCCATTTCGGTTGCTCGATGAAGGCTCAATTTCAACTTCCGCAGAATTCTTGGCGTTCAAATACTGAAAATCAAATATCTCGCGCTCATTGCTAGTCTCGTGAATTGTCTCGAATCTTGCAGCAGAAAAAATATGGAAAAAAAGCGCCGAGAAATGGAGTGAAAAAAAGAAAAAAAAACTATTTGTTCTGTTGATCCTCCGAGCGGAGTTTCCTCTTGCTTCGCATTTTTCGGCATTTTCAGCTCGGCGGAGTATTGACAGGACTTCGTTCCATCCCATCATCATCTGTGTCGTATCTCTTTCCTTTTCAGAGGAGCGGACGTAGCCGTCTTTTTCCCGCCAAATTGTATTCGACCGACAAGCTACGAGCTTTGAAGCTCATGATGTTTTTCAAGAGCACTTTTTCCTTCTTACTGTGAATCTATAAGGCTTTACTTCGCTGACCCTTTTCCCTCAGGGAGATGAGAACTCGATATTTATTTTTACTCCGACCATTCGACAAGGATCACGAGGACTTATTCGTTTAATTAATTCGCTTCGGGGAATGATCATGATATAAATGTTATTGCAAACTTCACGCAGAGTGGTCGAATTTTGGCATTGTCTCTCATTCTGGCTCGATATGAGCCTTGCAAGGTTAGTGTGGCACCTATGGGCTCAGTTTTATCTCAATTTTCTCTCCATCTGGACCTACAATTGTTTCTTCTTATTTTTGTTACATAGGATATTTGGTGTAGAGAAAGAAACATGTACAAGTGAAAGCTTTTAATAATACCTCAGAGTAGACCGTATTCAAAACTCAAATAGACTATTTCACAATTTTACGTCAAAGAAATTCACAAATCCATTTGTTCTTTATTTTCTCAAGTAATGAAAAAGGTACATCCTCCTCAAGCTTATTAGCAATTACAATGAATGAGACATCGGTCAAATACTACAAATCAGTAGTTCGGAAACTTGGCGCACGATAATTAGGGCTGTCAAAGAGAACACAATGAGACGCTGAAATCGCAAATAATAGAGTAGTTCTGCATTAATTTATTATTATGGCGTTCGGACTAGGAGTCTATTATTTAATATATGCATCTTTGGAAGACATGTGCTTCCTTCATAGGAGTCGAAAAACCTCGATATTGGAAGAGTGTTTTTGGTTTTGACACATCTTAAAAACTATCCGTTTTGGCGATGTCGCTAGGAAGACTTTTTTAAAGTAAATAGATTTGACAAAATTCAAGACCAGAACGAGCTCTGTTGGTCAAAAAAGGCTGTTTGAAAATTACTTATTTAAAAAAAAGATAACATTCACGTTCATGTCTAGTCTAGCTTCGAATATCGACAAATATGTACGATATATTCACGATTTTAATGTACCTAGGCCAAAATAAAATTATTTGATATAAAAATCACGAAATGAATATATATAAATATACATTAGAATGTTGATTTCAATAAAAAATATGGAAAGTGTATGCTGAAATCAACTTTTTCAACAAAATTGCTACTCACATGTATCTTTATTTTATTTTCATGTTTACGTAGTAAATGGAAGTATTTTTTTGCACCATTAGTATCAAAAATACGGCCTGAAAAAGACTTAGTTTCGGTCCAATCAACGCCGAATTTTGAGTGTATAAACTAAACTTAGTTTGGAATAATTTGAGACCACGATGATGAGGGGATTGTTTTCATATAGGTAGATATATGAGATTGAGAGGCAAAAATGATTCTGCAACTATTCCTCTATTTTAGTTCTTGAGTTCATCTTCACCATTGGGTACCAGATTTTTCTGAGTTCGAGTAGCACGACTATTATCCTCTCATCGACACTGATAATATAGCCTCTGCAAAAATTATCAAACCCAGTTGAGGCATAATTAAAATGTTTAAAAATTGAGAACAAAAATAGGTTTCACGCGACTCCTCGAATAAACTCTTTTTTCTTTGCATTAATCGAATTTTCTTCTTTTTTTTTTTTGTAATTCCTCTACCAGCTAGATTTCCCCCCTTTCGATTCTCGCGTTTCTTTCATTCCATTTGGTCGCCTTCTCGAATTCAGCTGACTCTGTGCCGTCTCATCATTCGGCTCATCGCGCTTCGTCTCTCGACTAGTGTCAGCTTTTTCGGGAACGATTTTTTCGCCTTATTTGAAACCGTCGTGAGGGATAAATTCCCGTCAAGTGATCGTGGGGAAAGCTGGAAAATTATTTCGTCACGAACTCGTTACGCGAGAGAAACGCGCAAAATCGTCGACGGGTTTGAAAATTAATTCCTCGCTTGGACGAATGTTCGCAGCGACGGTTGATTCGAAATCGATCCCAAGTAAATATCCCGATGAAACCGGTTTCAGATAGTTACAATCCACGTGGCTGCGCGAAATGAAGGCGATCTCTTATATAGAAAAGAGATCGTAGTATTTTCAATGCAATTAAATTTCGCCAAAAAAATACAATTAAATAAAAATGGTGAAAATACAGGTGAATTAATAGGAAGAAATCGATTTCAACCTGTGCAAAAATAATTTTGGCTCTCCAGAGTTCTCTAGAGCTCTCTAGTGTGTGGATCCTGGCCTTCTACGTCTCGTTTCGAGTTGTCCAGAAACGCATCAGCCTATAGTATTTTGGTGAAACAGTTTTTGTCATTTTTTCGTTATGTATACTATGTAAAACGCGAGAAACAACCCGAATCCGTCTTGTGTGAAGTTCAATTCTTGCTTACAATATCTAGATCGTGAATCGCTGCGGCCCTGAACCTGATTTCTTTTAGTTGAAGTGTAAGTGTTTAGTGGTTGTTGATGATGTAGAGAAAAAAACCACCCGCTTTGTCTCTTTAGGAACTTTCCCACCACTTCAACTTTCAACAAATTTCCCTCATCTCTCTGGGAGAATATTCCAAGTGATAATGTGTTTCTTACGTAGACATTTTGATGACTGCTGACAAAACAATGAATAATCTGAATTCGACTGTCTCTGAAACATTCTTATCTGTAGTTAAATATTTTGTTTTAGTTTTTCTTTTCGGAAACGAAAACCTTCGAATAATAGGCGTTTCTATTTTCCGTTGAAAGTTATTCGTTTCTGTCTCTGAGCCTCGCTCCATCTCACTATTTCACTCTTTTTCCATTCGCTCTCTATTCTCTTCTTCACGACTAACCCGAGAGTTAACCCCGGGGCTAACCCTCGCTCGCAGTCCTTCGATTCACCCCCGGAGAGCATCCTTTTCAGACCAATAGCGTCTTATAAATGGTAATCTGATACACCACACCCGGGGCACTTTCCTTTTACGCGGTAGCTTAGCTTTTCTCTCGCCCGTTTCCATCGTTTTCTTCAGCCAGCCACTGCTGTTTCCTCAATTTAATTCTTCCTCATTCGCAGAGAACCAGGAGCCTATCCATTCTCATTCCCCGGTGGATTCTTTTCTAATCACATTCAGCTGGCTTCGTCCCCGTTTTTTATCTTCGCCCGTTCAGCGGTGGAAGAATACAAATTCGAGTTGGAGGTTAGAAATCACTCCAGGTCCCATCGTGATAGAAATAGAATTGCCGACCAAGAGATCTATTATTTCGCCCTTTCGCTAGGTGCAATGTTTTTAGAAAAACCGAATCATAAATTGGTGTAGTTCAGAAGAAAATTGTGCTTTCAGATCACAAAATGCCCCTACGTTTGAATGATTTTGATCGGTTCTTGTCATGTATTAACATCGACAGTTTCTAGATATGCCACTGCCATTGTTTCTCCCAACTCACCTCTGTTTGGAAATCTACACAATTAAAATATTCAGTTTCACTGTATCAGCAGCTAACTGGCTTTCACCCACGTTCATGGAGAGCCGAAAAGTTAGTTTCCGAGGCGTCGAGATGGTTTGTATGGCGATGGTTTCCTAGAAGACGGTTGCCTTGGAGATCTTCGCCTATTGAAAGTTACCAAAGGGACGGTTGCTTTGGAGACGTTTGCTAGGGAGTGGGTCGCCTAGAAGATTTTTATCCATGAGACAGTTTCTTATTATACGTTTGTTCTAGACATATAAAAATCTCGAAGTGGCCGAAATATCAGCTTGATGGTTTTGCAATGAGGCTGACGTAATACTTCCATTTACTACATGAACGTGAACATAGACAAGAACATTTGTGTTTCAAAATCTACCAACCAAGATGCCCGACTTTATGATGTAGCCCTGACCGCGACAACTGTTAGTAATTGCTTAACACCCACGTCCCATGCATGATCACGTTCAAAATTATACCTTCCCAGCAAGCTATGCATTTTGCGCTTTTATATAGACTCTACCTACCTTATCGGTGAATGATCGTTATAGTGATCACGACGTCATGGTGTTATGATCTATTATCATCTCCTATTAGGCGTTAAGGGGCGATAAAACGGGTAATAACGTGCTGAATTTTCCACGCACGTCGTGTGATGTTGACGGACGTTCACTCAATAGGTTTATTAGATGCTCGGGCCGTGTACTTATTTAACGCCATCAAGATGCTAGACTCTTGTAGACCTGACATATATATCTAACCGTAGTGGTTTCATTCCTTCCGGTTTTTGGTCGCGATCTCATACTACGCTGTCAGATCTACAAAATGGAGTTATCCATTCCGAAATGCGAACACATTTTTAAGATCAATGGTAGCTCATGTACGAGATATAATTGCAGTTTTGAGAAGTTAGTTGCTGAAAATCGTACGACGTTGGACGATTACTCAAATTGTGATTTGCGTCTCTAATGGCGAATACGCATCGGTTTTCTTTTTTTCGAAAGAACAAGCCACGCAGATGATCGCTACTCATGAGATACTTATTGATAAGACCGTTGAAATAAATAGAATTGTTGAAATAAATAAATAGTCTTGCTGAGAATGACCATTTTTAATGATAACGTACATATTTATTCATATTTAAAAAACCGACATTGGCTTGGGAAAAAACTTGATTTAACTCTTGAAAATCCTATATTCATGAGTCGAGTCAAAGATGAAATTTCGGGTGACAATAATATTCTCCATTCTGGAATGTTCTTTTGTCAATTTTTCATTGTCTACCTATAACTCGTTGATTTTTTTCTTCTTGCAAATGCTCGACTGCTTAAAACGCAAGGTGAGATGCCTCTTCTTGTGGTGTTCGCATTCTGATCAGTGGAAAAACAGAAAAGCCTACTCCCTTTGGTCGTTCTTGTTGCTGCAATAGGAAGCCCGCAACTAACGCTTAGATGTCTATCCCCGTCGTTGATGAGAAGTCTTCCCTTTGGTATTCAGGACTCGTTCGGCCTAACCGCACAACGCCCCTCGACATTACCGTTCTTCTTCCTTTTACCTCCGCTCCTTAGTCGTAACCCTGGCATCAACATTACCCTGGTCTTCTTCCTCTTGATAAGCCTCAGACCCTTTCCACATAACAGAGACCCTGAATTTCCCAGCACAAACATGGCCGCCTTGCAACGCTACCATCGACTCACCGGATCCCCTTGTTCGAGATTGAATCTTACAACCTCATTACCGTCTGTATCTCCTCCCTTTTGAATACTACCTGGGGGAAGTAACTAGTTGCCTCGGTCCCCTTTGGCTATCAATGCGATTCATTCGTTCGAGTTTTTATCTCGATCCAGCTGAGCCTTATAATAAGAAACTTTCTTCTTTCTATACAGTTCTATCTGAATTTTCCTATGCAAAAAAGGGCAGCAACGCATTTTTACAGTAGTACGCACAATGTGCGAGGGAAAGTCACAAAATCGGTTGCGAAAAACCAGGAATTCGGATCGAGTTGAGAATACTTTCGAATGGAAAAAGACTAATTGAATTGGTCGAATAGCGGTGGAATTACCAAGTGACGGTTTCTTATTGCTCCCAAGGCCGTCGCTGGGTTTTTTTCACTTTCGCACCGCGATAGTTCGAAATTTCCATAATTATTTCATTAGCCCTTCCATCGTCAGCTGTATTAAAAGTTTCACCGTCGTCTTTCTCTGAAGTTTTCAACTTTTAAAGAACGGTCCCGCCGCTTCGTTGCTTTTTCGCTCCAACATTTCTCTGGAAATCGCTTGAAAAACTACCCAGTTAAAAGAACACGGCTGAAGGAGTGGCCGAGGTTTGCTTCCACCGAACAGTGCTGTTATAAAGTTTCTCAGTTTATATCAGCGCCCTTGAAGCGGCTTCGTTTCGTGACCCTCTTGGGAGCCATCATCCTCGTATTCTCCAGTTCACATCCTGCTTCCACCTTTTAACCTGTACTTTCCTTATTCATTCCCCCTTGCTCAAAACCTTCGCTCTTCTACAAAGTACAAAAGAAAGTTGTACGCCCAAGGCCCGAAAAACGCTCCCCCGTCTCGTAAGTCTTGAAATTATCGCTCGAATTTGAGGTAACAAAAGACAAACTATGCTTTTGTACAATTCATCTACTCTTCGTAGTCTTTTGGGCTGAAGCGGCTCTTTATTACTTCACCCGACGATAGCATTTTCTTCAGTCCAAGGTTTTTTACTTGACCCCTCTCTGCTGGGGCTAATTGAGACTCGGCTTTTTCTAATGGAAGACCTCGCCGAAGAGGAGCGACTTGAGTTATATTGTAAAACTTCGCTCCGCAAACTCCTTTATTCGCAGAATGACTAAGTCCCTGAGAATTTTCATTCGCGACGCTCATCCGCTCAATTTAGAGTCAATCCAGGGGAAATTGAGATTGCTGCGTTAATTTCTTCTTCCGTTTATTTGGGGGTTATCCTTTCGTTAAATGGGGAATCTGAAGGGTCGACAAATGTTGAAGTAGAAATAGCCCATCTCACAGCAACACAGGCTGTCTGATATTTTGGCCGCTTTGAGGTCTCTATATTTCTAGGGCAACCGTCTATTAAGAAACTGTCGTCTGGGTGTCCGTTGCCTAGGCAATAGTTTTCAAGGTAACCGTCTCCTTGGAAACCGTTGCCTTATCAACCGCCGCGTCGCCTAGGAAAACTCTATCTTTAAAACTTAGTTATTGGCTCTCTAGAAAAATCGGCGGAAACCAGTTAGCTGCTGTTGCAAAGAAACTGACGTAATACTTTCACTTGAAAAAGGTAGAAACCATAGCCTTGGTGGATTTTTGTGGTAATTTCTCTTGACATGAATAATGTCCTTGCAAAATACATAGAAACGATTCCAGTTAATTGTCTAGTTGATTTCTCTTCAGAATTATTTTTAATTAATTTTTTCTCATAAACATTGCTTTACCGCATGGTATCATCAACTTTCCATTCATCAGTTCTTTTGGCGCCATATAGCTTTTCCAAGTCTAATTCAGAATTTTCCAAGTCTAATTCAGAATTTTCCAAGTCTAATTCAGAATTTTCCAAACCTATTTCAGAATTTTCCAAACCTATTTCAGAATTTTCCAAACCTATTTCAGAATTTTCCAAACCTGTTTCAGAATTTTCCAAACCTATTTCAGAATTTTCCAAACCTATTTCAGAATTTTCCATTTCAATTTCAGAATTCATTTATGTCAAAGCCATATGAGCAGCAGTCATGTTTTGAAGACTGATGAAGTTGTTTTGAACCATCATCGATCGGATGAGTAGGAAACCGGGATGAAGAAAAAGTGGGCTGCACAAAAATTTCACAAACTACGAGTATTGTACATAATTCTATAGAAATGGAACAATCGTCCAACAAACTCCACAGCAGGCATAAAGTAAAAAACAAACCGTAAAAGTAAAAAAAGGACTTCCAACGTGTTCCACTGTAGGTACAAAATTGAAAAGTTAGAACAAAGAAATCCATTTAATTAATTTCACAGTAAAGATGAAGAGAGGGCATATTTTTTTTATGGTTGTCTCACGATTCAAATTAATGAAGAGGGCGATCACCACGCAAAAGTTCATCAAATTTTGACTATGAAATGACGAATTCTGAAATTGAAATGGAAAATTTTGAAATTGAAATGGAAAATTCTGAAATAGGTTTGGAAAATTCTGAAATTGAAATGGAAAATTCTGAAATAGGTTTGGAAAATTCTGAAATAGGTTTGGAAAATTCTGAAATAGGTTTGGAAAATTCTGAATTAGACTTGGAAAATTCTGAATTAGACTTGGAAAAGCTATATATCCTTTATTATTATAGTATTACTATATCACTCAAGTCTTGATGTCAATTTTATCGGGATGGCACTCAACCGTAAATATATTTCGTATGAAACAGATATAGATTCGAGTGAACGATTTACATATTCTATCGAACTAGAGTACTGTTTCGTGTGAATCCAGAACGTGCGATGGTGTTAATTGGGTCACCGCAGTCCTTTGTTTGCGGCGTCGAATGGGCGGTGACAGGTTCGCATGTTTGTGCGGTGTTGCTTTACGGCGAAATCGCCTGTGTGCGTTCAGCTATCATGTTACGTTCACATTGCTGGGCATCGATGCGGTCAAAGGAGTGACAGACTTACAATTTCACAGCCCTCGAGGTTATAGAAATCCATCTCCAGAGTAATAGCGCTAACCAGGAAATGGATACTGCTGCTAGAAAATGATTTTGGAAACTGTTTTAGTAACTAGGTACTTCTAATCTCATTGTGTATATAATTGCTATTTACCTAGGACGAAAAGTAACAATTCAGTTGACTAAAAATGTTTAATGATTACGGATATGTATATTTATTGGCATTCATTGGTATTATTAGAGGTGGAAAATCGCGCTCTATATTTCCTTTGTTTAATTTTATTAGAGATCTATACCTTTTTCGGTGCTTTTTGCCTTTCCAGTTTTTGACCTTCCTGGGTTGCATCCTCCTCCTCCTTTCCCCTTACATTCTAAAGAAACCGCTGTCTTGGACGCAGAGAGCTTGTCTCGGACGTCGAGAGCTGGCCGTAGACGCTCGTTGTTTCCTTTTGATAATCGTGGCTCGTGGAAACGCGAGTGGAAACCGCCGAGGTAGAATGGGGAGGAAAGTTTCTGTTTTCCTTTGGAAAATCGTGGCAAGGAAAATGGATAGGAATCTTCCAAAGATGAGATGCAAAGGGAAAACTTTGGTTGAACTTGCGTGTATGTCAAGATGAGATGATTTCGCAACAAATGGCGGGGATAACGTTTAACAATACTGTCTTGTAGTATAAAGCATTACCGTGCTTGAAGTTTCAAGATGATCAAGGAAAAATCTTAGAGGTTTAGTGTCTTGAGATAAGTCTGCTGAGCTACTAAATAGTTGTAAATAAATATATTGAATCGGAAATTCCTCGAATGACTAACAATACCTCGAATGACTAACAATGAAACTCTTTTTTTGAACTTAAAGACTGCACATGATGGAATTTATATATTTATAACAACCGTTAATGAGAAACATCTCCTCGGTAACCTCCTTCTCATAGGTAAACGTCTCCAAGGCAACCACTTTCTAGTAAGCCAGCAACGTTGTCCCAAACGCAAACGGCTTTGAAATATTCTGATACGCCAAAAGCAGTCTTTTCATGCATGTTCTTTTCCTTGGAAAATTCCGGCTTGTAGAAATGTAAGTGGAAACCACCAAGGGAAACAATGGAGGTAATTGGGCGAAAAAAATTCCGTGAGTTCTATACGGTAGGGGGAAAATAGGAGGGGATTTGCCAAGTGAAGGGAAAACATAGGTTGAATTTACATGCATGACCAGTCGAGATGATTTTGCAACGCACTAATAACCCAGTTCCTCAATTCACTCGTTGAAAAAATAACATAATTTTCAATAATCTTATGCGGCAACGGCCTGCGTTATTATTATTATTATTATTATTATTATTATTATTATAAGCTTGCACATTTCCGGAGCAATGTGAATCTTTCTCTAAGGTAGTTCTCACACTCCAACCACCGTCTTCCTAATCTCTTGGTCGTCCTCACCTTAGCCGTTTCTGTAACCCTTCGAACTACCACAATCCTCGCTTACTACCCTCTGATCGATAGCGTCACCGCTGAGTTTCTCGCGTTCCTCAAAAGTGGTCCAATCTTCTTCCACTGCGTTCGGCAGTTGCGAGAACAAATTGTACTGTTCGATTCGTAAGGTCTAGACTGAAGCGCTTTCAATAACGTTGCAGATGCGACCATAGAGCTGAGGAGCGTACAATGTCGTAATTTTGTCGCTCCTTGTTATAAAGCTTGGTGCGTCGAACAGGAATTAAAATGTCGTAATGTACGTTCAAGGGAAGGTGATTTAATATTTTATTCAAGATAATGCGATTCTCAGCAAAGATTCCGAAGCAATGTTTCAAGCGAAGTTATGATCCCAAGACATTGAATAAACGAATTCATTTTGTGGTGTATTGAGGGGGGAAGTGTCCATTTTCAAAGCATTTATCGCCAGCTGAGCACTTTTCCCATTCGGGCATAATTTTAGAACCATTATGTGTCTACTACCTCCTCCTCGATAGGTGACTAGCTCGACAACAGAAGCGCGAAGCAAACTATCATATGTGTGCGCAGAGAATGCTAAAACTTAGTAACGCGGTGCCAAAAATATTCGAAAAACGGTTTTCTTGAGCGTGAATATTCTCTTTCTTGAAAGAAAATAGTAACTTCTGTTTACCCCTTTACTATCAATAATTCATACTAAAGTTACGATTGATTCCAACCATGTTAATTTTTAGGCTTGAATGATTATTGGCCTGCGCATAAGAAACGTGACCTATTTATTTATTTGTTTTCATTTTTATTTTTCAACGTGGTTTTCCCACTTTCGCGATATCAATTTCTCCATCGAACACTCGATATCTCCAGGGAACTACCGCAACGAAAAAACATTCCCAAAAGCACTCGCCATTCGAGGTTTCACTTTCGTCCGAAACAAATCCATCAAACTCGAAACTACTTCATCCGGCGAAGTCCCATTCTAACTGCTTTTGTTCAAATCCCTTCGTTAAAAAATGTTTCTCTTGGAGAACGAAGCCATGGAAACCCCTTTGTACAAGGTATTCCCTTGAAGAAATTTCCTCGTTATCTTTCCTTTATATCTATTCATGAATTCGTCTTGTTATGTCCAGCTTCTTAATTTGACAGCGGATAAGGATCAGCATTATTAGCTCTTTTTACCTTCTTTCATAATAATGTCAAGAAAACGTAGTAGAATGAGGTGGTATGAAATTTTTGCAAACTCACTGCAATTCATAGTTGCTAACTCACTTTATATTTTTTTAAAAATTGAACGCCAACTTCGAACTTTGCGAAGAACGAAAATTTTACCATTAATGAATTTAGTTCTAATCAATAGTTATCAAGCATTATAATGTAAAAAATATCTGTTTGGAACTGATTATTTTTGATTAACCGTATTTTTTCGTTATTGTTGCTTGTAGCGATATTATGCGATATAATGTCAATTTTCCAGGAAATTTCGATTCGGTTCACATTTATCAGTTTCAGTCCAAACGGAACAACAGTTGATTTCCATCGGCCGCTATCGCCCGAGTTGAGTTTCGCCTTCGTCAATCATTGTCATCTGCACGCGTTGTATTTCCCACAGACCCTTGACCCAACTTGCCATCTATTCTGTTTTCATGCTCCCGTCGTATCCGGATATCGCTTCATCTCAACACTAATTCCCGTTTAGGGCACGTTGGATTTGATACGCATGCGTGGCCTATGTACGCTTACATTATTCGAGAACTAAGAGGTTCGCTGAAATTTGGAAAATTCGGCCGTGAATGAGTGAAAAGAATTCTGGATGAAGGAGTCAATTGTCAAAATTGGAGGACTTCCAGGGTATGCAAAGCAATAATAAGATCATATTTGAAGACACAAAATTAGGCGGCCCTGAACATTGCGATGTTGCCAGCTCGCTGGACAAAGAACAACTAAGATAAGGTTCGGATACTAGGCAACAATGAAAGGGATGCGTGCTTTGAGGGCTGAAACATGCTGCTGTTGATTTTTTAGCTCCAAGCGCATTAACGCAGAAAAAGTGTCCACTCACCAATTTTGTTTCCGCTGCCATGGTATTTCGTCCTGTTCTTACTACCTATATGAAAAGCAAGAGAAGGCGAAAAATAATTCCCGCTTTGATTTTTGTTCCGACTTTTGGGTAGCACGTCATTATTCAACTTTTATGGCGACATCGTCGTATTTTTCTCCCGCAACAGGAAAAAATGCAGCGTTGTAAAACCGTTGTTTTAACGGGGACTGAAGTTGGAGACTGATGAATTAGAAAGAACCTGCTGGTGATGGAGGAACTTGAAGAGAAAAGGGACGACGGCCGGAATGTTTAATAACGGAGTCTAGCGATGACAAGGAACTGCCGGAATCTCACCCTCTTCTCAACGGGAGCAGTTTGAAGCTGGACAGGGAAAGCAAGACGTGGAAACTGGGAACGGATCGATGCCGACGAATCGCCCCGTTCCTGAAATGAAACGTTTCCAAGCTTACGAGGTGAAGGATCGCACGTGTAGCACACGTGACTTGCAAGAGAAACAGAGACTGGCACATACGTCGCAGTTGTATCGGGGTTTCTTCGAAATTCTATCGGAAACGGTTATAGAAAAAAGCAGAAGCTGGTGAAAAAGTGGGAAGAACTATCCGGAACGTGCTTTCATGTCTTATAATATTAGTCAGCGTGATGGGATGAATTTGACATCGAATATATTCGCGTCGAATGGAAAAATGGCGGCACGCGCTCGGTTGGAAGGCGAATGTCTCCGCGGGAATGGACGACCATTTCACATGGGCTGACCCGCGGACCTGGAGAATTTTGTTTTGATGTAAAATGTAGCGCGACGGAAACCTGCGCTAGCAAAATCTAACTGACACGAAGATTAAGCCGTTACACTTTGGATTATACATGCCTTGAAACGTAAAACATCAAATTTTGAACGGGGAAGGTTCGAAATTTTTTTCTTGGACAATTACAATGGTTTACTATTGAAAAATAAATTAAAACAGTCCTCAGGTGTAGTTCTGGACTCAAATCACCAATGTGTGGCAACGTTGACTGCTGATGGTTACCTAGTACCCTTCATAAGACCAGAATTCCTCGACCAAAATCTCATTTGATTTCTACCCTGATATCTGGCAACATGCCAAGTTTCCTAACCCGTCTAATTTTGATCTCCATTTTATATCGCATCTAGAAAATAAAATAAGGGTTTCCATTGATTTCAATCGTGAACGCTTTAGTATATCGAATTACTGAGAGTGCAGATTGTGCTCGCTCCTACGCGTTCGCCTTGAATAGATGACGCTGTTCGTATAGGGCGGTCTAATCGATTTACTGTGTGGTATCGCATGACGTTATGACCTCATCCGAAAGGTTGTTTCCTAAATTGGTTTCGTACCGAGTTACTTGACGTTTCACGTAGAAGAGGGGAGGAAGTGCTCGTTGAATTTTTTAATACGCTCACGTGAGATGACCGCGCGGTCGATAAAATTCATTTACATTGACGCGACCGAGGGTTGAAAGTCGATCCTAGTTTTTTCTCTCTATATCTATATTTATGTTTATTATTCGTTGGAAAAATTGAAATTTATCCATCTTCATGATTTTTTTCACTCAACTAAGGTTTTCGACCTTTTTTTCGAACGACTTATTTTTTCAAATAAGTGTATGAAAACTAGCCTTTGAAAGAAAATCGCCTTTCAATGTTTTGAAAAATTAATTGGTGTCTACCTTAAAATAAACTCGTAGCACGAGTGAAAAAAATGACCAAAATGTCATTTCCAAGTTGTTTCCCTGAACTATGTGGAACAACGTTTCTGTACTAGTCTTTGAAAATATAAGTGTCACTTTCAGTATTAAGCACTAAATACCATCGTCATCATTTTCATTCGATAACCGTGCAAAATGAATAATGACTTTCAGTAGATAATGAAGCTCATATTTTTCCACATCAAATATCATATTGTTGGATGTCATATTGAAAACCAGCATCTTGCAAGTTTAATTACCTGCCCACGTTTATTCGCAAAGGAACGTTAGTAAGCTGTGGTAGGTGGTAAAAAGAATGCGTCACTATGTTGAAGGACCTTTGCCGTTTCTTGGAGGATACTTTGTCTCCTCCCTTGAGCACCTTCTCAAAGTGTTCAGATGCCTGTAACTAACGCGTGAAAGGTCACCTTTCGACGGTCACGTTCAACATTTTCAGAATTCGAGGCTTCTGAAAACATTGCAAGCAAAATAACTATATTCTACTCTGGGAAGTTCCTAATTTTTTTTTTTTTTTTTTTTTTTTTTTTTTTTTTTTTAACAACTTCAGTACCTACGAATACACCAAAAATTTTACGATCGATTATGTTATCTCGCTAAGTCTATTAACTCGCTTCGTTCGCCCTTTCCTCAAACTTGATTTACGTGTATGCTGAAGCTAAGTAGAGGACAGTCTGCTGCAAACAATATAACATTATATAGGTTAGTGTACGATGGGTAAAAAAAACAGTTCCCCCGCCAATATTTGTTCCCATCGAGGTTGAGAACTTAAGTTTCCTCCTTTTTTAACGGCTAGGATTACACCGCTCTCCTTTTGGCCTAGACCTTCTTAACCCAGTGTAATCACCCGTAATCCAGTGTCGCAGAATCATAAAACGGAAACTACATAAACAGCTTCGACCTAACTAAACTCGACCCGAGTAAACACATTGATGGTGAACCGTTGTTTCGTTACTGCTTTTCAACCGCGAGCCGCGTTAATATTGGACGAGGTCGTACTATTTTGGCCAGATTGAATCATAAAATTCTTTCTCGACGAGCTCAGTTCACAATTGTAACAAAGCTGTTAATTAAGAGGACGAGTGCAACGGAGATTGTTCAGATGAGTGGAATCCGATGTACTTCGTTCAAGGGCCGAGTTTCACGTAAGCGCAATTAATGAATTGGTCCGTTTTAATCAGCATTCGTACGCAACGGATTCAATCATTTTCTTTGTCAATTGGTGAAACCGGAAATGATTGATAAATTAGCGTAGGTCATTATCGTGATTTATCAATTAGAAAACAAAATTAGGGGACGGTTGGTAGAAAAGCCGAAAATGGGTTAATGGTGCTTTTTCGAGTGAGTTCTTTTGGTGCTGGTAGTACTTTTTCTGATAATAAGACCACTACTAATCTTTCTCTAGAAGCTATCAAATTTTTCAATATTTAATCTTCGATAAAGTCAGCAGAAACTTGTCGATTAATAAAGCAAAATTTAATTATTGTGATTGACTATAATAATTAATAGAAATATAATGATAATATTTATTGTAGCAAGATTCAATAAATATGAGTAATTAAAATTAATATAAACATATCATGAAATTAAAAAAAAAAATATTGAGAAATAAATTTTCTAGCTTTTCCGCGAGCAATATACTTATCCATTTTCCATCCATTTTTACGGTAATTCGACAACAATGGTCCCGAAAACACAAAAATATACCTTTATCGATAAAGGTTTCTATTTTCCGATTACTGGGGAAAACATCTAAGTTGAAGTTGCATCATATCTCGATATGCCGTTGTTGTTGGAAAAATTCCAAGCTGCCAAATAAAATTTTTTCCAGAATGAAGTGTAGTTTTAACCGATTATGAAAGCCTATTTTATAGTAAATTTACACCAAATTACTTTTGTTTTAGTTTAGAAAATAATTCTATCGTAGCTCGTATTCTATATTGGTCTGACAATAGCTAAATTCTTTAATCTCAATTTTAAGGGTACTTTTGAGGGGTTTGAAGAAGAGGGAATTCTTATTTTCCAACTTTTTTTTTCAGAAAAAAGGTGTATTTGTTAATAATTTCTATAGATTTTTAGACGCTAAATCGAACGGGGTGGGGTCGATAGCTTTATTGGTTCTCAAGTTATCTCAGCTTTTGTGTAAAATTTGGGAAGTTTTCACTATTTGTGAGTTGTATTTTTCAGAAATTTGGAAAGACTTCATAACTTGGGAATTCTTAGAGCTTTAAATTTCTTTCTATACTCGTTGAAATGGTCGTCAAACACTATTCAGCTGTACCAGTGGAATAATTTAGCTTATAATTTGAAAATTAAGAAAAATAAAAATGATTAAAATTACAATAGTTGCTACGGAGTTTTCCTTATTTTGTTTTCGGTGGGATCGTTCACAAATGTTCGGAATAAATACCATCAGAAATGGATGGTCTCTTCAAATAATAATTGAAGCAAAGGAATAATAAATCACTGTTCAATCATTTGCAGCGTTTTTGTGCTATGCCAACTTGAAATCTGCTTACAAAAAGAAAGGAAATGATGTGTTCAGACGGATGTGACGGGTTTTTGCTACTATTACAATGAAAACTTGAATATTTTCCAAGAATGATGAATTTTTTAAAATTATTATTTGGATTTATTTACTACGATTTTTTTTTTTTTTTTTGATTCACCTCCTTTCAGAGTTTGGCTTTCCGGGCGATGGCGATACTTGTATTTACTTCCGCAAGAGAGTAGAAATGAAAAACGCTTGTGCCCAGATGAGTTTTCCCATTAATTTCCGGATTCCGTTCCGTCCGTTTAATCGAACTTCCCGGGCCGACATGCGCAGCAATTTTCGTGCCGTGTTTAAATGGTCGAAAAAAGTCGACGCTATAACTGGCGGAATGGGCGTATAACGGCTGTGAAAACCTCGTATTTATGTTGCACAATGGTGGAAAGAGGCGGACGAACAAAAGGCCACAAAGCCACCGAGGGAGAAAACCGAGTCCCCGCGGGGTTTCAATGGGGGCTTTTCCTATTCCAACTAGGGACTACAGGGAGAGCAAGAAAATTGTAAAGCTCTACCTCGACTTCGCCCTTCTGGTTCCTCTTCCCAAGAGCCGAGCGGAGGCTCCTTTACTCCGAGGTCTTTCCTCAGGCTGAAAGACGGCTCTGATCTGGGCTCCGCTCCTTTTCCCATTCACTTCTCTTTCACCTCTCGCTCTTACGGCCCCCGTAAACTTCCGGCACCACTTCACTAACAATATTCAAGTATTCTTCTCTACTTTATCCGAAAAGCTTTCCGCGTAATTGACGACATAATATGAAACCGAGGTTTATTAAAAACGTCCGTCTCTTCATTAGGGGAAATTGGAAAACCTGCGCGAAAAAAAAGAACAAACGTATAAACGGAGGGGTGGTATTGATATAAAGACATTGGAGGTTTTCCTGATTGATTTCTGATGAATGCCTTGATTACCATCATGCTGGCGTAAAACTGCGGAACGATACGTGAAATTCGTACAATACAATGTGATGCGTCTTCATCACCATTCAACCCTTCTTCATCCAATAAATCTGCAATGATACGACGTAGTATGGCTCTAAAAGCACTAATCACCATGTAAATTAGTTGAAATAATGAGATTAAAATTTGAGAAACGAGAGTTCATTCGAAAAAAGGCTTCGCCAAAATTGTGCATTGTCGAAAACTAAACATGACCACTTTAAAAATTAATTATTGTTCTTATAACAATCTTTACTACTTTGCACAATGTCTCCTCACTTTTACCTTTCCAATCTGCAACTCCGCAATTTTCATCAACTACCGTTAAAAACTAATAGCTAAGTTGAAGTGCGGAATGATGAGTGAAAAACGCTGCAAATGATTGTACAGTGGTTTATTATTATTTCGCTTCGATATTGATTTAAGAAGACCATCCATTTGTCATTTTAAATATTCCAAAAATTTGTGAACGTTCCCACCGAAAAACAGATGGTAACTATAGAAGAAAAATACGTAGCAACTATTGTAATTTTAATAATTTTTATTTTTCTTAATTTCCTAATTAAAAACTAAACCTGTTGCCTAACGATACAGCTGGAGAGAGTGTTTAACGACCATTCCAATGAGTATAGAACGATTTTTATTGCTCCAAGAACTCTCGAGTTATACCCTCGTGTCAAATTTCTGAAAATCTCCCAAATTTTTCACAAAAGCTGCGATAACTCGAGAACCAATAAAGCTATCGACCCGGCGATGGTCTCATTCGATTCAGCGTCCAAAAATCTATATAATTTTTCTGAAAAACCTTGGAAAATATGAATTTTCTCCCCCTCAAAACCCCCAAAACTACCCTTAAAATTGAGCTAGCAAGTTGGTTCAAGAATTGGGCCGTCGTAGGACCGAGATTGATTTTTGGTGAAAATTTCAAGAATTTAGCTATTATGGTTTGGCCGGAAAAGTGTTGACGGCGTACGGCGTACGGCGGACAGACAGAATTTTTTTTATTGGATATTCGGATTCTACATGCCTTGAAACGTAAAACATCAAATTTTGAGGGGGGGTTAGAAATTTTTTTTCTTGGGCGATTACAATGGTTTATTATTGAATAATAAACCAAAATGAACCAGTCTTTAGAACACAGTAAACTCAGCTATTCTTTCAATTAACAATAATATATAATATTCACTCTCCAGATTTCCCAATTGGAAAAGTGAAGAGTTGAAATGCACCTTAAAGGTATTTGGCCCATTTGTTCACCTAGTTTCTCACATTCATACAAGGCGTTTTCTCCTGACATATTCCTGCTTTCCCTTCCCATTCAGGATGATATGGACACAGAAAAATCTCTAAGAACACTTAAGTTCCCCGTTAAGCCTCCTCAAAAACCATAGAAAGGTCTTTATCGCTGGCTTATATTTTTCTTCGGATAATGTCCTCGGAATAAACAATAACAATCTTTCTCTCTAATTAGAATCGAAAGTTTTAAAGAAATCGGCACACTGCATTCTCCTATGGCCTCACTCACTGCTTTCACGTCACGTCATGCTATAAAAATTGTAGTGCCTTGACGTGATGATTAGCTTGACCTAAAGGTTGATTACTTAGTACTCCGAGTCTATCAAATACCTTCTTAATACGAGTCTTAGAACGAAAATTATCGGAATAGTACGAGGGATGAGATTAATGTCCCAATATGTTTAATTAATATTCTTGTGATAATTCCAAAGGTCGACGCATTCATACCAAAACTCTCGTGAAAGCTTGAGTGGAAATTAATTAATAAACTTTTTCGAACGATTTCCCTTTCAATAATTATCGTCGCTCGAATAGCGAAGAAAGATTTTTTTCCATCGTTCTCAATAGCTTTCGAAGTATATTATTTGTCGATAATCGCGAGAAGCCTTTCAAGTTTGAAGGAAGATTTTGATTTCTCTCGTTTTAATTTCCTAATTGTTTAATCTTTTCCACCAAGCGCTCTCTTATCTTTTTCTTCTTCCGGAACTTCTCAACCGTACTTCCACTCCCCCGCCGCTTTGTCCTTAATCATCAATTTAAAGCTTCGTTTGACGACGAAAATGGATGATTCCATGGACAAATTGCCAACCCTCCGGTTAATCTTCCTACGCAATCTTCCTACCATTTCTAAACTTGTCACCCTTCGCCTCTAAAATGCGAAAGAGCCGTCCAGAGTTCATTTATCGAGTTGTGTAAGTCGAGTTGGCGAAATGTTTATTTTCTATGCTCGCTGAGGTCTATTGATATTAGAGTTCGCTTGCATTCTAAGAAGGTATCAGGCGCTCAACAGGCTCTCTTGATGGGAGGTACTATTTTATGACTGCAATAGTAACGTACGCAAAATTTAGCGGGGCTGAAAAATCGCGATGTTGCCAGCTCTCGTCGAAAATATAGAAGGGATCCTTTAACAAGCGTGTCATTGGTCAAAACGCCCAAGGGTACAACGTTGGGGGTTTTGAGGGAAAAACTAAGGCCGTCGATTGTTGGGACTAAGTGTGGCAACGCAGCGAAATGGCCCCTCTAGTTTAATTCCGAGTATGCAATTATACACGATCTCTGGACAGTAGATCGTCATTGACTTGGGTTTCTGTTTTCCTTCCCTGACTGGCTCCTATCAAGGTTTTTAAAATACACCGTCAATACAGCTGTTCCATTCTTTCTCGCCACATATCATTGATCTCTTTCTCCATTGAAAATACCCTCGGATATTCCTGATGTATTTTTACAACAAACTGTTCATTAGTCAGGTCGAGCTTTCCGAATATTCGAAACCCCTTCGCTTACACTTTGAAAATGTCGGACATCTCATTCGAAAGCGAGCAACTTTGTTATTTACTGGTTCTCTTGCGATGTTCGTCTGCGCATTGGAAGTTGCCGTCGTTTGTCGTGGAACTCGCTCTCATTTCGTCGACTTGGCACGTACCAGACAAGCAGAAGCTGTCAAGCCTCGGCCCGTTTTCTGCGCCCTAAACCTACTTAACAATTCAAATTATTCCTTTCCTGAAAGGGTTTATCCCGCTCGGCGCTCAAGCTTATGGCAATGGTCGGGTGTGAAGACCGGGCCTACGAAATAGTTGAACCTCTTTGTTAGACCGAATGTCTGGAGTTGAACACTTGTTTGCGCGATTTCGGCCAATGTTTTCCCTCGCGTGTCATAGAGGACGAAGGTGTTAAAGACTAGAAACGCATGCTTTTGAAGATTCTTTCTCCTCTGGGCCTCGTTAAATTTCAACGTACTTTACGTCGGTAGTTTGATCATGAGATCATCAGTCGAAATAATTCTAAGACGTATTTTTTAATTTCAGTATGGTCACCCTAAATAATATAAGTAGCTTTTCTTCCTTTCAGACCGACTAAGAAGGCTATAATCAAAAATAAAAAAAAAATAAACCTGCAAACAAAGAAAACGTTTTCTGCTTTGTTCAATTATCTAGGATTTTGAATCCCATTATAGTATTCAAACTAAATAAACCATTGTATTTTTATTTTCTATTTTATTTATTTCCGAGAAAGAAAATTTACTTGGTGAGACAGACATAAGATTCGTGTGTCAGACAATTCAAATTCTTATTTAATTATTCGTTCATTGGAATAATCTTTCATAGCAGTGTGCTAAACGTTTGGTGGCCGAAAACCTACAGAATTTCGGACTTCCATATTTCTAATTTTGAATTAAAAACTGGCCATCGTATCGGAAAATTATCTTTATAGCAAATTGAAGATAATATAACCGCTCCTCGATAAATAAATTATATTTTGAAATGAGTCCCATAACACAGTTTTTATGGCTGATCAAAAACAATAATTTTTTCTGAGCTTTGGGAAAATTTCCATAACTCCATTTTCAAATTACTATAGCTTCACGAAATCAATCCAAACCACCTACCCCTCTCCCCAAAATTTGTAGAAAAACGATCAGAGAGTCTAGAAATTACCAAAATTTGAATTAGACTCGATTTTTGAATTTCTATTAAATGTTATTAAATTGAATTAAATTAAAATTATATTAAATTAAAATGTTATTAAATGTGTGTTACAAAATTGGCGATTTTCGAAAAAGGCCCTGTCCTGGTTTTGTGGCCTATTCCTGGCGCTCACCCCTATGATCGTCTCCAAATACCATTCGCGTGTCCATTATATGAATACCGAAGTACAAAACAAGGGTTTACATATTCAGTAATGTGGTGTGTGTAAATATAATTATACACACCTATTACTTGTAGAACAGCTCGGGTTTCTTTTCAACAAAAGAAAATACAAAATGTTCCATTAGCGTTTTTATTTTAATTTAGGTACTTATTCTAGTAGGTGTTTAGATTAATTTTATTTCAAAGCATTCAGAATTCATACTTCCGAGCTAGGAAAAAATTACCATTTTTGACCACCCGTAGAAACTTTGTTATTGAGCCGCTTCCATTTTTATTATTACTATTTTTTAAGTGTTATTAACGAATTTCATTCCTTTTAATTTAGTTTATAGAAAATTTCCAGGTTTTTGAGTTATAAGCAAAAATAAAACTGGAACAAGAGCGAAATTTTCGTTTGCCAAATGTATGACACAGCGTACGAATGGTCACAAACTTGGATCTGAAATTACTGAACATGCACGAAAAACATAACGAAACTTCAGAATCTTCCTTGGCTCGCTGGGGAGTGGTTCTACTAGGACTTAGTAGGTTTGCTTCGTTAGCTTTCTTACTTAGAATTGGGGCAAGTTTATGCTGGGGCTTCCTCAATGTCATCTCCGAATCGAAGTGATGATAAGGTATTCCAGTGGTATATTCCATCGTATTCCATTTATGTACTTGAACTATGAACTTTCGTGGAAACGCGGTTTTATCGATTCGTAACCGCCATTTATAATCCGTGCCGGTGAAGTCATTGTACCGTCCATGGAAAGGCATCATGCCAAAGTCTTCCGACGCCGAAAAGTTCGCCGTCGCGCTTCGCAAATGCCAAAGAGAACTGGGTCAACATTTTATTAGCGACCGGAGCGGAAGACGCTTTCTAGACAAGCAAAACGGCAAATTTATAAAGGAGTTATTGACAATTTCTGGTGCCCTGTTTATTTCAAGTTTGCTGGAATAATATTTCATTTTGTATTTGAAAAATCATTACTTGCTTATCACTGAAGATCTGATTTTCAGTCCATCGGGCGTTTTCCTAATATAAATCGGCCTCTTTACGTAGCTCAATGGTTCCTCTTGCACCTTTCTACGTACAGTTCTTAACCGACTTGTAATAATATTACATTACTTGGGTAACCTCTCGAATTGTGAGAAGTTGTCATTTTGTTCATGACCTATTTATCCATGAGGACCTAGCTTAACTTTCGTTACGATTTCTGATATGGCTCGTAAAGGAGAGAATGTAACGAAAAACTTGGTACGGATTTTCACATTTTTGAAGCTTTTCGAACATTATTTTTATATTCTGTTCGCTGTTCGGTTGTGGCTTTGCGGGACCTTCCGATTTTCTATGTTCTGCAAAACTCTCCTTGCCAAAGAAACATAAATTATTAGTTAGTGACGGAATTTTTTTTTTATGTGGCTCCTCAATTTCGATAAAAACCAAGAATATTGAGTTGAATATATATTGACCTGAAGCTGACCTCAGTTTTGGGACGTTAAAAATGAAGAATTACCGCCCTGAAATTTAAGTATTTTATTTTGGCTGGCCAAACTGATGATTCCAATTATCAACTTGAGAACTATTTTGAAACTCCCAAATTAGTGGAAAACTACGGCTTTCAAGCATTTGAATATTCTGAATTCTCCGGCCCATTGGTATTTGCGTTTTTGAAAGCTTCCGCCGAATTCGTATATGGCCAGCTAAGGTCAAAGGTTGGACTGATAGTGACAATGGGTTCGAAAGGAAACGTTCCAACTGGAACGGCTGTTGTTCGTCCGGAGACAGAATGGACGACCTGCATTCATCACACGGCACTCGTATCAGCTTCGACACCTGAATAAGCACCTCTGCTCTTTTTGTAGGTCTTCATTCTTCCATCTTTACGTCGAAGTATTCTAATATTAAAAAAATACCGAAAAACTTGTTTTCCCCCGATGATTGCAGGTTTGATGGTGATTTTGGGGGAGTGGGATATTTTGTGAATTGTATTTCTCAAATTTTTATTCTCCAGGGCCTATTCGAAAAAGTTTCACTGATTTTTTTTTGCGAACTTTAAATTTGGATTCATCACGCCAAAATACATAGGAATCCGTTGAGGAACCCTTTCTATATTATATAGGTTTTCTTTTTGAAAACTACAAGTTGAGTTTATTGTACTCGGCATCCAATTTTTTCAGCCACATTCATAACTTGTAAATATTGATTTTTTGAAAATATGCCCTCGCATATATATCAGGTTTGACTTCCCAAATGTTACGACGAACAGTGAGCCAAACGCTTCTTCTCGGATTGACATACGAACTCTTTAATTTAATTAAGTTGCGAGTATATGAAGCGATAAATCGCGTCACCTTTGTATGTGTTCTAGGATGGAAGTTCTTTTTCAATGCTGAAAGCTTTTAGTTACCGCGTTGGGAAGATATTGAGAGCATGACACTATTTTTATGGGATTCGAGCTCGGTTTTATGAAAGGCAGAGGTCGACACGGTCGCCTTTTCTGATGCTACGTGTGCCGGCTTAGAACATGATAAATGCGAGAGTAATGAACACAGTGAGATTTTGTTGCCACATCGGCGCCCATCCGCGAGTCGAGCTAAACAATTGTGAGGCACCGAAAAAAGGTTTTTATGAAATATCGACCTAATAAAACCGGTTACGAGGGTAAAAGGTATTAAACAACGGCGTTAGTCGAGGATGAGATGGAGAATGAAGGGAAGCCTCGAGGGAACTCGAGCTACCTGCGGCTACTGGAAGCAGAGAGGGAAGAAAAATATCGCAGAATGACATGATGGCAGGACGAGCACCAAGACCAACGAATCTATGCCACGTTGCTTAGTCCTTCCGTGGTAGGTTCTTTGCTCCATTTAACAGTTGAATCTCCCTTTATCCTCGTCTTCCAGAAGTATATCACGGCGGAAGTGATAAATGGTCTACGCTAGATAAAGCCTCGTCTCGAGGGCGAAGATAGGTGCTATTAGATAGGGTTGTTTTACGCCCTATAGTCTGAAATATGTCGTTGCTTTCGAGAAAAGAACACGGGGGAAAATATAGGAACCTGGAAGCCTCGCGGTTTACGGCAAAAAGACACCATAGGTCGGGTTTATCGAGAACGGCGTTCCTACCGTGGCTGAAATCTGTTCACCTCCGTAAAGGCGTAAGCATTTTTTGTATGTGATTGATATCTGATGAATTTATCTCTCCCGAGGTAACGACGAAAGAAAACATATTCTGTTTACATTTTCTCAATTTGCATGTTATTACCAAAATGTTCCATTTATCAGTCGTTGTTCTCAGCAGTACTCCAGTACCAGAAGTCTGTTTATTTTTAAACGAATTTCACTCTCATCTTTGCACTTTTCGTGTGCGTTCATGTTTTTTGAAGCGGACCTATGAAAAATAAAGACTGAAAAGTGGCAGAGTTGAAAAGTGAAAAGTGCTGAGAACGGTCCCGCTTGTTATTTGACAAATTTTTCCTCCCTTTCTCATATTTTTTTGGAGTTGCGTAAAAAATTGGAGGGGTTTTCCAAGTATTTGAAGTACTTATCCAAGTGAGCTCTGCGTTCCCAGATTCCCGAGAGTAGGTGCGCTTTAGCTGAATTTTAGCTGAATCTGAAGCATCGAGGTTATCCCTCGATTTTAAGAGCTTGTCTCATACTGGAGAACTTCCTCTAATTTGTCGTTCAGGTCTTGAAACCATCGACTATCATATCAAAAACTGAAAATTTGACGCTTGCTTCGATCACATCTCTGAGATGAAAAAAACTTCGCAAATTTTTGTGGAAAGTAGTTTATTATAAACTTTGCTTGAAAAAATTATGTCGAATTTGTTGGTTGTCGAATGCGGTCCTTGATTTCCTTGCTAGGGGTAGGTCTGCTGATGCTTTAGGAGTAGACTCGTTTTTATTTTAAAAACCACTTAAATATTGACTAATATAAATTTCAGACATCATGGACCTTTGACGTCGACTGACGATTCTAGAAAATCGTTGGCCGGTTTTGCTGGCAATCGTTTCTCGCAGCTGCAGATTCATGAAAATATCAGAATCGCTCAAGTATCGTGAATATTTCCTGCATCATCCTGCTAGAGAAGCTCTTCGTCATCCCAAATCTGTAATAATGGCTCACCACCCTGGTCCCATGAGTTTCGTTGGAGCTACGGTGTTTGAGTCCTCCTCGGTTCTTCGTTCAGATGCTCCTCCTCGAGTTTTTACCTTCTTTCTCATTGAAGCACAATCTCCAGCCCGTGCCGAGTACAATCACAATCAGACTGAGATGGCACTTTTCTGTCTAGCTCCAGAAATGACAACATGAGCAGGCTTCACCTCGTTAATATATTTTTTTGGAAGTACAATTTGAGTTGACTGTGGTTTCGTTCAGATTAAAGGATCCACCCTCGTGCATTCCATTGTGAATTAGAGCCTGGAAGTGCAAATAACTTTGTATCTGATTGTACATTGTAATGTTTAGACATCTTCCGGTTGAAACAACTAAACCTGCAGAAGTTGTCGGTGAATCTCGAATTTAAGTTCGTTTACAGTTTCCTTCGGCTGTAAACGTAAATATAAAACGATGTGTAAGATTTACCTTCGAAACGTTCTTATTCGCTCCTGCAAAGTTGGTGCAAACAGAAGTTTTACGAGATAATTAATAAAGAAGATCAGCAGCAAGGGCCGCCTCAAAGATAACGTGGAAGAAAATGGTAATTGCAAAGCGGGCTACGTTGGGACGTCGTGATGGCAAGGGGACGCCCTGAAGCGCTTCCCACGCCAAGAGAGCAAAGTTTGAAACGGCCGAAGCAATTGGAGAGGGCGCACTACGGCGCTTGCAATACAAGAGAGGGGGTAAAAGTTTCATCGAAATTGGAGCGAGATAGCTCGCAAGAGACGGGCCAGATGAGTTGAGATGAAGATGAGATGAGGCCTGCGAGGAATACGAGGTCGTTGGCAAAGACAAGGGAACTCTCCCTCAACCTGCCCCGGATATCGATCCCATTGCAAGGTTCGCCCGTCCCCGTCGTCATTTCAAAGGCAACGTTGAGACGTAGGTACTGGAATCGAGTTACAGAATGTGGTAAAAACGCTAAAACTTAAATGGCGAAGAAACGAACTGGAACTTGCTAAATTTGCAGCAAACTAAAATCAAAGGTTTGTAGCTCAACGTCTTAAAATAAAATAAAAAATTGTTAACCAAACTTCGAACCAATTGCTGAATGATGTTTAGTGAAAGAATTGCGTGATACAGTTTCAGCAGCATATTGGCGATAGACTAATGAGTTTCAGCCTTTCAAAAAACTATTGAGCGACACTGCGTTGCAATTTTGAATACCTCCGGGTCTCTGAAAAATGCCAACCTACGGACGAGTACGTTGCAAATTATTCTCTCCGCTTGCCGAAATGGGTGGCAAGAGATCGTCGGGGACAGAGAAGGCCACGGTCCCACGTGCCAGCCATTATTCACAAGTGAGATATTAGCAGTTCCAGCGGCGACGGGAAGTTTGAAATTCTCCATTACTTCCTCGCCGGTCGTGGTGGTGAGAGGGCATGAGCATCACAAGCCACCGAAGGGAGAAATAAATGCGGTCGGTCGTTGTAAAGGAACCGGCCGTCGCCAACCCCTTTCGGCAACGAATAGATTCGTCCGAGGACTAATCACTTGTTAAAACGAATTGTTCCAAAGGGTTTCAGGGCATTTTAATGGTGCAAAGGGACTCAATTGGCTTCAACCATCAGGAAGGGGTTTCTGGTCTGGTTCGGTACTAATGAAACGGGGAAGATGGATGACCAGCACGGTAGCACCAGCCGACAGTCTCGCCATTCCTGCTGCGGAACAGTGAACCCACCCACCTACGCACTCGAGCCATGCCCTACAAGACAAGTGGCAGTACAACTAACGAACCACCTTGTTTCGCTTGTTTTCCAACCCTTTCGACAAACGTACGCCTTTTGTTGTAATAGCCAAGTAAACCTGGCTCAATCGAATTACTTGAATATGCGTTATCATTTAACGGGCTAACAGCTGTTTCTGCATATGAGCCTCAATTTTATTAGCTCAGTTTTTGAGTACTATTTGTGATTTCTGGGCTCGATGTATGAAATTTCCTTCAACGTTTATCAATTTGCTGATTTTGAAGATTGCAGAGAGGTTGTTTCTATACACGCACGTCCCTACCCTTGGAAAATCACGATACGTCGATACATGAGTGTAAACCGCCGGATGAAAAACGTGAAAAAAGTTCTTTTCCTTGTCGTCGCATTTTTTTTATGTCTAGCGGTGTGAGGGGGAGATTGACCAGGTGACTCATTCACCGATTTTTTATTCGTGAAAAAAATTTTTTTGTTGTTAAAACGTGGTGCATCGAGCGGAAGAGAACTTTGGTTGAACTAGCGCCAATGGCCAGTAAGATGATTTTGCAAGGCATGTAGCAACGCGTAATCATTTGAAAATCAAAAAAGTCAGTGTATGGAGAAAAGCGGTTATTGAACCGTCATTTGGGATGACGCGCTATCATGCTCGAAATTTCAAGACGATATAGGTTGAATTGTCGAAATTCTGAGTCAGGTGAAGTTACGTCTGACAGTTGTGGCTAAGTTGTTGAACAAAAATTGAGCAATCATCTGGCAAATCCCTTCCTCATACTTTGCGTATGGTCAACCTCGTGGTCACAAATCTCTGTTCGGAAGCCGTCTTCCTCAAACTCTTCCTGAATCATTCGCGGATTTCCATGGCATGCCATCGTCCACTAACGCTAATGATTTTTGAAAAGAAACGAACCATTGCCGCGATTGTCGTATGGTTATGTTGGCTAATGATGATAAAATTATTAGAACACGAACCTCTTTCTCGACCTCTTATTTTCAAATGTAACTTAACATTTTTTCAAGAAATGTAAAATGCATTTTTTAAAAACTGCGAATCGATATCCTTAACATCATTTCGAAGCTCAACGTCGACGAAAGAAAAATATAAATTTCCTCTCTCGCCGGTTGACAATCTGATTCCAGCGGTCTTTCAAAGAACTTTAGATGGGAAGTTTTGAGGCATTTAAAAGCAAAAGCCCAGCGCCGGAGGCCGAGGGGTATTAAATTATTGTAGGAAGAGAAGAGATCCATTAGGGAAGTGTTACTCCACTTCGTCCACTCAACTTTCCTCGCATCGCCAAAGGTCTAATGGCTGCTTAAGATGTTCCGAGTCCTTGTCCTAGTCATTTTACCCGCTTTTCGCCGCTAAACTAATTTCCGCCGTTCGCGTTTCGTTTCCTCTACAGTACAACGGTCTTGGATGATATTTTGCTTGAAGGTTTTTTGTTATGAATTCCGTATTTTAGATTACTATTTCTCCTAAGAAGTCCATGAATTTCCTTGAAGATGGAAGATCGCTCACCTTAATATTTTTTTCTAGTTGGAAATTGATCAAAGTCGTGGATTTGTAGGAAGCTCTTGAGTTTTTTGGGACTTTAGTCATCGGGTTCTTGCTCATTGATGCATTCAAAACCAGTGTCATCTTCCAAGAAAAACACACAGATCACTGCTGTCCCGTCAAGAGCGAAACTAAGAATGAACCACACTGTATATTTTTTGGGTCTGTTCCTCGCCCATTGATTTTCGACGTTTTTAGTCTAGATTTCAATCGATTTTTGAACGCTGTATCAAACGAGGCCATGGCTAAACCTTTATTATCTTTATTATCTTTTGATAATCTCATGGGCTATCTTAGAATGAGCGTTAGGAAGGGAACTCACTTAGCTTCTAAAACCGTTCACCTCTTCTTAAAAACTCTCCTTCATTGTACCTACAGACGATAATTTCGGACGATGATTGAATTTTTTCCAAAATGAATCATTCATGATTGGAATATTTTCAAAAGATAGTGTTCATTAATAGCAATGTTACGTTGTTAGGAAACGTTCATTCTTGGCCTAATCCTGAGGCACTGTCCGCTTCGTTACTCCATACTGTGGAAGCAGAGTGGGTTCAAATCCCTCTGCACTTTGGAAATTTTATGGAGATGTTTATCGTTTTGGGACGTCTTCGCCTGTCCCATGAACTAAAAATCTTGACGTGCCACTCGCTTAATTTAATTTTACTAGAATAATAACGAGGAGATGTACTTGTTCCCTTCGGTAATTGAAGCAAAGACAACTAGGAATAATAAAACAATTGAAAATATGCTTCTAATTATGGAAGAATCAAGATGAAATTGGACCTTTCTTACTACAGAAAGGACTGCGCCAAATTACCAAAAGCGCCTTCGCTCGCACGAAATCCGATTTAAATACTTAGCGCAGATTATTTACCAACAGATTTTCAATCAAGTCTGTGTTGCTTATTGCTGAGTGCTGTAGAACCTTTTCGAGCGACCTCGATAACAACACTCGCTGCGTGCTGGATGGGCTACCGTGTAGACAAGGAACAACTTGTCTACCCTTATTGTATTGACAGAAACTGCCCATCTCCTGTCGACTCGACCTCCTCTTCTAGTGTTATTACCACTCCAGCCAGGTCATGTGTATTTCCTCAGCCGTATACGAGTGGTGCCCTTACTGGGGAATGGTGTCGTTAGCGTTCCACACTCACGTATGCCATCACGAGAATCCCTTCGCTAGATCTCGTGACGACATATCACGGCAAACAATGCGGACCTTTCAGTGACCCGCATGTATCATGTCACCCTGAGCTGACCCGAGCTTGACCGTTCAAAATTCGGTTCAGCGCTTTTCAGTACCCATCCCTTCATTTTCGAGCGGGAATTTAGCAGTCGCGAATGTGTAAACTTTTCAATTGAAAATACGACATTTCAGTATTTTTTAACAGTCCATTAGCTGTTTTTCGTCGTTAAGGAGTCGTATTATCCTTAGCTCAACCAATAGCTGGCCTTAGTCATGTTCTATGGGGCGAAAGTGCTCGGTCAGGCCGTATAATAATACACACAAATGATTTTCGAAAGGATTTTATCCCATCCGGGATTTACGAAGAGAAAATCGTGTATGGACAGCTATTCGGAAAATCTATTAAGTCACTGTTTTCTTGCCACAGCTCTTGGTTTTCCTCTGCTCAATTTCGGCCGATCCGCTGAAGATCCTTTTTTCTGACATTACTAACATTTTGCCGAGGGCTCCCGATGCGAGCAAAGGATCCCGATTCGGAGTAAATTCAATTTCAATTACTCCCTCATTTCTTTGAGTCATTTCCATTCGACTGTTATTCTGTTGACTGAATGCCAACATAAAAGGAAACTTTCCTTTTACGCTTTATATTAGCTGAAAGGGAAACAATATTTGGTAACGGAAATTTGCGTGGTTACCGAGGGCGAAACATTCGCGGGGGATCTGCTAAAACAAAGCGAACCGATGAAGGTGTCTTGTTTTGGCAACCGATACTGAGAGAGGATCGATACTCCCTTCGAGGTCGGAGTGAGCAACAAAGGGTGGCTCACCCTCCAGGGATTATGCAAAGCAGCATGTGCTCTCAACGTGAGTTTCAGCCTCGGGGGTGAGTCCGGTCAGCTGGCCCGAGTTGGGGCTACAGGTTCAGCTACGAAACAACTTCTGCGACGAATTGAAAAAAATTATATATTCGCTATAAAAGAGTTTTATAAACTAAAATACTGGCTCCTTGACTGAGATTTAGTTGTGGCTGCTATTTGTCTATGGTAGTATTCTGAATTGAATCTCTGTCTGATAAGGAATAACAAAAAAAAATAAATAAAAGTACTTCTTGTTCAAAGGTTTAAAAATATATATTTTATCACCTATACGAAATTACTTTTGAATTGTAAATCAACCTGCTCATAGCATAATTTTATGACCCGCGTATATATAGACTTTTTATATTGTTGCCTGGACACAATCAGCCAAAATACCATTATTCTGTCCCTCTTGCACTCAAAGTTCACTGCCTTGAATGATTCCCAAACGATTGAGTTGAAATGAAAGGCTGCAAGTTTATTCCGTTGACTTCTTCATCACGTTAACTTAAATCTGAGTAAATTTAACGAACAGAAGTCGCATTTAATCCCGCGGTTTGGGACAAATTTCGCTGTATCAGCTTGGTCAAAATTCGACCATCTCTGTTGCGTTAATGGTTTATGACGAAGATATGACGACTCTATCAACTTAATGGTTTCTGAATTTACAGCTAATGGAGTATTCAATGAGAGGGGGCGCGCTGCCGAATTAATTAAGGGAGGCGCATTTGAATGCATTGACGCCGCTAATCCTCCGTCCTTCGCTCGGGTCGGTTATGCTTTGGGTCAGATACGCTGATCCCAAGCACCGAACAATTCTTGCTAGCACTGCAGTGATTGAACTGCGCTGTTTAGACTGCCAGTGACGTTTGAAATGGCAAACTTGCTCCGAGGGCATTGCCTCTGATGGACTGGTTAAAGGCTGCAAAAGGGCGAAGAGGTGGGAAATCTATCACGTTTCAACAAGCGAACAGTTGGCTCGCCTGTTAAACGCACAAATCCTCTCTGACGATTCGTGATATTATTATCGGCTTCCGATAGAACCGTTGAAGCGTGAATTCAATGGGTTATTACTGTGATACAGTTTCTAAGGTTAACAGGCCAATCATTTTGGATTAGGATGGAAGCATTAGGTGTACCGGGTTTGATATTCATTATTGTGATAGTCTTGAGCTAGAAGGCGCCGAGGAAGTCACGATTTCTGAATCATAGCACGTAATAAATTTACATTCCCATCCCCCGTCGTGGGACATTTGACAAGAAGGATTAGGTTTTTTATATTATCAGTAACACCGTTTTTCGGTTTTTCAAGTTTGTTCATTCATTGCAAATACTAATAGGACTGTTCAATCGTAATTTATCTATGGCTCATTCTTACAAGAAATTAAACTTAGAATTCGAATTCGAAGTATAAATGGCAAATTGCGTCGATTTCAAGTCAATTAATCAAATTCTTTTATTACTTTTGAAGGTTCAAATTTAGAAAATGTATTCGCCACGTTCGCCAATTTTCAACAAAAAAGTAAATTTTTTGTAGAAGAAATTTGGAGAAATTTAATTTAGAATTAAAAAAAGATCGGATTTCTTGTTTTTGACACATATTTGGGTAATTGGGGGAAAGTGTCATAGTTTTTCTTCGATCGCTGATAATTTCTGAAAATTATTCATATTCTACACGGAAGTTTGATAACTCGAAAACCATCAATGCTATCGACCTCGCGATGGTCTCATTCGATTCAGCATCCAAAATTCTACACAGTTTTATACCAAATACACTTTTTTTTTTGTATTTCCCCCTCCCTCAAAATCCTTAAAAATACCGTTAAAATTTACGTAGCGATTCGGTTAAACAATTGAGCTATTGTCAGGCCGAGATTAATTTTTGGTGAATATTTCAAGTATTTAGCTTCCATAGTTTCGTCAGAAAAGTGTTGGCGGTTGACGGACAGAATTTTTTCTTGAATATTCGGATTCCATATACCTTGAAACGTAAAATACCAAATTTTGAGGGGTTAGGAAATTGTTGTTAATAGAAAATTGTTAGAAAATTCTTGGGCGATCGCAATTGTTTATTATTGAATAATAAACCCAAATAAACGTTTGCATGGATGTCCACTTGAAAATGAATTGTTTCCATGCGATTTTCAAACGGAAAGTACTCTGGTCAGCTAGAATCCATTTTGCGTTCAAGTTGTACATTTTCCATAAATTTCAACCCCCCCCCCCCAGTCGTCGCTTGCTCAATTTCTCACAATTACGGAGAGAAACGGTTTTTTCAATAACGATAACGGTTCGCTAATAGCGTTCGATGAGGAAAATCCAACGACGGGTTAGTTGCTGAGCGGAGATGTAACTCTGCTAAAAGTTTGATTGTAAAAGGGCCCAATCACTGCGAGCTAATTACATTCCGATAACGGTCGTTACCGGTCGACGGACGGTGGGTGTCCGGTGGAATTAGTCCATTCTATCCGTTAATATCCTCTCGTCCGCGTCCTCGATTTCGGTGCGATGAGCTCGCACTCTCTTTCGGTTGATTTCTCTGTTCTGCACGCATTAATATACCACTCACCGTGTCGCTTTCCTCGGAGCGCATAATTTATAATCCGCTGGGATCTGACGACATTCGGGTCTCTGTTCAACGAGTTTGCCGCTGAAACATTGCTTGTGTGCGTGTCGTGCGCCCTGTCGTGCTTTGTGTTCACAACAGATCGAAGTTGGCTGGATGGAATGGACTCTGAGGGCGGTCGGCGAGCTTGTAAATGGCAGGAAAGTCCTTTTGCACGAGGATCCGATTGCGTGGTGGCTCTGAAAGTTCCACCGCTGCTCCAATCATTTCCAGGCGCACGGTTCGCCAGCAGCTGCCTCTACGAGCAGAATGTGATTTCGCGGCCGCCGCTGAAAGCCGAATTGCGGGCTAGATTTTCCTAACTTAGCACGTGCGTTTGTAAACATTTTACTCCCCGAAAGGTATATACTTATTAACCTATTGTTTCGTGTCACCGACCGTAATTTTGATATCACATAACATTCATAATATTTATATTTCACATAACATTCACAATTTCCTTCTTAGAGTCCATAACTCCCTGGGAGTTTCTTTTGAATTTGAAGTTGACCATTTCGTGCTGATATCAATTTCTCGGATAATTATTATCACTCAAGATATATGCAGCAATCCGAAGGTTGGTGTTATAGAAGAGTGTAACGTCCAATGAACAACATGCTTGTGTAGTGAGGTAGTAGATAGTGGAAGCCCTGTAGTTCGTTTTTTGTCTATCCTGTTAAATTGAAAGTCCTTCTCCGCAGTAGGAAAATTTCCCGGACTCAAGCTTCATCGGTGTTTACAGTGTTTTAATTAAACACCAGCAGCAATCGTCGTTGAATTCGGAACGGAATAGCCGTTCTCAAAGCGTCGTAAACGGCTATCATCAAAGCCGGATGGTTAAAGCACTTCAATTAGCGGAAGTAATCCGTTGATCGCTTTCCAATTTCGGCGAACGATCGCGCTCATGATACCGTCAGCAGCCGATCCATTGAATATCATTGCGCAACTAGGATGTCCCTTGGGTTATAACGGTGGCTGAAACAGTGGTATAGAATACTCACAGTATATTAAATAGGTATATATGGAATTGATGAAAAGATCAAAACTGCGATTTTCTGTTGTATCTTCGTGTGATCTGATCAAGCAGTTGCCATCGAAATATTATATTTTCAAAGATGTTCTCCTAAGGCGTCCGTAGTTTGAAAGCGCTTGTACAACGCATATAAAGATGATCGCATTGCTGTCTAGCTGAATCATATATTAAATTCATAGTATCAAAAACTAATGAAATTGGAATGTATTTTATCTTCGCTTGTGAAGGTTATTTTTTGTTATCGGCAGGGAAAATAACATATGGAAGGTGAAAAATAAATCGCCTATGTATTTGAATTGCCAGGGCGAAGAATGTGACCAATCGTCGTGTTCGGATGTGCCGATGTGCCTAGTCCGTTATAGGAGAAAGAGAGATGGCAAGGGGAAGCAATAAAAAAGGCGAAGTGAGATCTCCTGTCGGTCCATTTATTTTCCCGTATACCTCTGTAGGCTTTTTTCGCCGGAAAGGTCCCTCTCTTCCAGCCTTGGCCTGGCTTCTTTCGAGGAGTGTCAATAGTGAAAAATAATGTGATGTATTCAGAAAGAGCGAGGCATTGGAGGATTTCTCCCACTGGCGCTGAATTTGAGGAACGGTGAATTCTTTTTTTCTACTCTAAGCGAATCCTCTGTCATTTCGAGGTGAGTACTGGTATTTTTTATAGACAGCGGAATGTATGGAAATCGATGCTCAGGCGATGACAGTGATAATGAAGGACTTGGTAATGGTGAATTGGTTATCCATGGCCTTCATAAATTATCTTCTATCGTTCAGAATCGATCGTAATAATTGGAATGTGATTTTATGGTTTCAACTGGGGGCTGGGCGCCTCTGGTGGCTCCGCCGCCTAACGCACTGGCGCGGTCCGTTGGGGGGGCTCCGGTATTGCTTTTTTTACCATAAAGTATGGGTGTTTTTACTTGCGCCAAGTTTTAGCCGATTTAACATGTCCAATTTAAAGTTTCCCAAGATTTTTAACTTGCGCAGGGGATAACTTAACAGAAATTCCTGAATTTAGATGTTTGAATATACCAAGAGTTAGGCAATTTAACTGTCCACAGTTTCCTCACGTAATGTACCTATCCATTTTTCGACCGCATATGCGGTATTTTGCAATATTGCTGGTATATATACGAAAACATCACATTTTATAAATTTTAGACATTATTTTCATCAATTTAGTGCAAAAGAAACAATGAATGAAGCATATATTATTGATATACACATCATCAAATATCATTATGCTAAATTTGAGCAAATCTAAATTTAAAAAAATTTCGTAAAAAATTCAAGGGGTAACCCTGCGATTTTTTCGAACCGATCAATTAACGATTTTTTACTCGTCTTTCAATACAGATAAAAATCTGAAATTTTCAGGAAAGTTGTATCTTACCAAGATGTATTTTTGTGATTTTTTTATATTCTCGGAAAAATCCGCATGTATGGTACAAAAAAATCAGTTTTTGAAAGCTCGAAAATTGGACTTTGACCGTGATTTTCGGGGTCAAAATTAATGCGAATCAATGTTTTATCACGCAGGAGTCTTCATTTGAATGCGTTACACTTGTGCATAGCAAAACATTTGGTGAAATAAATTTAAACAGCGTCACAGAAATTATCTTCCGTAAATCGAGTTCTTCACCGAGCGAAATTTCGTGCTGGCAGGAGCGGAATATTAAACTTTTGTTTTTAATCGATTTTGAAAGCTATTCTTCAAGGAAAATTAACGCTGAATCCAAATTTGACGTCAAAACGATGGACCAACTATTAGTTTTTACCATTTTTAGTACTGCACCGTTTTTACGTAGTTCAACTTTGAAAATTCGTTGCGAATGCTAACAGTACTGTTCAGTGTTATTTTATAACTCATTCTAGTAAGAAAATTAGACGTAGAATTCGAATTTTAAATGGAAACAATCACGTTCTAACGATTAATAAATTTTTTCGGTTTTCATACTTTTGGAGTTTTAATTTTGGATTTTTTTTTCGCCTCGTGCGAATTTTGGAAGAATAGGTTCAGTCTAAGGAAATTGGGAAAATTTAGTTGAGATTCGATTAAGTATAAAAAAATGGCACGGATTTTTCTTTTGTTTTCGAGATATTATATTCCACTTATTGGTAAAAAAAAGCGTTGGTTTTCTTAGAGCGCTAATAGCTCCGCAGGGACATCGCATATGTTTTTTTCCCACTTAATATCATCACTTAAAATTGGAAGTTCTTTCATCGGTAAACTTTCAACTGTGCTTTTCAGTTTGCAATAATTTCCGTTATTTCGTTTCAGGTAAGTCAAAGCGATAATATTACTTCCGAGAGCTAGTTATGTTGCAGATCTACTCATTCCGACGTTGATCGGTAAGTTAAAAATTTTTTAGTTTATGAGTTTTCGTGTCTATAAATGTAAATTAATTTCGAGTTTGGGACATCAACTACATCCTTTTTTATTTTATATATATTCGTCTGATACGACTTCAATTTAGCCTTTATCGGATTTCACCCCTAAATTATTACCAATGAGAGGTTCAAAAATATAAATATTTTGCAATACAAGCAAATGAATGCAAATGAGGTGAATAAATTTGTAGCGGTCCGAATTTCCCTTTCAAGTCTAAAATATCAGACACGTTCAGATGAGGTGAGAATTTGATTATCTCCGCGCTCTTTCGTTTACGGAACTGCCTGTATTACACTTTTCAGCGTAATGAACAGAAATTAATTTTCTTTCTGAATTGAAATTGTTGAGATAAATTTACTGGTAAACTTAACAAGAACATTACTCTGCTTCTTCAGAAGTTTATTATCAATGTTATGTACTTCTTACATTTCATTTAACTTCCAGTTTTAAATTTTTGCTTATTCTATTCTTTTTGCTATTCTTTATTAGTTTTCTTCAATACAGATTTTTTTGCCATTCTATCCAATCAAATTGATATCTAGGGTTATCTAACAGTTGCAGATTGACTATCTGAAATGTACATGTTTTAGTAGTTGTGCATTATTATCTATTCTAATCCTTGTTCATAACTATACTATAACTAACTCTGTGTAAACCTGATTTAACTCGACTTGGTTTTCTTCTGTATTTTTTCACATTCAAAATGCATCGTTGGTTTGAAATCATCGTTAAGTAGTATATTACATTTTCCCTTACTTTTCCATACTTTTCTCCTATATCAGGGCAGCTGCGAAGTCATAATCATGAGGGCGTATAATGACTTCGAGTTAGCTCTCGCGGTAACCTTCTGTTTGTCCAGCGGCCGTACGTCACGGCGAGAAATGAGCCGGTTTCCCAAAGGCTTCAAGCTCCTCTCACTTAACAAGTTTAATCTTTCACTCGAGTAACTTGTTCCCAAGTTTAACTAGCCCTCGAAAACTAGCTCGTTGCCCCTTAAGGTTGACAGCTATTAATCCTTGGCTTCATACTCGAGAGCGCTACTTTGTGTGACCAGCGATCGAGTCGTGTGACCACTTTTGGAAGAATTCGTCACTAACCTGCGCACTTTTTGGCGAATTTTTAGGGTTTCTCTTATTTGTTTTGAGTTCATGACCTCGAAATATCGGCAGTTGGGCAAAAAATGATCTTTCAGAACTGTGAGAAAGCTGAAAAGGTCCATGCCATTTTTGCCATTTTTGACACATGATTTGACACCTTTTCGCATTTTTCATACACACGTTCTTGTAAGACGCAAAATGTAAAAGCCTATATTATAATGGCCATACACGCACCTTCTTTTCCGTGGAAAATTACTGCTCGTGGAAAACGCCCAAGGAAAACCGTAGTAGGAAAGCGTGAAGAAAAAAATTTTCGTTATCCTTCGATACGGATTTCTTCATATTCGTCACGTTTTCTATTATCATATTATTGTTTCGCTATTTTTCGCCATCTTCTTACTTTTTCTTCATGATCTTTATTTGGGTTTGATCAACCGCTGAGATGATTTTTTTCCGCAATTTTGATAGAATTTGCAAATTAGGGCCCAAACAATCTCAGGGGCCTAGTCTGGCTTTCAATTTTCGGAAGGCATTCGAACCTAATCGTTAAACACTTGGATTAAACGTTTTTCATCTCCCCTCTTGGAAAGCCACGCCTGACTTGGCTTGATTCCTCAGTTTCCCCCCTAAGATTCTTCATCTAATCCCTTCCTATTTCCTGTGTTTGGAAAAGCTCCCAGTCTTCTCCTTTCCACTGCCTCCGATTGGCTGTGTGCTGAGGGACAATGCTTCTTAGGCCTCCCTTCGCCAATGGAGCGAAAAGAGTTGATAACCCTCGAATTTACGGTTGATGAAGGGGCGACTCTGAAGGGCCGAGATGCGCCCAGTATAATGTAATCCTTCTCATCGTTCTAAACCTGCCCTCCATTTTCCCGGAAAGTTTTCTTTCCAGACATCCATTTATTTTCTAGCTAAGAGGATTTATCTCTTATCGGTGTTATAAAAATGTATTCGCATTTCGGTTTCGACCGGCCTACCTGTTGTCCAGAATTTGATGGCTGCGATACTTCGATTTCGGCTGGTGTAAATATGATGATTGATGATGGTGAAAAAGTTTTTGTTTTTCCATCGAAAATCGTGGCGACCCGTACGAAAAGATAAAACGGGAAAAGATTCATCAATGAATGAAATTTGAAGAAAATTTGAAATGGCGTGTACGACCAGATAAGATTTACCAAGGATCGAACGGCTCTTTACCGTTTGGAAGTAGAAAAGTCAGTATTAGGGGGAAAAGTTCATTAAATCGTGTTAGTGGACGTGATCACACGCCCTGTGATCCGAGGCCGGTTTAGCGTAATCTGTTTTCGACCAGTCATTTGTGGCCGCGTGATTTATCACACGCGAAGAAAGAGGAATGAATTCGCTAAGAGTTCGCGCCTCTTGCGTCTTGGATTTTTCATCGATCACCTTGATTTCGTGCATGATAATATTATGTCTCACCAAATTACAGTTGTATTCAATATTTTCCCCGCACGCTGTTGTTTTTTACTTGAAAGAGGACGCGCCGCGTCATTCCTTACAAAATCATCTCCTCTGGCCAATTTTTTCCCTTCACATTCCATCCTTCGTTGAATCCCTCCGTTTTACCCTCACACGGCGGTCCACGATTTTTGAATGGAAACCAAATCTTTTTACTTCCCATTCCTTCCCTGTTTAGTAAGTTGGCGGACTTATCTCACTTTTCCATCTATTTCCAGCTATTGATTATAAAAATATAATTCGTCCCTTCATTTCTGATAACATCTCAGCGAAATATAATCCTGCCTGAGTTTATCAGTCCACATTTCTGCTCAATTCTGACTTCGGTTTATTGCACTATCGAGTAACGAGTCGTGCGGAACGATTCCGTACACTTGGTGGGTTTCATTGCGTTGAGGGTCAATCATTTATTTAGTTCAGCAATTCTTATAGCTATTGCAGTATCTACTAGGATCTGCAGTATTTTCCATGCTGTAACCAATATCTGAGCTGACGAAGTAAGGTTCGAATAAACCACTGTACACTCATTTGTAGCGTTTTTTTTTTTTTTTTTTTTTTTTTTTTTTTTTTTTTTTTTTTAACGAACTGCCTGATAGCTTTGATGAATATTGCGAGCTCTCACTGAAATATTCTATCGAAGAATTTTTTCTTCAAGTCGTGAGAAAATATATTCACCTGATCATCTGCTAGTCGTAAAAGTGCTGTGCCCTTCAGCCAGCTCCAGATCGTGCTCGCAATCCGTCTTATCATTCTTTATAGGTTGACCTTCCGTCGAGCGTTTCTCGCGTCGATTCGCCATCGGACCGTCAAAAAATAATCGACTATTCCGAACAACGCTTTTCTTTCCGAAGTCATTTGCCGCAAAAATAAAGATCCATCCTTCGCAGGACGAAAAAAGTTATTCCTGCTCGGAGCCAAGTTGAGGGAAAGGGGTTGGTTATAAAACAGGACCGAAGTATAAAACAGAACCGCTCCTCTTCCTTTGGATACGACCTGTCACAGATTTACATATATATGGACGCCAGAGCATTATCAGACTCCCGAAGATGTATAGATCCTACCACATCTACATTTGCACTTCTAAACTTGAAGCCGTTTTTCCTTCCGCCTCCCCGTGTTAAATTCACTTTGGAAACTTTAAGCTCCTTCCGTTTTCAAGCCAACTTTCGCAATCTTTTTATACTCACAGGTAACTCATAACCGGAGATTCTACGTTTCTGTGGTTTTACTTTCGGAAAGGCAAAGTGGTTTTCTCGGGAAGAAACAAATAGAAACGAGAGAGAATTTAGCAATGTGGAGATCTGGCTATGTATTTCCTTTATATGGCGGTTTATCGAGTGTTTTGTATTGGTAGTTATCAAGATTATCTTTAATTTCCTTGATAATGACTTATTTTGAAACGACTGGTGTTAACAGTTGAGCAAGGATGTGTTGATGTAAGTGTAACTGATATGTTTTCCAAGTATAGAGTTGCAATTGTTTCAATTATCTAGTATACTATATTGGTCACTTCCTTTTTTTAAATTTCCTTCTTGTTTTAATTTTTCTTAGTTATGTAATTGAAAGCGAAATTATTTGTCAAACGATATAGCTTCAGAGGATGTTATATGAGCATTCCGTCAAGTATAGAACGAATTTTATTGCTCCATAAATACTAGAGTTATACCAGCGAGGTAAATATTTCAAAATTTGGAAGATTCCACAGAAAAGCTGCGATAACATGAGAATCATGAAAGCTATCGATTCCGCTGGTCTCATTCGATTCAGCGTGCATATTTTATACAAATTGATATTAAACTCACCTACGTTTCAATAGAATTGGAAAATCCAAATTCCCCCTCTAGAAACCCCTCAAAAATACCCTCATAATTGCGTAGCGATTGGGCTTATGTTTAAAGCCATATTCTCCGACCAAGAACTCAAATTGGATATTCGGATGTACATGACTCTAAACGTGAAACATATATTTTAAGGGGAGGGTGTTGAATAATTTTTTCTTAGGGATTTACAATGGTTTAGTGTTGAATAATAAACGAAAATGATTTTCCGTATTTTGTACCCACGTGAAGCGAAAAGCCTCTTTCAAGCCCGAAAGCGTTCGCACTCGAAAATCCCTGGGCACTGCATTGTCGGTTGACACGTGGCTAAAGGGGAGGCGGTTGATTGTTGGTAATTCCCTCCGTACGTGTCCGGTGCGCGCTTGTCGCGTACGAAGTTTTGTCAGTTATTGGGAAAGGGAGGCGTTGAAAGCTTGTGATCTAATAAGGCTTGAAGCCCAGACGTTCTTTTCGCCTCAGGATTGCCCATATCCTTTCGACGCACTTCGCACCAAAACCAGATGTTCCTTGCTCGCTCCTCGTTTCTGCCGTCCAATCCGCTGCTACTTCCGCTCTTTTCCAGCTCCAGGCCACGAGTTTGTCCAAATTGAGAGTGGAACGTTTCTCAGCATGGATCCCGGAGAAGAGGAAAAGACTCCTGGGATCTCGCTCTTTTCCTGATGACGTCTCGCGTACCTTTTCGTGTTGACACGTTGGTCCGGAAGTAATTTTATTAGCGTCGGTGAAGCTCAAAAGAGAAAAGATACTCTAGTGCCAGGACGTCGTCAGATCATGTCAACTTTCACCGCCAAGGGCTTTCTAAAAAAAAGCTAAATTATGAAAGTTTAGAAATACATATATTTCAAACGTTTTTTGTGTCTTTTGTCTGTATTGACTATTAATATTCTAACCAGCAAAAAATGTATAAAAATTTAAAATAAAAAAATTTCAAACGTTTTTGTCTCTTTAGTCGAACGTTTGATTCTATGCCTGTAGACAAAAAAATGCGCCACATTGTCACCTCTAGAAAAATGTCTTTCAGGAAAAACATTTACTATTGAATCGATTTATAGGGGGAAATCTACGTTTTTCGGAATGATGGGGATTGACAACTGGCGGATTATATCCATGACTCCGCGCAGCTCGGACACTGTGTTCGGGAGGCCTAAATTCTTCATTGGTTGAGAACCGAACCGATCTTCCTCATCTCTCTGAAATTTCAGGCATTAGACTTGTCGAGAACACATACTGGTTTGTGATTCGCGCATTGGAACTCCAGCTGTGAATTGCCCGTTGATCACGATCTGTTTCCTTCTTCTTTTTGCGTTCCACGATTCGCCGTTCAACTAAATCATAATTTTTTTTCTGATATTCCATTCAAAAGTTCACAATCTGGCGTATTTCCTAGGATAGTAGCACGTTGTCATTCGTCGAATTAGAAATGTGCGATAATCGTTTGAAAAGCCTTTGTTTTCAAATTTTATAGGAAGCTTCTCGTTGCAAACTAGTTGTAGAATACATGGTTGAAGCACTCCACGCCTCATCGTTTACTACCTGTGGTTTCTCTCGTATCGTCTCTTGTTTTCAACTTTAGCAATTTCTTCCCAGACATTAATCATTTCTCGAATGCTCGGAAGAAGTTCTATTCAAAAAAGATTTTAGACAGCGGGAGAGATTGATATATTTCATCAGTTATCGCATATTTTATAACTGTAACCTGGCCAATGGAAAAAACGCTCATCATGGCATGGTTTTACTACGAATTGTCTCCCAAAAATGCCTTTCGGTCGGAAGCTACTCCGTGTTAATCCTTACCGTAGAGAGAACGTCGGCGGCGAATCGGTTCGAGGGGAAATCCGCTGAATTGCTCGTTGCTGTGTTGACTGGATCGGTGGAGGTTAGGAGTCAGGGGGTTAACCTAATCGATGTCGGCTGAACGGACAGACGCGACGACGCCTCGATGTCTGCAGTCGAGCCAGCTGTCCTATTAACTCGTCGTATTTCTGCAACATAAAACACATTCGATAAGCCGTTATTATTTCTGTTAGTTCTGACAGCGGTTATTATTATTTTTTACTTGGCAGATTGCGACGTTATCCAAGAAGCGCTAAATTAGCGCTCTTTATGACCTATAAGTTACTAACTTTTTTATTTTATTTAAAAACAGGAGTTTGCTGAATCTTTCTAAAATTGTCTACGCCATATTTCGGGCTTTTTTAAATTCTTATAGTTTGAGGTGTAGAAATTCCAGTGGACAAAGAAACAATAAGTGTAAAATTTGGTTTACATTTCTTCGTCATCGTTTGACTCGTGTTTATTAGACCGTTGGTCGATTCAAATAAATTCTCCTACGTCGCTATTTTTCTACGGAAGTTGTTATATCTGTGATGTCATTGTACTGAGATTACGGTTAAGTGATTGCAGTATTTTCATTTTTAGAGTTTTCGCTGTTGGTGAAGACGACTTTCACTTGAAACTACGCACTAAGTTCGACGAAATCTACTTTCACAGAAATAGTCACTATTAGGGGGAATCAATCGGGAGATGTTTCAGGCTCACTTAGTATGATATTTATTTAAATCGAATGGGAAATCACTACTATCAATTAGTAGGGGAAATATTCTGAGCTCTAATAAACGGAGAGGAAACTAGAGAAGTTCGGAAGTGCAGTACTGTGAGACAGGCAACTAAGTGAATCACTATCAAAAATAATATTTATCGACTAGCGGGAGGAACCCTATCTTTATTTCTTTATTAGTCAATTCGTTCGGTTTAATGATATACCACTTAGTTTACTATGACCTAGATAATGAACACGCTGATGGGATTGATTTAAAAACGACATAAAACATAAAGCGTTATTGTTGGGATCACACTGAGCTTAGTCATTTTTCTATGAGGCGTGGTCTTGAGAGTTGGAAGTGTTACCAACAACCGTTTCTGAATCATTTATGCGTAGACCCTCAACGCCTGAGGGTCGTGCGTTTTCAACCTAGTTCCAAACTCTTCCAAGCCTAAGTAGTGAGATTTGTCATGTGCATTTTTTTTTTCATGTCGATCTATTAGAAATGAACTGATTATTAGCTGTCAGTATTTTACTTTTAATGACTGTGAGGTCAACAGCTTACCTTAATTGACCTAAGTAGATATTAGCTGCCCATAAACTCACGTTCTTCCCATTGGTAAGTCAGCGCGTGGTAACGTTAGAGAAAACCGCCAAGAATTAAATGCTGCAAACGAGTGTACCGTGATTTATTGTTCCTTACTTTCAATAGTGATTTAAGAAGACAATCCATTTGTGATAGTAATTATTCCAAACATTTCTGAATGTTCCCACCAAAAAAAAACAGATTGGTAACTATTAGGCAAAACTCCGTAATTACTGTAATTTTTAACTCAACTTTTTAACGCAACTACCGTAATTTTTAATCAGTTTGTGCTGACGTTCACAAACTACGAAATGATTTTTGAAAGAAAATGATCCCTTGCCACAATTTTCAAAGGGAAGGATCCCAGTGACCAGTTATTGACGCTACTTGTTTCGGTCACTGAATGGTCCTTTTCGATGGCGACATATCCCGAGTTGAATTTCCACCCTCCCCCTTGTCACAAGCATACTTTTATCCAATCGAATGTCAAAAATAACCTCTCCATAAAAATTTATGTACCTACGGTTCCAAAATACAATTTTTTCGATCTCCCACGTTTCTAAAATGATTTTTTAATTTTGATTTAAAAAAGGTTAATCTATAAAATATAAAAATAAACTAAAAAAAAAATTCTACGTTTTTCTGTGCGCCAAATCATTTCTTCACTCAACAAAGTAAATCGTTCTAGAGAATATATCCTTGTATATTTTCCTCACTACCGCGTGGCTAAGATAATTTTCTTGCGGCCAAACCGTTTTCGTGGCACCTGCATTTTATTCTCTTGCTGGCCGAGTTTCGAGAACAGCAGTAAAAGGAAAGTCGAGACTGGATTCGTTAAATTACGGCCGCCATCCTCTGCAGAGGGTTTGAGTGGACCTCATTCTTCCAGCTGGCCCAACTGGTTTTCTCTCTGTGGACGGCAGCTATGCACTTTATTCCTCTCCAAGTTAGGCTCGGTGTACATTGAGTGTACGAGAGAGACAAAACGAAGTTGTATGGGTTAAAGGGCAAGAGACAATCCTTCATTTCCTGCCATCTGCTTCTGACTTGATTTAGTGCCTAGGGCTCTAACTGGAGAATGCGCTCCCTGACCTATAAGAATTAAATGCTTTCGTAATAATTAGTTCCTTCGTCAGTTTCCGAATTCCGGTGTGTTCTAAGCCATCATGGCAAACAGTTTTAGTCCTTTGATATTATTGAGCGGCTGAAGAACCTCAACAACGGATCAAAAATATTATGAACATTCTTGTAGAAAAGTTCTCGTTGAATTCCTACCACTTAATGAATGCAATCAATCAATCAATCAATCTTAGACAATACTCAAGCCCACATTTTAACTATATACTCTACTCCTACCGCGAAATTAAATTCTATCTTTTACGACCGCTAACTAGGATTAGCGTACCATGAACCGCCTCGATTTCAATCGTTTACCTATCATATCCGAAATTTTTCCTTAGTAAGGTGTACTGATCCACTTCTTCACCCTTGGCCTGAACTTCCTTAACTAAATTTGTCACCCCCTCCCTACTCTATTTCCTGGCTATCGTATTTCATATCGGATCAATGAGCTCTCCCTCTGCTTTTAATTATTGATTTTTTGTTATTCAACAATAAAGTATTGTAATCGCTTAAGAAAAAAAAATCCTAACCCGTTCGAAACTCGATGTTTTACGTTTCAAATTATGGAGAATCTAAATATCGAATAGAAAAAGTCTTTCCATCCGTCGTACGCCTTCCGCCACCAACATTTTTCTGAGGAATCCATAAAAATTACATACTTATATAATAAAATTTTTTTAACGAAAATCAATCTTGGCTGGTCAATGGCTCAATTCTTTAGCCGAACCACTACCTCAGTTTTGAGGGTATTTTTAAGCTACATTAAACGTTAGAAAAATTCGCATTTTTCAGTGCTCTTGAAACATTGAATTGTTTGATATGAATTTCTGTTGATTTTTTTACGCTAAATCGAATGAGACCATAGTGAGTTGATACCTTTAATGATTCTCGGGCTATCAAAGCTTCTTCACTGAACAGCCAATTTCGAGATTTTGTCAAATTTGCGTTACTGCTGTAACTCAAGAGAGCTATAAAAATCATTCTATTCGTAATTGTTCGTAAAAAAAAAAAAAAAAAAAAAAAACTTTCTTCAACTGTATCATTAGGCAAATCATTCAACTTATATTTGATAATTAGGAAACGTAAATATGAATTAAATTTAGATGGTTGCTCTTCAAAAAATGCCCCCCGAACTTTTACGTTTTGTTGAACAAAACGAAATCATAAAAAAAGCAAAGAAAGCAAGCAAAGTAAATTCAGCTCTGTACTTTTTTTTTCAATTGATGATAAGGAAATTGACCCTTTTTACCGTAGAAACATTCGTTAACTATTGTCCTAGAAATTCCAATAACCGGCATTGACTCAAAAATCGACTGGAATTTCTCTTTTCCAAGTTTGACTGGGTAAACCGAATCATTCAATTTACTTTGTGTCACTTAACATAACATGCCTAAATCTCTCTGCTCTGAGTATATTCACGGATGTTGAAGAAAACGTAGAGTGGAAATAAAAAACAAAACCTTTTCAGCGAGCGTCGTGTTCACGGCCGACTTACGACCTATGCCAGGTTCAGTTTTTTATCCCTTTCTGCATTTTGACGTAACCACTTTGACCCTTGGAATGTTTTTCTTGCACTACTATACAACGAAGGAGCCGAAGGAGACGTCTGTGAGTAAAATCGCAGGCTCCCACCGGGGGGGAAAAACTGTAAACAACATACACACGAATCATTCTGGCACTTGCGGTGAGGGAAGCTTTCAAGTGATTACATCGTCCTTTCCTTTTTTCCCCAGCATTTGTTCAGCGATTTCATGCTCTCTTGTTTCACGCTAGAATTGTTTCTTTTAGGCTGTTCCCGCTCAGATAGCTCGACTTGAAAGATAGTATTTTGCAATGTATCGCCCCTTCATATTTTCCTCGCTTTGGGCAAATGTTCAACTTTTTGGAAGTGTTTTGAAGGGTTTCGCTGTAACCAGTAAGTTCGAAGAAGTTTTACAGAACTAAAATCGTGGCTGATTTTATCTGCTGATGTTTAAATTGGGATCGATCGCTAGAAAAATCGAGAAAATTTAATTCTGGATAGAAACGTGCGTTCGAATTTGGCTTCAGATCAATCGAAAATACGACTTTCAACGGAATCGCGCGTCGTTTTGAATGATGGGGATAATATTTCCGCACTCATCAGAAGAATATGCGACGAGGCTGAAAGACATTCCATTCCTTTCGCTCTCGGTCTGGAATGCTATCACAAAACGCCAAATGAGGTTCCTTTTATTCGGGCGAATATAAACCGACCGAAGCCGTCCTCGACCCAGATAGCTAGCAGTATCTTCCCAGACATTCTGCTGGGACAATGCCCGAGCAGAAACCACTTGGTCGGGAGCTTTGTAAATAAGAATCTGGAGAGTCCTCTTGCTTCAGGGATGATCTTGGACTGCAGAAAGAGGGAGGTAAGTGGACCACTGTCAAGGATATCCCGGTCAGGGCACTTGACGCGATTCTTTTCTGCGCCACTCAAGGATTTCTAAGATAGGCCGCTTTATTCCCGATGCGGAGCAATGACCATGACCTGTCTGCTAATAATTTTCACTTGAAATAGAACCAAACATTCGATAGGTATTCTGAGTTTGAAAATCACAATGTTTTCTTTTTGTCATGAATTCAAAACGTGTTTTTTTTTTTTTTTTTCATTTGAGCAGGTGGTTGACGTTTAACTGTCTCATCTTCAAAAGTTAGGGACTAGTCTCAGTTATCGTAATCGCCCCGGGAAACGATAATATCGTCGTGCGCATCTCGGTAATCGGATTATCGGTTCACGCCTTCCCAGTGACGTACCTGATATTAGGTCATTTGCGTTTATTGTTCGTTTATTTCAAAATTAGAGTAGGATAGAGTCAGTCCGACGTCCGTTTAATATTCATGTTAATATACGTTGGTTCTCTTTGTTAATATAAATATACTATTTTAGATGAGAGAGAAGTCTATAATTCAAAAATTGGGAGTCCGCCATTTGCTATGAGATTTGCAGAGTATATTCAGGCTGCTATTGACAGATAATTTTGGAAGGAGAAGCACAAAATCGTGGTTTCTAACGTAATGTCGAAAAAAAAATTCGTTGCTGTATTTAGAATTATAATATAGTACGTGCAAGTTTGAAAACATGCTGCGTGACGAAGTTCCTCTCCATCGAATGAAAAGTTAGTCTCCTCCAAATATTTCCAAATGGAACCTTCAGTTTATGGAGTTGGAAGCGACAAATTGTCCTGTCCGTCTGATTATTTGATGAGAAGGGAAAACGCCATAATACTCTCTCGGCATTCGGAACGGTCGAAATAATTTCGGGAGAAAAAATGTAATTTCCGGTTGTACCGCGAGTAGAATTCCGATCATAACCCGAGGTCTCCGAGTGAGGTGGCATCTGGAGGAATCTTCTCGTTCAGCTCTGAACGGAGGTGTAATGGAGCAGTAAACGTATATTATTCAGTACGCCTCCACGACAATGGTTGGGCTCGGGTGTGTAGAATATGTCGGTAAGTGAACAAAGGTGACCTAGATAGCAGGCAGCTCCTGCAACGCGTATGGCATTCACATTTAAATGAGTCTACCAAGCTCAGACGATCCTATTCCCTTCCTCGTGATAGAAATTTGCTTCACTTATGCGTTCGATTTTCGTACGTGTTTCTCAATTAGGAAATGTACCGACGTGAAGCCGAAATTAGTGTGTTTTCACACCTAATCATCTATGAAGATTATGCTACTTTACATATATGTAGAGGTGACCTGCTAAACTCGCTCGTTCATTTAAAAAATATTGCGCTAACAGTTGATTCTGTAAGTTTTTTCCTGCTCTTTCTGATGGTCGACTCATTTAGATGCCTAAGTAACTCTTCCCTATGTATTTTTTTCTTATTTGTTTTTGACGGGACCTTTTTTTATTGCATTGTGCTCGTTAGTTCCTCATCTTCTCTACTCAGCCAAGCGTGTGAATAAACTTCATTTCCAAGTGAAGCTTTGTTCAAGTTATGAACAAACTAACTACTGTATATTATATTTCTATTAGTTCAACTCTTAACTGCAGTTTTCTCCCTCAGCCTAAATATACTGGATGATCCCCTTGGGTAATTAAAAAACAAAGAACAAAACCTACCGCAAATAGTTTCCAATCGACAGCTTAGACGTAACCAATGTTATTACATATATACACGTGGTACGGTCGCTGTTTAACGCAAAGAACTCGACTCAGTTCCGCGAAACTGTTGGAACAACTCCGTTACTATAAAGTTCGATTCCCATTGCAAATAGCAATTACGACAGCTAGTATCCGGCATTTCACGGCGGTTAAATTTTCGCCGGATAAGCTCCTGCGGTTTTTTCGCCTTTTGATGTTTACCAAAGCTACCGAACGGAAGCGTACAACCGGCATCAGCAGTTCTAGCGCGCACGGCTGAGAAAACGTGAAAGAGAACGGTCTGGCAAAAGAGGGAAATTAAAACAAAGAGTCAAGGGCTAACAGGATTATGCAAAACTCGCCTCTCCCATTGTATTAACTCTCCACTAATGGGAAAAGTTACGGCCTGACCAGGAAGCAGAGCGAGGGTTTTAACGCCGGTTAAGGTGGGGGATATTTCTCTCATATATATTCCCGCCGCGGGATCGGAAACGGGAGTAGAAAAAAAGGAAAAAACACTAGAGAAAAAAAAATACAGTTCAAACTGCTTTACGGGAAAACGTAAATTTCCCCCCAACGGTTTGAGTAGCCAGTATATTATTAACTCATGGTCGAACGTCCTCGGATATGTAGTTGTGGCGAGTTGAATTGCTTCTCGTATGAGAGTCGGTAAATACAAAGATTCAACTATGATCGTTATTACTTCATTCTACCCTTGACTTTTCTGCAAAAGTATGAACCCTCTTGCCACTATATTTACTTCGTTTTACCGCACTAGACTCGAATTTCCTGTTTTAATCAAAGTATTATTACAGTTTGGAGGGGGAGCAGCTAAAATCGAGTAGGTGATCGATTTTTGGTAGGACCTGTTCTTCAATTTCTAATCTGATCATCGAATGTTTTTGACCCTTCATCAGGCTCATTCTATTTGAATAGTCTGATAAAATGTATTCAAATCTATGTTTTCTACCGAATTATGCTCGTGCTTTCTGACCTGCCATCCTTTCCTACCTTCATTCACCTCACAAGACTATCAATAAACTAGGGGCTGAGCGCCCCTGGCGGCTGCCGCCGCCCAACCCCCTCAGAGGGGGGCTTCGCCCCCCTCAGCTATCGCGCACGGTCGGCCCGTCGGAGGGGCTACGCCCCTCCTCTCGGGCCTTACATATAGCTTTGCGGGGGTAGTGTCCTTTTCACTCCTATATATAGTATATAATATATAGTATATAGTATAGTATATAGAGTAGTATATAGTATAGTATATAGAGTAGTATATAGAGTAGTATATAGTATAGTATATAGTATAGGTATAGTATAGGTATGGGTTTAGTAGTTAATCATTTGTGTATGGAGAGTGGGAATCGATAGGTATTTTTATAATAGGTAGTACTTGGTAGTACTTGCTATAATTTGGTATGTAGGTGGTGGAGTTCGAACGTACTTTGTATCATAAAGTATTGTGTTTTTCAACTGGAGAAAGTAGGAGCAAAAGTAGACATAACAACACTGTAAGTTTTCCAAGATTTGTAACTTGCACGGTGGATAACTCAAACAAAAAGTCGTCAATTCAGAGGTTTGAATATACCCAAAGATAGGTAATTCAACTGTCCACATTTTCCCAATGTAATGTACCTATCCATTTTTCAACCGTTTTTGCGTAATTCAACAATATTAGTAGACTATACACGAAAAAATGACATTTTTCAACTTTGAACGTTATTTTCATCTATTTAGTGCGAAAGAAACAAAGAATGAACCATATATTATTGATATACACATCATCAACTATCATTATGCTGAATTTGAGCGAAATCTATTTCAAAAAAATTTTCGCGAAAAATCCAAGGGGTACCCCTGCGATTTTTTTCAACCGAACAGTTAACGAATTTTTACTCCACTCTCAACACAGATAAAAATCTGAAATTTTTAGGAAAGTTGTGTCTTACCATGATGTATTTTTGTGATTTTTTTCATTTCTCGGAAAAATCTGCAAGTGGTCCAAAAAAATCGGTTTTTGAAAGCTCAAAAATTGGACTTTAACTGCGATTTTCGGGGTCAAAATATTTGCGAATCAATTGTTTTATTATGCAGGGGTCTTCATTTGAACGCCCTACACACGTACATAGCAAAAAATTTGGTGAAAAAAATTTAAACAGAGCCAGAGAAATTATTTTCCGTAAATCGAGTTTTTCGCCGGCCGAAATTCCGAGCTCCGCTGGCATCGGTAATAGTGAAAAATTAAATTTTCGTTTTAAAGCGATTTTGAAAGCTATTCTTATAGGAAATTTAATGCTGAATCCGAATATGACGTCAAAACGGCGGAAATTTGTCGGCAACTATCAGTTTTTCCAGGTTTAATACACGCCACTCTTACGTTTTTCAACTTTGAAATTCCGTTGTAAATACTTACAGTACTGTTCAAATTTAATTAACTAATGACTCCTACAGGAAATTAGACGTAGAATTCGAATTCAAAGTGAAAAAAATCAAATTCGAACGATTAATAATATTTCTCGAATTTTTTTCGTTTTTCATACTTTTGAAGTTTCAACTTTGGGATTTTTTTTCGTCACGTTCCGGAAACGGGACAGATTAGGTGCTGTGGAAGAAAATGTAGGAAATTTAACGTAGAATCCATTAAAAATACGAAAATGGCTAGCGTATATGATAGCTTTCGAGGAATATTCCACTTTATGTCAAAAAACGTGTTTTGACTTTTCTTCAAACGTTAATAGCTCCGCGGGGACATAACATAAAAATATATTTAAATACACTAAAATGTAGGATTTCGATAGCTCTTTCTCGCCTTTGAGTAATATACCTATGTAAAAGTAGACGGTTCAAAAGTTATTTGCGAAAAACATGCGAAAAAACGCAAAAAACCGGGATATAAAATTTCAAAGTGCAATAAAATTTGAACAGAGGCCTAATTAAAAAAAAGAAGATTTTTTCACCCGATCAGTTTGTCTCAATTGAACGGCACTATGACCAAAATTTGATTACCTATTCCCAGTTTCTCAATCAATTGGATGACCAAGATTTTTTAACCTTGGCTTCGGGCCGCTCTAGCTCCGGCTAAAATCAACCTACGAACGAATTCTTGTACTTTTTCGTTTAAAGAATTTATCCATGAACAAAATGCGCTCATAAAATCTTTTCGCGTTGTGAGAATTTTTCGAGAAAATCGCGATCGACTGCGGAAAAACGTGGTTTCGGAAAACGTCAAAATTTTACATAATCTTAGCTCACGAGAAAACCAAGTCGAAAATCGAAAAAATGAAAAAAACGGGGTCAGGAATTTTGATTTAATTGACGAATATGTTGTCAAAAAATTTTTATCGTTTCACAATTTTTCTCCATCCGTGAGAGTTTTTTCAAAACGTGAAAACAAAGTTTCGACTTTGGATCGCTATAGCTCCGCGGGGGTTTCACCAAACTTGACAATTGTAATTACAAAAATGTAGGAAATTTATCTGACAACAACTTTGCAATGCACTTAGTATAGACGAAAATCAATATTTAAGCCGCTACAGCGCCCGATAGAAAAAATTCCGCGATCGCGATTTTTCGCCCAAAACACGTTTTTCGATACATTTCGAATTTTTTTTCAAAAACGGAGTCGAAAATGGAAATTCTAAGATTTTTTCAGCCGATGGCCTTAAATTTTAAGCAACCCCTATTTTTTTCATCGAAATCCCTCCGGCCAGTTCTTCAATCAATCGTATACCTTCTCCTCCTCGTTGTGTAGTTTTATATATATAGATTATTATACTCCGTTGATGACGAAGTTTAATCCTTTTTCATTTCTGTTTCAGGTACGGAGATTCGCCTATTTTAGCTCTTGATACTGAAGTGTAAGTGCTCCGATTCAATTCGTTATTAGTCGAAACTCAATATGCGTGCTACTGAAATGAAGTCGGATTATGAGACATATTTCTCTTTTAATAAACTTATTTACTTCTACTTCAAAAAAGGGCGCTAATGAATGAATTTTCCAATTTTAATCTATTATTTATTCCTTCTGTTCGTCGGATGATTTCCGCCGATAATTGTTTTCAAATTGAAAATCCGCTCGAAATCAATTGAGTCGATCGTGGAGACGAAGTTTGTTCGGCTTTAGTTATTAAAGCCCGCTTCAATAAACGAGCGTGACGGCAACTTGTCTGTAATTGTCCGCCTCATCACCGTTTTCCAATAATCATTGTTTCTACGCTGTTCGGAGGCGGGACGAAATTGAAAACTTCAAGTTTTCGAAGAACAAACTTGAATCCCTTATTTTCATCCTTCCCTTTTTCGATTCTTTGACGACTCAGTAGCATCGATTTACAAGTTTTCAGTTTGCCCGTATAATCGAGAAATAGCGAATTTCTATCAATTGTACTAAACGGAATTCGAGTTTCCTAGTCAGTGGTTCGTTGATGAAATTCGAGATTTTTTCAAGCGAAACGTACAGTTGTACGACGTAATGAGCGAGCTAACCGTGCGATACGTGTTATCCGTCGAGAAGCACTGTGTAAAAAACGTATTGGGATCGAATGATTTGAGGACTCGATATATTTGAGTAACCTCAATATGACGTAACTTGCAGCAGTTCCACTATAGCACGTTTAAAGCGGTCTGTTGAATTTGGGTAAATTAATTAATAACGCCACGGACGAATGCTTCAATATTTACTTCGCAAAACAGTATATGGCACCGCCCTGGTCGGGGTCGAACTGCCTGGCCATTCCTTCACAGGGGAGAAAGGCCAATATGACATTGGCTCAAGGTATCATGTTTTGGGCAATCATGTCTAAACGCTAAGACCATTCGTTGAGCACTGTCATAACACGGTCAAAGGGGATAATACATTTATAATGTGCGAGAGAAAACGGCGAATTTCAGCTTTCAACCTCGGCCCCTAGTAAGAGCGAGATTTTACATAAATTCTAGCTCTTGGAGCAAAATTATGAGAGACCTAGCGTTTACATTAAATCTCTATATTCCCATCCCTTAGAAGTGCCTGTTTTTACGTTGGAATGAAACTCACGATGCATAGAAAATGTACCGCTATATAATTCGGCATTGAGGTTAACCTGGTGAGAATAAATTGATGCTATCGAAATTGAATTAGTGCTGTGTAAAGGGGCGATAACAGGGCGAAATAGGCGGCCTCGGATGGGCGACTGCGTTATCTCATCTACTGAAGCTTGCAAAGGCCATATTTTACGGGGAAAGAGGAGAGGATACCTCGTATCGTAGCAACTAGGCGATCCGCCGCACTTTAGTCGAGGGCATCTCTGCGACTTGAAGTCACAGTTGCGAAGAGACTCCGATAGCATTCAGGGCGAGTTGAAGCCACAGTTAAACTATGAATGCTATCAAGCGACCATTTTCCATTCCGCTCGGCGCTATCTCTTTTCAATTTTCAAGACTGAAAGTCTTTAACGATCGTCTTCTTTCTTATTTATCCTATAGCAATGACCCTCCTAACTTCTTACTATTGAGTACTATTCTCATTCGGTTCAGAGTCGTAACGTTTGTAGATCTCCAAGACATTAGCTTGCAATACAAGCACGTTATTTTTCTTGGAAAATCACGGCATCGGATGATTTCGTTTCAAAAAAGCTGCAAATAAATTTATGGTGGTTTATTTGCTGCAATGAAGATTCAAGAAGACCGTCCGGAGGACTTTTGAAAAAAAAAAAAACTGAGGGAGCAGTCTGGTCCTTTGCATTGGATCAAACTTCTACAAACTATCCCCTGGCGAACCCCGTCCTTTTTCCTTGCGAGTGATGAATCACGTAGTCTGAAACCACAGTGCGGAATATTACGCAAACTCTGTCCTGGGTTATTATGCTGATATACGTGTACGGCCTGTAATGATTTCTGTAAGGAAATGATCATAAGCCGCGATTTTTAAAGAGAAAGAACGTCGTATTATTGCCTGCTATCAGTAGAGCTCCTGATCATCAACGGATGTCATCTGAGCTTATGTTTCAAGGATTCCTATCATTTCAATCTTGAGATAGAATATTTAGATGAGCTTGAATATTTAAGTATTCAGATTGATTCTTCAATATTCTTCTTAAATATTTCATGAATATTTCTTCTTCTTTGAATATTTGAATACTTCTTTCTTGAATTATTTGAATTGAATTGAATTCTTCGAATATTTCTTTCTTGAATATTTCTTATTCTTTGAATATTTCTTGAATATTTAGATTCTTCTTCTTGAATATTTAGATAGATTCTTGAATATCCAGATGAGCTTATGTTTCATGGATTCCTATCATTTCAATCTTGAGATAGAATATTTTCTTGAATATTTAGATCTGGAGGCCAAGTTGGGAGACGGTTCTTGTAATAATCATAATATTGACTTCTAGCCCTATAATATTCATAGAATAAGTCACCGAAAATTATCCTTCAACGATAAAAACACGCTGCTAGAAAAATGGCAATTAAATTTTGAATATTCCCCTTTTAATTTGTTCTTCATTTTTCATCGCGATCCTATTTCAGCGTTGTCTTATAGCAAACTAATAATTTATTCCCCTGAACTCGCTCCTAATATTTTCTTTTCTCAATGAGTTGATTATCAAACATTAAAAAATCCTCGATGGTGAAATTAAAAATACGGTCGTTGTAGAATCGCTCGAGAAGCGTTCGAAAGAAAAGAAATTAATTTCGCTCTCGCCCTACTTTCTGTCGCATTTACTTTTGATCTAATTAGGATAACGGTGCATTCCTTTTCAGCCGGAATGAGCTTATAAGCTCACATTTTTTCCAGACGGAAGAACCTCTTCCCTTGAAGTGTGGCAACTCTCTCATTTAAGAATTTTACCGTCGAGAATTCCCAGTTGCTACAATTCTCATTATTGCCCTCGTTTGATTTGCGTTAGATAGAGTTTTTCATTAGCCGTTTTTATCGGCGGAACTCAATTTTCCGAAACAAAATCCGTCGTTTTCTTGGAAATTACCAAATCTTGCAGTATATTTTTTTTTCACTCCGTTTCGTTCAGTTATATGAAATTTATCATCTCGGATATTTTTTCTTCGCATTTTCGGAGCTCTACCTTCTAGACGCGTTTTATCGTTGAGGCTAGGTGAAAAAAAGAGATTCTTTATTCCAAATATAATAACTATAAATATATATTTTTTTCTTAACGTCTACGATGTTGTTCCTATAGGGTCAACCTTCTTGAAACAGATGACCTTCAGGAATTTGAAAATAATCGAAAACCTTAACGAATTTGAAGGATTCAACGTGGAGAAATATATGAACGAATTAACATCATTTGGAACATCTGCATGTCTCCATTTAAAATTCGATGGAGTATTTAATTTTTTTTCAATCTTGCTCATGCTATCGTTCAACTGCTTCCGTGAATTCAGTTCCTTTTTGCTACCAAGGGATCAAGTATTTTCGTCGTTTTACTTTTCTCCGCTAATCAAACCCTCCAGCTCAGTTTCTGTCGTCCTCGAAGATCCCGGTTAATTGATAAAGTTGAAGTCTAGGCCCAAGGGCTAATTCGTCTCGATACTGAGTTCCGAATCCCTTGACTTTTTGACGGTAAAGTTTCCCCGTCGAGATCCGTCTCAAAAAACGAGAGATATTCCGCTCGAAAGAGTCCATCTATTTGAAATAGAACACTTATTAAAGCCGAATTCGAACCGGAGCGACAATTCTCGCTTTTAATTTACGGAAAGTCGGAGCTCCTCTCCTAATAGATGAATCGTCTTTACGATATTTTTGCAAGCGAAATTTCAACAATTCGTGAGAATATCGTGAATGAAATTTTCATGTGAGAAAGAGTGAATAAAAATCGTTCATGGATAGAAACGTATATTTAGGTGAGTGGGCGCTGGAGAAAGCCTTTTCATGAAACCGAACAATATTCATAAAATCGATATTAAGCCAAAGTGCACACAAAAGCAATGGTTTTCAATTTGTTTCGTGCTGGATTCCGAAGACGGTAGCATCCATGGTCCCTTTGACGGCAACCATTTATATAGATGAATAATTAAAAAAAAAAAAAAAAAAATACTCCCCAAGGCCACCGTGGAAAAACACCGCTAAAAGCAAAAACTCTCTTATATCTCTTGCTGTATTCCTTGTCGTGAAAATTATTATAAACGAGGCTGTCCGCGGAAGACTGCTTCCAACGTGTGATCTGTGACCACGTGATTTATCTCTCGCAAGGAAAGACGAAGGAGTTGTCCTGAAGATGGTTTGATTTATTAATGACTACTTAGCAGCTAGTATGCAGACGGACTAATGCTCTAACTGAGATTATATCTTGGATTTTTCACCTTGAAATGTCGAGTATAATGTTGCGCCTCGTCAAGCAATAGTTTTATTGAACCCCCATAACTGATCTCACAAGTTCAACTTTGTCAGCTTCTCCAGTCACTGGCCCAGGAAATGACCGTTGAAATAAGTATGCTACTCAACAGTACCCTATCATATTTTCGGTTGCACCTCGCTGTTGAAATCAGAACGGCCTACATTGCTTGTGAGTAGAGGGTGAACGCGCTGAGGCTGATGAATTAATCAATAGATGCTCCGCATGCAGCATCATCCTCTGCATTGTGGCCGGCGTCGAGGTGAATTCAATTACCTATATACGTCAACTTACTATGACAAGGCCCATTCATCCGGAAACTTTATTCATATTATCTCGTTGGCAACATGCGAGCGAAATATATCACGCGCTTGAGTTGTTTGAGCTTTAAATTAGATTGTATCTCGTTACACGGGCTCATTATTTATTAGTTTTGCGAACTTCTACGGAGAGAGGGAGTTTATGCTCTTCTTCGAAGTAAGTAAGCAGTTTGGTTGAGAATAGATGATCGAAAGAGCTGCGTATTTCACTAAATTTCACCAAATTTGTCAAATTAAAGAATTTTTGAAAAGCTCAATTTTTTAATCTATGATTTCCTCAAGAAAGGGGGAATCGGATGGCAGATAAATCTGCTAAATAATGACGCTCTTACTTTTGCCCTAAAAGGCAGAGTAATCTATAGAAATTAAAGTTCAAACATTTTAGTTAGCTTATAAAATTTAATATAAGGTTAAATTATACAACACAACCTGAATTTACAGGGTTAGGAGTATAAATTACGTTTTCATAAATCGGCATCTTACGGAGCTACGCAGTCGCAATTTCAGTTGAGCGTGGGTGTAAAACCGGCGGTTTTATTGTGTCGATTGATCGAGGTTCAGGTGCCTCTGGGTCATTGGATTGTAGGGGGCAAGGTGAAAAGTTTATACTGCTCCCACGCCGTGTCCTTCCGCAAAACATCACGAGGTCATGAAGGGATGCCATGCATAACTATGCCAGAGTGAAAACAGCTATTGAGTCCGCTACGACGCTGGCAGCTCAATAATTTTTGCGGCTATCTACATGTCAAAATGGAAGATCTTGTTTTATTGTAAACTCCTTGTAAAATCATATCATAATCAAATCATCAATCAAATCAAATAAATCAATCATAAACTCAAATATTCATAATCAATCATAAAAATCAAATCATAAACTCCTATTGTAAAATCATTCGCAGCCTTGATTTCTCAATCTCATGATATATTCAAGTTAAATAATTTATTGTTCATACACGGACGTTCTTTCCCATGGAAAATCACAGCGCGTTGAGGAAACCGCCAAGGGAAAAACTAGGACACTTTTTATAAGTGGAGGTGGGAAGTTTGGTGAAAAAAATTATTTACCTTCGGAGAATGTTTACTTGCCATACGAGAAGGGAAACGGAAAAGGATCATATCCAAAGAGGAAACGAGGAGATGCTTTTGCGAGGCAACGTACGTGTATGAGGAAAACTCAATAAAACTGTCATTCATTCGGTTGGCGAATCCTTCCATCTCGAGTTTTACCATCATGGCCAATTTCTAAAAATCTTGATAATTCCTCATATAAGTTGCGATAACTTCGGAACCATTAAAGCTATCGATCGCGCTACGGTCGCAGTCGATTCAGCGTCCAAAAATAGATACGAAACCTTAATTTTAAAAACGTTGGAAATAATCATTTCTCCCTCTCCGAATCCCTCCACAAATACCTTATAATTGAGACAACGATTCGGTTGAAGAATCGAGCCATTTTCTGATCAAGATTGATTTTTGGATGAAACGGGTAAATCACTTGGTCTAAAATAACCGGTTGGAAGCAGTGTCTACGAATCTTGGCCTGAATCATCTGCCGATCATCATGGCGCGTGGTAACGTCCCCCAACAGAAATTATTTTTGAGAGGACATCACCCCATGGCGCTATTTCCAAAGGGAATGAACGTACGTGAATGGCCAACTAACTAATGAACTTCGTAACGTAAATAGAGAGTTGAACTCTGAAGCGGTTGTTTCTACTGTATAGATATTAGATAGCAATTAGAAACATTGAAGTCCTTGATCTGCGATGCTTCAAATACTGCAAAAGTATTGTCTCAAATGAGCCCAATCAACGATTGACGCTTCATTTAGGTTTCTTCATGATCGAAGCTATGGATTTCGAATCATAATTTTATTTTTATTTTCCGTTTTTCCAGCCACTTCTCCTTTCACATTGAAATGTTAAGTCCTGCATGTTTATTTTGGTCTTATATCAGCTTCATTAGCATTACTCTTCATGTCAATTCGAAACCCCAAATTCGAGTCATCTGTTTATGTTGACGCATATTAGAAAATGAGCTCTGTCGAGCGCCAAGATCCAATACAAGCGTCTTTGAGCCGCCTGATATTTTGATCACATCCAAGCTTTAAAGCTTCCTTTCGAAACATGCTCGGCTGTTAGCTTTGGCATCGTATTGGCAGGAAATCGATGAACCCAAAGGCGAAAACGTTTGAAGAAGGGCAGTACGGTCCATCGAGCACGTGCAACGTTGAAGACCAGAAGCGTCACGTAATCTACCATCACGAGAAAGCCCGACTCGGCCCAGGGGCTGTTTTTTGTTGACGTTGGGGATATAGCTGAACCGTTGGTTGCTTCCAAGTAGCCACGTCTTGTACGTCTCGTCCCATTCCGGCATCTGGGGAAAGCAGAGTGGCCTGTCTGAGAGGATATTGCCTCGACAAGATTGCTACAGTCCTTTTCCTGCTGAAATCCGCCCCCCTTTTCGATCTGCTATACAGCCCGCATCAATTCCTTCGGGACTTCTCTTTGCAACTAGTTCGGAGACTTGGAGGACAAGAGCTAAGCAAAAGTAGTTATCCCGGGTCAGGTCGAAGACCACCCATGACCTAGGAAATCCATTGTAGACGCTTGGATTTCTATTGTAGCGGCTGTTTACTTAACTGGCGAATGGTATTGCTCTACGAATCAAGTTCTTCCTTTATTGAAGAAAGAGAGTCTTATTGAAAACTATATTTTGAGTTTGCTTTCGCCATGGATGGCCTCGAATCTGGACGTGAATCAACATTCTCTTCGAAACATGATGAAGCATAAGCACATGGCAGCTAGATTAGCAGAGATGGACTGTCTCGATTTTCAGCTGGACGCTATTCACTGTTGTTTTATGTTAATTTTAAGTCAGTAGAAAGAACAGCTCAACCGGTCTAGGTTTTAGAACGGACAGAATTTCGTTTATCAATTTTTATACTCAAACTATAAAAGCTAAGTAACACGAGGGATTTAGAATCGTGTTCGACCAATCAATTTGAGATTGAAAATTTTCCACACAACAACTGTATTGGTTTCGATCGTGGGACATTTCGAAAAATCCACTGGAGAATCATTCAACTAAAATCGTCCAAATAAGCTATAGATATTTCAGCTTTCAATACCTTATCAACCTTGCTTCTCCTCGCAATCAATCTCGAGATCGAACGGTACATTTATTCGTACTGGGTTGGTGAGGGGGAGAAGAACTAGGCGACTTGTTCTCCGATTTTTTATTTACTGGCCGAGTACTTTCGCCCCTTCGGGCATCCTCAGGGCGATGTGGAACCATAGGTTACCACAGGTACATTTATTTCTCCTCTTCGTATGTATTACCTCGAGAATGCCGAATCTTATCGAATTCCGCTTCGGCAGCATCTGATTTTTCATGTTCCCTCGTATACTCTGACTTAATCTCATTAGGATCCAACGTTACGTAACGCCCTTCCGATTCGAAAGAGTCAGTTGGAAGAACTTGCCGCTCCGAACTGAGTAAAAACCTTCTCCCTTTGGTCAGTGGCCTGCAAGTAGCCCTTGGAAGAAGCTCGAAAAAGACGGGGCGCCTTTTCGAGTCCGAAACCATGTGTGTGTACGGTGTAAATCTCGTCTTACAGTATTCGGTTCACGTTTTTCGGGTTTCCTCTGCTCTTTTTCATCCGGAGGCGAATAAATCCTATTAGTCTTGAAATCTCACGTCCGAGAAGAGTTCAACCTGGCCCGTAGCTATAGTTTGCTCGGTTGGTCTTGTGGTCGTGTAGGTTTTGACCGTGTGTTTGTGTAGGGTTTCCGTTTCAAACTACATCGGTTCGCTTGAGCTATGACCACATCCTTCCGCATTTGAATCCAGTCTCCATTGATCACCAAATGATTCCTCTTTGTAGAGGCCTTTCGGGACTAGTTTTTTTCCTGAAATGGAACTGTTCAAACTCTTTTGACCACGGATTATTATTTTTTTATTACTATCAACACTGTTCACTCTTCTTTTTGCAATTATCCTTGTCCGTGTTTTTGAAGCCGAATATGGAAAGTGAGGAGTGAAATGTGTAGAGAGCGGTCGCACTTGTTTGTGTTTTTAAAACTATTCACTTCAGCTTTTCTCTTTTTATTCACTTTGAACAATTCGAGAAATCTTCTTTATTTTAAGCGCACGTTGATGAATTCCTGCTAAGGCTTCGTCTACTAACTACTGTTGAGTAGGATTGCGAAACTGACCAAAAGGGTCGACCAATTTATTGAGAGTTAAATTTCTGTTTGTTTGTTAGTGAGCTCAGGTGGTATATAAACCATATCAACGACTGCTGAACTCTGTTGCTGTAGGAATTAAAATTGAACAAGATAAATTGATAAATTTCGGTGTTTAGAGTTGAAATCTATGATAGTAGTGATGAAAAGTGGACAACAGACAATAATCTAATCAAAATGACAGTAATACAATTTTATTTTTATTATTTTTACTTTGCAGTTGTTGGCATGGAATAGTGAGGTGAATTCAGCTTCCAACTGTGTACTGTTTGTTTATGAATTATCACCCTCAAGTGTTCCAAGGGCTAGTGATGAGTGGAAGAAATCTGCTCCTTGTGGGACGACTGTGAATACCACCCTATATCTTAATTGGTCGACTGGTATATCCAGGAATCCAAGTGATTTGACGTTGACAGCACTTAGTATTCTCCTTCTATTGGCAACAAATCAAGATGTGATTCCCTACCTCTATCTGAGATTTTCTCCTATTCTACCCAAACTTTGCCCCTCGTCATGCCATTTTAATGACCTTCAAGGATCCTCCGTCGTATTTCCAAAATCCTTTGAACCTTATACGAGAGAAGGTCCTAGGAGGTTTATCGGTTCTGCAGACAAGCGGAAATTCCATTGTAGCTGAACAATTCAATCCTCTTAGCTTCTGAAAAGAAAACTGCTTGGTATTGACAAAGTAGAAGAGCTCTATCCGACTGAAATTTCCTCCATTCATCCCACAAACGAGTTTTTTCGCCATCGTAGTTATCCCATTAAAGCAAGGATTAATAGCTCCGTCTGCGGTTGGAATAATAGCTCCTTCAGGTAAAGACGTTCGGCGCATTGTTTCTTGGTTTCAATAAACATTCGAATACAGTAAAGGCAAATTCAAATTTTAGTGCTCGCTGCTCGCATCCTGTTGTGGAATTTAGATCCTTACGTTCCTTGAAACTCAACGAGGTCACTGATTTCTTTGTTGAACTTGGCCACAATAAAAAATGCCAGGAGTCCTCAGACGAGGCAAAAGCACTAATTACATTAATTTCAAGTTCATTCGGGTCGTCACAATTTGAGATGGCAAAGCTCGCTACAAGAGTATTAATTTCGGGCTCTCAACATAGTTCCTCAAGGGCTTCTCTGCCGCTAAAAGACTAACCACTTGCGAAGCGATCTGTTTTCACGCTACATTTTCCATTTCCACAGCCTCCTCTTGAAAATGCAATTTATTTTCTCCCCTCGCTTTCGGGTAGGGATTCATTATAAAACCGAAGGAAAAGGTTATTCACACCTGATCACCATAAAAGGGGAGCTCGCTTCTGGCAATCGTTTATATGCAAATTCGGCGTTGAAACGAAAGCCTTGAATCATATTTAATATTCGTGAACGGTGTATCTTATTAAGATTCAAACCCTAAAGTGACCCATGGGTGCTATTTTTCAGGGCAATGGGCAAATCCATACGAAAGCTCATTATTTTAAAGAGACGACGCCTTACATGTTGAGCCGGGAAATAATGAGTAATTACTTGAGAACCGATTGATCATGTTGTCAGTTATTTCTACAAACAGTATGAATGAATGTATTTCAACGCATATGGTTTTTCTTGAAATGATTTCTATAGCGAGCAGATGACTCTTGATGTTCATTACATAAACTGCCTCCTTTTCCGGCTCAAGAAAACAAAAAGAAAAGCTGAAAACGGTCCAATTTTCACGGGGAACCGAACATCCTTGAACTTCGTCGGTATGCTCGACTAATCAAAGCATCTCTCCCAACGTACTTTTGAATATCTACTTCACGTATAAACTCTATTCGTCCTTCATCGGCTACGGTTTTCGACGCTTTGAATTCCAATAAAAGGAGAAAATGCAAAGATATAGCGAGAGCAGGAGCTGAATTCAGCCGGAGAGCCACCTGTGGCTCGTAAGGTAAAACGATCGAGCTAGACTCGTCAAAGATTCCAGCTTACATTGAAGGCCTAGCGGCGTCATTTGATGAAATAGCGTTCTCACATGCAACTTGACTTTTAGTTGGTTGATCTTCTCCAAAGGAATCGGGTTTACACGCGATGAAACGTGTGAATGTTTACGGTTTACCATCCGTGTATTGGAAAGCATTTGGAATATAAAAGATACTGTCCTTCACAGAAACGTTGACAAATAAACTCAGATGGTTTTTACTAGTACTTCTGCCGCAAGTACCTGTTTACCTCATGATTTTATCTTATTTTATTTTCTACGGCCCTCTAGAACCTTTTCCCCTCATTAATTTCTGTAAAAATGTAGGAACGTTTTTTGTGATTTTCTCGGCGTTTAGCATTTTTCGTAACAACATTAAATTTTGATTCCTTTTTAATTTTTTCCACAATATTTTTGAAAAACTATACTCTTATCTGACATTCGTTGTCTGATGTTTCAGCATGGCATATTTTTCGTCGTTCAATACCTAATGAAACATTATTATCCCCCTTGGGAAAAATCTGACCTTTCACTTAGTTGGTAGTTAGAGACAAAGTTCATTTTGAAAAAATTTCAAGAAAAAAATTAAAGAATAAATAATAATAAAACGATTTTAGCGCCGGTTCGTATTTCGAAAAGTATGAAAATCTCGAGGAAAATTTGCGAATAGTTGCAATGACCTGGAATGGTAGTGTAACTCAATTGATGAGTCTGGCATTCGTATGCTCTAATGTCCTGAAATAATGATTTGCATGTTTGCGACTTGTAGAAAACGAAATAGGTAACATTTGAACGCTAATATCGTGGACATTTGATTGACAATTCAATAACATCAGATTTTACAGTCTCTAATTTTGCATTTGAGTCTGCGAGCTCTTCATGAAAGTAATACTCACCGGCTCGTATCAACTTCATTTTATTTCTTCTTATTATTAAATTTTTATTACTTCATTTTTTAATCTAGTTATTATATTTATCTTTATTGTCACCAAATTTGAGTTGTATAATTATTTTATTTTATATTAATATTTTATTTAATGTTTTATTTATCTGTGTATAATTTTTGATTATTATTTGTTATTATTTTCCATTAATTTTATATTCGTTTTTAATTGATAAATCAATGCTCTGTTGGCTAGTTTTTTTCCGGAGATTTTGGATATAGGAAGACGAATTGATACTGGTTAAAAAACGTTTCCGATTAAACTTGTACAAACGTTCTTTCTAATGTCCCTTTCCGAGTTCACGACTTTTGGTATGATCACGATACTTCCATCTACTACGTAAACATGGAAATAAAAAGTATTGTACTTCTTTGAATTGAATAGTGTCGAGGAAGTAGAACTTGTTTTCCGACAAATGTTGAACACGACTAAACGCTACCAACATTGGAAACAAATTCGAAATAAATCGCAATGAATTCTTCGTATTCACGGAGGTCGACGCTAACGATGGAATAGTGTAACTCCCGTGTAGCGTACAATATCGAGACAACTCGTTGAACAAGAGTTGGCATGAATATTTATAATTTTAAAACGAATTCCCTCGGACGAGGATTGGCCCAACCTACGAGGGAAACGGGCGATATATTTTCGCGCGTATAAATGACCGGGTTAATAAAACAATTGAATCCAACCCGTGTATTCAATCTTCACGTATTCTTCCTGCCTTCGTTTTCTCAAAAAGCCGCCGCCTGAACCCCTTTTCGATTTGGCGGAGTGAAATGTTTTATTCAATATATTTATCACTCGTCTGACGGGGTCCGGTTTGTAGGAGAATTGGCTTGCTCAACCGGAGGGTCTTTTGTTTTCGTCGTCAATCCCATCAAGTGTGGCTGGAGATGATTCGGAAATGGGAGAAAGCCAAGCGGCTGCTACATTGGATACGGCTGATTCCATCGTTCAATAATATTCACCCGCAATGAGAGCCGTTTCTCGTTATTCAATGATAAACCGTTGTAGAGGAGAAACTTTATTCTAACCTCTGTATGATATCATCACAATTTCAAAGCGTTCCTGTTTTTGACGTATCCTCTATTTGCAGAAGATACTCGAAGTACGTGCCTAAAATATTCGCCAAAAAATCCTTTCGCCTAAGAGTTGCGAACTTCTTAAGCCGCGCCAATACCTCAATTTCATTAATATTTTTAGACGTTTCAATAGAAGAAAAATCAACATTTGCCGTTACCTAGTGATTTCGATCGATTCCAATAAATGTTACTGATGAATCGCATGAGTTTTTACCGAGTTATCGCTGCTTTCTTGAATAATTTTGAGGATAAAAAATGGGAAATCTTTGAAGAATAGAGATTATAAGTCTTTTGAGGGGAGAAAATTTCATACATCTTCAATTTTGGAATATATATTCAAATAATCAGCGCGTCCTTCGAACTGTGTGACTTTTGGTTAATTATTTAAAAAAAACAATTAAAAAATTGCCGTTCATATCAATAAAGAAGTTCATAATTGATATATTTGCCTCACCTCAAACGAATTACGTATCTGATAAATCAATTAGGACTGCAATGAAGGGAAACCGAGCAAAATGCCCACCGTTCGTTTAATGATGGCCGGAATTAATTAAAAGGTTTATAAAACTTCAAAGTTTGAACAGAGGCCTAATTAAAACCAAGAAAAACGCTTGCATACAAGTCTGCAACGCATTAGGACATTTCATATCTTTCCCATCTCTCCTTCTTCCCTTCCATTTACATAACAGTACACTAACTCCACTAACCAATGATTGCGTAGACAACAATAAACTATTGTCATATTTTGATGCTTGGGAAACAGTGATTACGTAGGTAACACTCAACTATTTTCAAATTTGGATGCATGAGTGAATACTTCCATATACTTCAACAATGGCTACGAAAAAGATAACAAAAAAAACTTTAAAACGAGGTTTGGATGTCTCACACCCTCCTGGTTCCGCCAAAACTGCAGAACCTACTCCAAAATAGTATCAATACAACTACTAGGTACCCATGTAACATTGACGGATTTCACTTGTGGCCATTGCATACACGGTATTTGAAATTTCCTCTCGTTCGTCATTGGTAGATGAAGCATTCCGTTTCTTTCCTACGCTTGATAGGAGAGAAGTTAGCTTCAGGAGCCAATCAGCTGATCAAAACCCTGTGCACCTTATTGTTCACGTCGTAAGGAGGCTACCAGCCAAAGTTCAGCTTACTACGGTTGATAGGAAAGAAGTTAGCTTCAGGAGCCAATCAGGTGATCCCAACACTGTGCACCTTATTGTTCACGTCGTAAGGAGGCTACCAGCCAAATTTCTGCTTACTACGGTTGATAGGAAAGAAGTTAGCTTCAGGAGCTAATCAGCTGATCCCAACACTGTGCACCTTATTGTTCACGTCGTAAGGAGGCTACCAGCCAAATTTCTGCTTACTACGGTTGATAGGAAAGAATTTAGCGTCAGGAGCCAATCAGCTGATCAAAACCCTGTGCACCTTATATTGTTCACGTCATAAGGAGGCTACCAGCCAAATTTCAGCTTCCTACGGTTGATAGGAAAGAAGTTAGCTTCAGGAGGCACTCAGCTGATCAAAACCCTGTGAACCTTATTGTTCACGTCATAAGGAGGCTATCAGCCAAATTTCAGCTTCCTACGGTTGATAGGAAAGAATTTAGCTTCAGGAGCCAATCAGCTGATCAAAACCCTGTGCACCTTATTGTTCACGTCGTAAGGAGGCTACCAGCCAAATTTCAGCTTACTACAGTTGATAGGAAAGAAGTTAGTTTCAGGAGCAGCTATAATCATAAATATATATCTATAGGTAGGTAGATACCTCACTTCTAAGAATCATAATAATCATTGAGCATATTTCGTTACGTAACGTGACATAACGAAAATTTGGTTGTGTGCCATAGCTAAGACATGAAATGTCAAAAATTAAATACTCGCATAGACAAGATGCGCAAATTGCTCACCTACTCGTAGACATAAAGTACACGTTTGTTGTGAATATAATATATATTTTTTAATCCCGAATCCAAAACCATTTTGGACGGGATTACCATGTACTAAACTATTCTACATTTTTAGCGTAATAAGACATAAAATTGCCATGCGAAAAATATTCGACATTTTTATTCTTCGGCGGTTAAAACAATTTTATTTTTCAGTAAAATTGAAATATAACAAATTTAAAAAATCCCGTAGTACATAATACATGGTTATACCAACACCAAACATACAATTCAACCATAAAAACGCTTTCGACTTTATCGGGCTAACGTTTGTTTTATTGCTATACGTGACCTATTATTTCACGTTGATGGCGAACGTAACGTCTTCCGCAAAAAGAGCAAGAAATACGTATTTAAAAGCACTGAGCGCGGAGCTGCCGGACGAAAGCGTGCGGAGCATTTGAAAGGGAGAGCTGAGCGGATGGGTCGACTTCTAATAAACTACGCAGACGTGCTTGGGCATACAAATAACTTATCGAGAGGGAGGGGAATTTTTTACCAGGCGAACTCAATGTATCGGATTAGGCCACCTTTTGTGCGGATTGGCGAGATTAAAATCCGAATTCGGCCAAGGTGCCGCTGAATCATCGACTTTAAATCGCATACTATCAGGAATCTCGTTTCAGCCGTTGAACGATAAATTTGGCACGAGCCGCAGTTCAATTGAAGACTTGCGGAGCGATATATTTCTTTGTATAGAGAGCCTAGACCTAGAGGGGCAATAGTATCTACAGTTACCGAGGGTGAAAAGTTTTCTTTTCACTCGCCAGTCGACCTTAATCCTCAACACATTTTTCAGAGCAGGAGATTTACTGCTTACTGCTCATATTCACCTAGTTTCATGTCCGCTACCAAAAAATGGAATATATCTCGAAAACAAAAAATAATCCGTGTCTTTTTTTAATTTTTTATTGATTCTAAATTAAATTTCCTCAATTTGCTTCACAAAACCTATATTTTTCAAAATTCGCGAACGAGACGAAAAAAATTCCGAAATTGAAAGGTTAAAAGTATAAAAACTGAAAAAAAAAATTCGAAAAATTTTATCAATCGTCAAAATTTGAAACTTATCACTTGAAATTCGAATTGTGCGTCTAATTTCCTGTAGGAATTATTAATCAAATAAAATTTAACAGTACTGTAAGTATTTGCAGCGAATTTTCAAAGTTCAAAAGCATAACAACAAGTATTAAACTGGGAAAAACTAATAGTTGTCGTCAAATTTCCGTCACTTTGACGTCAAAATCGGATTCAGCGTTCGAATTCCTTCAATAATAGCTTTCGAAATCGCCTAAAAACAAAAGTTTATTATTATTTCACCCTTACCGATGCCAGCGGAGCTTGAAATATCGGCCGGTGAAAGACTCGAATTACGGAAAATAATTTCTCTGGCGCTGTTTAAATTTATTTCACCAAATGCTTTGATGTTTACGTGTGTAAGGCGTTCAAATGAAGACTCCTGCATGATAAAACAATTTATTACAATGAATTTTGACCCCGAAAACCACGGTTAAAGTCCAATTTTCGAGCTTCCAAAAACTGATTTTTTGGGACCATATGCGAATTTTTCCGAGAATTGAAAAAAATCACAAAAATACATCATGGTAAGATACAACTTTCCTAAAAATTTCAGATTTTTATCTGTATTGAAAGTCGAGTAAAAAATCGTTAACTGATCGGTTCAAGAAAATCGCAGGGGTACCCCTTGGATTTTTCGCGAAAAATTTTTTGAAACCGATTTTGCTCAAATTCAGCATAATGATAGTTGATGATGTGTACATTAATAATATATGCTTCATTCTTTGTTTCTTTCGCTCTAAATAGATGAAAAGAGTGGTTAAGGTTGAAAAATGTAAAGTTATCGTATATATTCCGCTAAAATTGTTTAATTCCTCACAAACGGTTGAAAGATGGATAGGTACATTACATTTAGAAAATATGGTCGATTAAATTACCTAACTTTCGGTTTATTCAAACATAGGAATTGACCACTTTTTGTTTAAGTTATCCGCTGTGCAAGTTACAAATTTTGGAAAACTTAAAGTTGCTATAACTATCTCGGCTAAAACTTAGCGCTAGTTGAAACACCACTACTTTATGATACAAAGTAGATGAAAACACTACCACCTACAACATACCTACGTACCAAATTATAGTTACTACTATAAAAACTATACATTACACTCATCCAATCAGATAGTGAAAACTATTTAGTACTGATAAGGACACTACCCCACCAAAAGGTAAGGCACGGGAGGAGGGGCCCAGCCCCTCCGACGGTCCGCGCCGGGGACTGGGGGGCGAAGTCCTCCGGCAGAGGATTGGGGATCGTTTTTATGACCCTCCAGTGTCAAACATATTGATTTTCCCGCGGCCAGCAAAAATTGCAATAGTCAATAATGAACCCCATAAGGTGGAAGTACGGTGTGTGATCCGATCGATACAAAACAATTTTTGTGAAATGGAGTCATTTTTAAAGCTAGTACACTCAAATATACAAAAGTACCCGTATAAAATAACTGAAAATGCGAATTACGAGGTATTACAGTGCGTGACACCAATATTAAAAACCTAACATTTCAAGTCTCCTAGCGTTTGAATTCATTTTTTGAACAATACAATTATTAACATAATAATGCTAACACTAACAATCAAGGTAACATACAAATATTAACAATATAATTTATTGAATTATTGAACAGTAAACAAAAAACGCTGCAAATGATTGAACAGTGGTTTATTATTCCTTCGCTTCAATATTGATTTATGAAGACTATCCATTTGTGATAGTAACTATTCCGAACATTAGTGAATGTCCTCACCAAAAAACAGATGGTAACTATAGAGGAAAAATCCGTAGCAACTATTGTAATTTTAATCAATTTTATTTTTCTTAATTTCCTAATTAAAAGCTAAATTTTTTGCCTTACCCTACAGCTGGAGAGAGTGTTTGACGACCATTCCAATGAGTATAGAACGATTTTTAGAGCTCCAAGAACTCTCGAGTTATACCCTCATGTCAAATTTCTAAAAATCTTCCTAATTCGGCACAAAAACTGCGATAACTCGAGAACCATAAAAGCTATCGACCCGGCGATGGTCTCTTTCGATTCAGCGTCCAAAAATCTATATAATTTGATACCACGTACACATTTTTCTGAAAAACCGTGGAAAATATGAATTTTCTCCCCCTCAAAACCCCCCAAAAATACCCTTAAAATTGAGCTAGCAAGTTGGTTCAAGAACTGTGCCGTCGTAGGACCGAGATTGATTTTTGGTGAAAATTTCAAGAATTTCGCTATTATGGTTTGGCCGGAAAACTGCTAACGGCGTACGGCGTACGGCGTACGGCGGACAGACAGAATTTTTTTTATTGGATATTCGGATTCTACATGCCTTGAAACGTAAAACATCAAATTTTGAGGGGGGGTTATAAATTTTTTTTTCTTGGGCGATTACAATGGTTTATTATTGAATAATAAACCAAAAGGACAATTTCTTGCCACCATACTCGCAAACGTTCCCTCTATAGCTCTATAATAGTCTATACCAATAGACTCAGTAGGAGTTACAGTGGTAGAAAAGAAGTCTTCATTACAATTATTTCTACATCCTTTTTGACACAGTTATTCTGGCTGTCAGTTTTCGGTCGCTCCCGTCGCAAATGAAGAATACACGAAGTATGGAGACAAGTTGGATGAACGGATGATACAGACGAAGACAAGTTAATCCGAGTAGGGAAGGGAACAAAGCCCTCCCTTACCTCCGACGCGGGATCCAATCAGGGTAATTGCATTTATTATTGACGACGCGGTTTTCGAGAAAGGGGATAATACTCTACCATAGCGAGCTCAGTGATAGCTTCTGGAGCCGAGAGTTCCCATAATAATGCGTGTTGCGCTCGGATTTCTGCGCATGGTAATTGTATTACGTCTCTCTTTGTCCTCCGTGGCTGGGGCATTATTGCTCTAGATATTGAGCATGGAGTCGCCCTGAAACGTAAATGGACGACGGCACGACTGCGTTCCGCGGCTGCGGAGCACGACCAGTCGCAGGGCAGTGCTTTTAGCATTTGCGTTTATTGTTCAATAATAAACCGTCGTAATCGCTCGCAAAAAAAAAAAAAAAAAAAAAAAAAAAAAAAAACTGTAAAGTGGTACATTCGCTTCAATAATGATTTAAGACGACCATCCGTTTGTGATAGTACTTATTCCGAACATTTTGAACGTTCCCACAGAAGAACAGGATGGTAGCTATGAGTGAAAACTCCGTAACAACTATTTTTATTTTAATCTTTTTTATTTTTCTCAATTTTCAAAGTAAAAGCTAATTGTTTTGCCTAGTGCTACAGTTGGAGAGAGCGTTTGGCGACCATTCCATTGAGTATAATAGGAATTTTATAGCTCCAAGAAATAGTTGTTGCTACTTCCTCGATCATCTTGAAATTGTGAGCATGATATCGTGCCGCAACAAACGGCAGGATTATTAAACGTTTTTCCCAATTCACTTTCAAAAGATGACGCGCCCTTTACGTTTCATCCTTTAGCAAATTCCTTCCCTCTCGTGCGCCACGAATTTACTTAGGGAAGCAGAAAATTTTTTCCACCGCACTTTCCTCACTTTCCCTCCCAATTATTTCCATTCGCGTTTTCCTGTCACGTTTTCACGCGCCGTGATTTTCCAAAGAAAGATAGCGGGCCAGCTAATATCGAAAGACGACTGAATTATAACTCCTGCAGAAACCGAATAGTGTCTATGATCGTCTTGAAGTTTCCTTCCCGTCTGCGGGCTTCTTCGAAATCAACAAACTCTCCTTTCGGATGAAAAGGATCTGTTTACTTGCTTTGAGCGAAGGCTTCGCCGGGGTAAACGACGCTGTAAGTTTGAAAACGTAATGAATTCCCCACCCCAGCGCGATTTTATCACAGCCCGAAGCCATGAGCGTAAATATCTTCACAGATATAGAGCCCGCTTCGCTTCGTTCCGACGAAAAATGATACTTTAGTTCTCCGAAGGTAGGATGAAAGTAATTGAATCGGCTCCTTAACGTCTCTTCTCAATCGGAATTCGATTAATCTGAATCGAGGGGGGAAAAGCTCGCAAACCTATCAATACACGAGTCTTATCTGCGTGTAATGAAAAGGAAGTTTCCCTCGTTTCACTTTTGAACCGGTTTTAGATTTAGAAAAAGGAAGATTCGAAAGTGAATAGCTTTTTTAACAAGGTAAAACTCGGAAGATATCACGTGATCGGAAAAATGTGTCTTTCAATCGGGATTTCCGTAGCGTTAGCCGTTGTTAGTAAAAATAATTGATGTGTAAATTGTATTAATTGTATTGAATTGTAAATAGTATCAATGTAATGATGTGTAAATTGCAATTAAGCTTCCTCGCGAGTAAAGGTAGAAATATAAAAATATTACAAGTGAAATAAAAAGACTCTGCTCCGAATCTTTCTCCAGACACTTTTGTTTTTGGCCCTTTCCAATGCCAAAAACAAACAATTTTTCTAACAAACACATCTCAATTTGGTTCTCTTTAACTTTCGTTATTGAGAGCTTAAATAAAACAAAATTGCAACAGCACAATCCTCTGCAACTTACCGAACCTTATTTTTATTATATACTTATATGTATTTTACTATATATAATTTACTCAATACTTTTTCGAGATTTGAAACTTTATTGAAAAAAATCATTTTGAACTTGAATTATTTTTTCTTCCACTCGAAAGGGTTTTCGCCCGAAATTGTGGATTTTTCACGCCTCCGTACGTCAAAATTGTTTTCTTTAGACAGAAGTGTCAACTGAATATATAGAAGTAGAAAACATTGGAAGGCCTGGAAATTAATTATACAAACGCCATTAATTGGACACGAGCGTTTAGAGGGTGAAATTACAAGCGCAAACTCTCCCCATCGGAACCGCTGACCATGTGTTTGGCCTAATTGAGGGCGAGTGTTTACCGCTGTTCAACGCTCTGCGCCCGTGATATTTTTTAAATAGAGGGCGAAAAGTCGCCATTTTACCGGTTCGATTTCTCTTTCGAAGTCTTTCATCTTGGATTTCAAACTGTCTCTTTTTAAATGTAATATGCCAAAAACTGCGGGGGAGGAGGATTCAAAATTAACGACCTCCCTCGCGCTTAATTAATCGTCAAACGATTTCCGCTGACGATCGACAGACCGAAACCTTACTCCTTCGCTCTTTCTCTTCCTTTCCATTCAATCGGATCTTTTGTCGCTTTGTGTTCGAAACCTCCGGCAATTAGTGGAGTCGTCGCCTTTTGAGGGTTTTTCTCCGCTCGGTAGATCGCTCGCGTTTATTGATCCGGTATTCTTCTTGAGAGAGTTGTGTGATTTGAAAAAGCATTGGTAGCTGTCAAGACTGACGTACTCTTCCGTTACGTTTCAGAACCAAAATATTTTCAGAAAATATTCAATTTCCAAACTTGCATTCGGTATTAAAGTTTAACCAATTAAGTTTGGTTTAAACCCCGCAAATTATTTCCAGCGGTTTTTTATGTATTCTAAATCGTGAAATTTCATATGAAAATTTCGGAGTACGAAACCCGCTAGAATAGAAAAAATAATTAGGAAGATAATTTACAGTTTAAAATATGAAAAGTTGATTAGCAAGCGAAAAATCCGCGCCAAGGTGAGGTTTTTGAGGAAAATGTGCAAGCACCGCAGATATATGAGGGTGCGGAAGCTCTTTACACCGGTAGAATGAATGTAAGCATTTCTCCCAGGGCTTGTACGCATATTAGGGTGAGAGAGTGGCCCTTCGTAAATTATACAAAGGTAAAAGAGAAGTTAGGGCTTTCAGAAGGCAGCCCAGGAAAAAGGATGTTCTCGGCCAGGTGCTTCCAAGCACCGCCATTCGATCGCCCGACTTGGGCACATTTCGGTCATAACAGCTTCGAAAATGACATAGACCGGAATTCGAAATTGTTCAGCGGCTCGTAATTCGTAAGCTGAACTACCGCTTTTTAATTCGACAAGAGAAAGATCCGTTTCGGGCCGAATCGCCCACGTATGAACGGTTCAACTTGTGAAAAGTCGTTTCGCATAACGAATGCTGTAGTTTCCTTCGGAATGGCTGAACATTATCGAACCAGCTTTGAAGCAATTATATATAAACTTTTTCTTTTCATTATTCGAGGAACTTAAATTTTCAATTTTGAACAACAATGATTAATACCTACTTTTTCTACACTAGATTTTCCACAGCGAGTGCAATTGATACGCCTAATTTCAGCGAACACAGACCAATTGAAACTACATAATCGGAAAAACCCTCGTTGACAAACATAAATAATTTATGAAATTATCCAACAAAGAAGTAAGCGCATAACAATTTTTTATCGACAGTAGGGAGTTTTTGCTTTAGCCGGTGTTCAACCACGGTGGCCCTGGACAGTTTTGGTTTATTTGTTATTATTTTTTTATTCTATTTATTTTATATTTCATTTTATTTTTATATAAAATATCATTGTTACCTATATAAAAGAAAAAATATTTATAAAATAGAATTAAATTTATAAGTTGTATTATATTATATAATTTATTAATTTATTCGTTTATGCCTAATGGCCTCGAAGGACTTGGCTCACATGAATGACCATAGTTTACTTGAGGAAAGAAAGTTATGGAAAATCTACCGTTGGAAAAAAATTAGAATTTCCCATCTGATGGACTACCGAAATGTTTTGAACTCAAAGTAACGTTTGTCTTTTCCACTTATTAAATTCCCAGCCATTTCTGGCGAAATTCTCAAAACCTTTCCATCTATTAATTGTGAAGAAAAATCTATAGGTTTTCCTCCAACTCTTCGATCACTCTGCTTTCAACGGTATTATCGAATTTGAAACTCCGTTGGTGCGTTTATAGGCGGAAAAACTAGTTTCATTGAGAGGGAATCGAGGTTTTTGCTTGATAAATTGCTATTCCTCGACTGGCGTTGCAGGAAAATCGAATATTTAATGAATAAGAACTAATATTTATTTCTCAAATATTCAATTTCAACAGTGAATTATTAACTGTTGAAAATCGGAAGACGTGCTCTAAAAGTGATAACTGGTGCTCTTACTGCTTCTCGCTGACGTAGCGCAGTTATCACTTCATTAGCGGAGCACTTACGAACTCGTAAGATAATACACTGATCATGCTAACTGCATTATCTGCGAAGATTCATTAGATCTTTTACCTCGAAGTGCAAAATCCGCTATAGCATTGTTCCGAAAGAGATTTAATTACACTAAATTCATTAGCAGGTCTTACATTTAATGCTCTCTACGGCCACTTTGCCTTCAAATCTCCGATACTCCGGCGAGCATGGTTCAACGCGTGGGATGGAAAGTTTGTTCGACTTTAATCCCAACGAAAGTGTCAGTTGAATTTTCCAGAGAAAGTTCCCTGCAAATATTCGAACGCTTTCAAAATTCTCTGTTACTCAATTTCTCAAGTCCAAATATTGCTAAACTACACGCGCTGAGATTGTCGAATCCCATTTCACGAGGATAGGAAACAAAGAGTTCATCGCGAATTCCACTAATTTTAAATCAGGTTGTAAGATTGTTACTGATGGTGACCTAAACGCCGAAATCGATGTGATTACTCAAACTTTACTGGCATCCTATGATAAATAATAATTTTCCTCCTTTCAGGTCGAATAGTATCTAGAATTATATTTCGTTGACTATCAGGTTAGTTTTCAATTCTCTTTTTCACGCTCGTTCCTTTTGGTTTATTATTCAATACCTAATAAACCATTGTAATCGCCCAAGAAAAAAAAATTTCTAACCCCCCCCTCAAAATTTGATGTTTTACGTTTCAAGGCATGTAGAATCCGAATATCCAATAAAAAAATTTCTGTCCGTCCGCCGTACGCCGTCCGCCGTTAGCAGTTTTCCGGCCAAACTGTAAGAGCTAAAAATTTGAAATTTTCACCAAAAATCAATCTCGGTCCTACGACGGCCCAATTCTTAAACCAACTTGCTAGCTCAATTTTAAGGGTATTTTGGGGGGGTTTTGAGGGGGAGAAAATTCATATTTTCCAAGGTTTTTCAGAAAAATGTGTACGTGGTATCAAATTATATAGATTTTTGGACGCTGAATCGAACGAGACCATCGCCGGGTCGATAGCTTTATTGGTTCTCGAGTTATCGCAGCTTTTGTGCCAACTTTGAGAGATTTTCAGAAATTTGACATGAGGGTATACCTCGAGAGTTCTTGGAGCTATAAAAATCGTTCTATACTCATTGGAATGGTCGTCAAACACTCTCTCCAGCTGTACCGCCTGGCAAAAAATTTAGCTTATAATTAGGAAATTAAGAAAAATAAAAATTATTAAAATTACAATAGTTGCTACGGAGTTTTCCCCTATAGTTACCATCTGTTTTTCGGTGGGAACGTTCACAAATGTTCGGAATATTTAAAATGACAAATAATGGATGGTCTTCTTAAATCAATATTGAAGCGAAATAATAATAAACCACTGTACAATCATTTGCAGCGTTTTTTATCTACGTTCAGCAGAAAAATGCGGCGTTCTTTTCGAACGGACGGAGAAGAAAAATATGCTGCGGCGGCCACAAGTAGTGAATACTTTTTCAGAGGCGGCGACGCTTTTCGCCCGGTCGACACGTTATGAATAGGTCCGAGATGAAGGATAAGGGCTAGAATATGTAGCGGGGGAGATAAAGAAGGGGAAAAGGGTTTTCAGCGCGGGGCAATCCCGGCGGATCGTTCGGTATCAATCGGTCGAAAAGAAGCGCTCGAGGTAGCCTTGACAGGAGTGTCAAATACGTAAGAGTATCCGCTTCGGAATCGAGACCGGAGCGTAGAAGAGACGACGGATACCTTCCCTTGCCGATTCCCGAGGCAAAGAAAAGTTCGGATCTTTCCTTTCCGTGTAACATCTCGCGCAGGAACAGTCCCCATCGACCCCGGAGCAATGGCTCGGTCGCCTTTTCTCCTGTAGATACCCTTTTCCTCTTGATAAAGTAGCAGCTCTGCATCTTTTCGCCGACATCAGAGACATGCTTTTCGTATGTCTTCGGGGCATTCTTCCCCCGCGCCCTAATGGGCACCCTTGAGCCGCAGACTCATTTTTTCTCTCCATCCTTTCAGAGATAGCGAGAGGGGCTGCCTTTCTTGAAGGCAAACCTCGTTAAGTAACCATCATTTTCTCGTCTGAAGCCACCGCCGTATCGATTCCGTCGCGAACGCTCGTTTCGAACATCGGATATTTTTACGATAACGATTCTATACGATTTTTTTTCCTGTAATCAACTTTAAATTGTGAATTTATTTTTAACCGGAGGTCTGAAGGTTTTTTCTGAAGGAAAATTAAAAATTCTGCGATAAACTGACATTTTTCCAGATAAAATTTGTATTACCCGATTTGAATGAAAAAGGTTTTTAACTAATGTAGCCTAAGTGTACCGTATTTTTTTCTGTATAAAATTCGAAATCATTTAAAAAATATATATTTCACAAGGATTTGATTTTTTAAAACTAATTTTTTCTTAATTCGTCAGTTTTTTTGTTTCATTTGATTTATTGTAACCGTTCTAAGCCTGATCCTCCAATGGAATTTCTCCATCTTGACCCATTGGCAGTGCTGGAGATGCTCCGAATTCAAAACTCCCCTCTTAACGACATGCAAAATTCCCCTCTAATCGTGATTATTTTTTGAGACAGCTCCGAAGTCGGCTTTGGAGAAATCGCTGCAACTTCTAACACTTATCCCTCCTACAACATCAGCTACTCCCCTATTTGTTCGAAACTGAAGCGAAATCATCGTCGGAAGTTGAGCTTGCGAGCAACTTAAAGCGCGTGCTGCACACCTTGTAAGGCGAGCGACTCGGTCGAGCGTTTATAAAGGCATTAGAGTTTGAGGGCAAGTTCAGCATACCTAAGAGATCTCTACGACCCTTTATGCTCAGTTCTAACCATCAAGGTGGAAAGTGTTGTCTCATGTGGGCCCCAAAGACCGCTGCAATGTGCGGTTCCCTTTGTAAACTTTGTACAACTGATATACTACGCGTTTGTTTATAACATTCTCAAGTGTTTAATAGAATAACGTGGTTACCGAGATCAAAATACAAGCGAGTTCATGGCGCATCTGATGTTTTTCAGAGGTGTATTGTTCTGGATGAGTCATTAGCTGGACAAAAGCGACGTTCTTCCCCTTTGAAAATCGCGGAGTAATTTCCTTTTAAAAATCATTTGTGCTAATGGACGTCAGCGTTCGCCATGAATATCGGCAAATAGTTCAGGAAAGTATTCACAGAAGATATCTTCCGAAGAGTGATCCCTTGGATTTCCTCTCGATTATCTTGAAATTTCAACATTACAAAGCGCCGCACCCAATTACACGTTTATTGAACGTATTTGACCCTACACGGGCGTTTTTTGCTTTCAAATGATAACGCGACGCGCCATCCCTCGCAAAATCATCCCGACTGGCCGTACACGCAAGTTTAACCAGAGTTTTCTTCTTTTCTCCGTCGTATTTCTTCCTTTGGCGAATCGCTTCCCGTTTCGCTCTCCCGCACGGCAAAATTTTTCATAGGAAATTAATTTTTCCGACACACTTTCCCTCCCCATTTTTCCGTCGGTAGTTTCCTCTCACCTAATACCGTGATTTACCGAGGAAAAGTAAGGGCATGTATGGTCAGTAGTGGAGAGGAGGGTATTATTCTATCAGACGAAGACATTGGAAGCTGAAAAGGCGAACATGGTCCTAAAACGTCCCAATGACCTAGGGCGTATAGGCAGTATTTTCAAGTACCTATTAGGAAATCCCCCTTAACCGAGTCGAAAAATGCCATGAAATTCCCTGGTTTAAAAAAAAAAATCATTAAACCCTGCTGCAAAACCACAAAAAGTATCCGGCAAATTAGATCCAATTTTACGATTCATACGAAATGTAAATTGGCTCAGGAGAAAGAAAAATAGCAGCCTGGGATGAGGTTAATGGGAGCAATGAATTTGAGCTCGAGAAATTGTCCCATTTTTCTCGTTTGAGCTCAAAATAGCTTTTTTCATTTCTTCACCATATCAGTCTATCCAGTCTCTTGCGTTACTACGTTTACTTACAAATTTTCAAGGTCTTAAACAGTCGAAGAAGCTGAAGCCAGCTTTATTAACTGACTTTTCATCTGCTATAAGATGATAAGGTGATGATAAAATTATGAATAGCACCCGCAGATGAACCGATCAGGGCGACCTATTTCTTCCATTTACAACCGTTTTTCGTTGCAGGGCTCGGGAGAAGTACCAGTGGCGCATTTTGAACCTCAGGTGGCAATGCTATGCCACTCGAAAGATGAAGCATACCACAGCCAGTACATGACGGAGAACGGACGATGGGCAACGGACACGACGCACAAGTTCACTTGTCCGAAAGAGAAAATGGACATTCTCGACTACTGTAAAAAGGTGAGTGTGTATTTCGTTCCATTCGAACCTGAAGCGGATAACAATAGGTTGGAACCTATGCCAGATTACTTTATTGTGAGAAATATGCTGGCCACTTTGGACAGGCCGAGCTACAGTTGGCCTCCTCGTGCTGGATCGGCTTATTGAATACTGTACGATTCAGAATTGCACTCAAGAAGCGCTCTGGAAATATTTGCTGCTAAAATGTTTGCTTTTTTGCTTGCCCAATGAATTTATTGGGCGGACATCTCATGGTACGGACTGATATACGTTCGCTACGTATTATGACATGAATTCGGCAATAATAGCGTTTTGAAATGAAACCGTCCAGTAGTCTGTTATTGCTAACAGCTCACACAGCTTGTTCAAAATTGCCTATCCCCGGGTTCAGCAATGCTCGTTCTTTGTGCAAACGGCGCACTCAGTCGTTATTTTCAATTTAAACCCCGACCTTCCGCGCCCACGTCCTGCTATTCTTTCTTAATGGGCCCCGCGACATTTTTTATTCGCTTTTTGTCTCGTATTCCGACTCGCTATTTTACTTGTTTTTTCTCTAAATCCCAGTTTCCCCCCGGTGTTTTTTTCCCTTTTTGCGGCACATAACTCCCCGCGGTTTAAACAGTCAAGCTCAGTTTCCGCAATTTAATCGCGAATAAAATGCCACTCTGGGACGCGAAGCTCACTTCACTTAAAAATTTACAAACACCGATGAGTGGTTACTGAACATGATCACTCGTCGCATGAGGTCGAATTTTTTCGACCGGATTACTAAACCCTTCGACATGATACCGGCTGCGAATTACATCTGAAAATTAATTTTCGTTTCGAGAATAGACGATGATTTTTGCTCGCCCGAGTAGCGAATTATTAAATCGGATTCATAATTTGGCCACATCATGATTTCCTTAATTGTTGATGTTATTCATGTTTTTATTCTCCATTGACGAACTGAAGAGCCTTTGAAAGTAAGATCTTGTCCACTTAGTCCACCTTACTCATCGACTCACGTTCACAATAACGCCAATTTTTAACGGTATTCAAAAGCGGGTTTCTCAAGTTGACTTGAAGGTTTTTTCTTCACCGACTAATGAATGTTTGGTTCATGAACGAAAATTATTCAATTTTTATTATAACTTATTATTATTATTTTTTAAATACTTTGATTTTTTATATAATTTTTCGTAATTTTCTTCCGATTTAAGCGTATTTGAAAACTTGGATTAACGGACTCATCGCTTAAAATGCGATTTCAATCGCTCCATGACTAATGGATGAACTTGAGGGTGGAAATCGCCTTTTTTGCCTCGGCTGTATAATATCGCTTTTCCGTACTTTTTTACTTCCTCTGCAAACACCGAATTGCCGGCCTACTGGGACCGCTTTGCGGCTGGTCGACAACGTCGCTAACTTACAGTCAGTCGACCCATTCGTTGGGAAACTAAAGTTCGCTTCCGTTCCCTGGGGCTAATTCGAGTTGTTTTCTTTTTCCGGGGCACGAAGAAACTTTTTCAATACGTTCCAAAGTTGAGCGAAAAAGGATCTCACCGTACTCAATTAAATCGAATTAGAGGGGAATTTCGCGCTAAAATTCGAGCGTCGGGTTGTAAATAAGAGGCGGATATTCTAGTTCTTACGCAGAGAAAGATTTATCAAGGAAAGTTGTTTTCTTTAAATGTGATCCCTACAAATTTTCTTTTCCAGGTTTACCCCAAGCATGATATTACCAACATCGTCGAATCGAGCCATTTCGTCAAGGTTTCGAATTGGTGCAAGGTCGGACACCCGAAATGCAAGCATACTGCCTGGGTGAAGCCGTTTAGATGCTTAGGTAAGTACCCTTGCTTTGGCGGACGTCACGAGTGGTCCATCATGAAATGGCATGAGGAAATCCATCATGTAAAACAACCAGTGATTCCATTGATACATCATGTAAGAGCTGTCCGCCTGAAACCTCATGTTAAATTGCACCTTTTTTGGTGGCTCCCTTCGTCACATTGCAACCTGCAAATGGATTTATTTACTCCTATCCCTTTCTTGGCATTACACGTAAGGCATCCCAATCTCTAAGAGAAAGTTGGAATGTCCTTTGCACCAGAGATCTGCTCGAGGAGCCCCTGTGAGAGACGCCGGATCTATTGGCTGCAATTGCTGGCAATTACCGGACACTCTGACTAGTAAGGCCTATAACGTATAAATAGTGTGCATTGGAAAAGGCCGAGCCACAGAAAATGGTTCTCTCATAGAAAAAAAAATATCGAATGAGACTCTGAATTATGTCATGATCAACATCAGATTCAAGGCTGGGTCGCTCGTGACAGCTCGAATCCTTAACCTGTAGCTCTGCGTTTACCGCTCATGCCATCTCATGCTCTAACAATATTCCTACCCCTCACATCATACACGTTCACTTAAAAACCAAATAACATTTGTATTTATTTTCTCTTCACCACATCCAAATAACGAATTATCGTCTATACAAAATCCTCTCCCTACCACAATAGGATTTTCCTTTTTTTCAATTCGTCACTCGGTCTTCATCTTTCGATAATTCAATTTGTCTTTGCGTGGGTCAATTGGCCTTGCAGAGGGTCCGTTCCAGAGCGACGCCCTTCTCGTGCCGGAGAACTGTCTTTTCGACCACATTCACAACCAGACGAAGTGCTGGGAGTTTGTCAAATGGAACCAAACGGCGGCTCTGGCGTGTCAAGATCGAGATATGTCATTGAGGACGTTCGCGATGCTTCTTCCCTGTGGCATTTCACTTTTCTCGGGCGTCGAGTTCGTCTGCTGTCCGACTAAAGGTGAGTAACCGATCTTAAAAAAAAAAAAAAAAAAAAAAAAAAAAAAAAAAAAAAAAAAAAAAAAAAAAAAACACAACTTAGATTTATTGGATAAATATATGAATACTATCAATATTGATGAATCATATTTCTGGCTAGTCATACCCGCTCGTTCTTATTCTTCAAAAATCACGGCATAGGATGATTTTAGACTCAATGATTTGCTACACGCAAGGAAAGAGGAAGTAGTTCGCAAGGGGATAGTTTCATATCCATATTCTTTATTTATAAAACAATTTAGCCGTAACTATGCAAACGTTACTAAAGGCAGATGACTGAGAACCCCTTGATTTGTTGAAATTATTACGCGATACACCGAATGACAGTTTCAGTGAACGTTTTTTCCTTCATACGTCGTCCTCTATGATAACGAAAAAAATTTAGCTCCAAACCGATGTCGGCATTAAAATAAATTTACCTGTTGAAGAATTGTTGCCACTGAGTATCGCAAATAGCAATTTGACAACCATTTTGATTTTTAAATCATCATTTTTCCTCGTTCCTGTCTCTTGGTGACTCTTCCCCTCTAATCTCCTCGACTAGCCCAAGTATTTAGCTATTAGTGCATCATTCAAGTTGACCTTTCTCGCCTCGAAGTCTCTCTTTTGCCGTCTCTTTCTATCAAGACTACAGTGTCAAGTCAAAACAGAGCTTAGCTTTCTCTCAAGCTGAGGGGTTGAGCTGTGTATAGCGTTCCAACGTTGCCGTTAAGACGGCCGACTTATTAGCTATACAGTTTCATGCTGATGAGCCATTTGCATGCCGGGGGTTAGTGCCTTGGCTTTCGCTGCCCTTTAATACTTCATAAACGAACAAATTCCTCTCCATTTCAACTAGTTTACGAGGATCGCATGAAATATGCACTAGGCCAATCTACATTAATTTGCTTATCGATGGGATCTATTTTTGAATTGGATGGTTCGAGTGTAAAAGGCCACGCATGAAAATATTAAAGTCTGTAGTTAGGCGACCTTTGCCGTTGGTTTATTTAAAGCCCTCGAGAAGCAATGTAGATTTCAAAGAAGATTTTACTCCAGAATAATTCACACATTCGATTCATTTTCTTCTGCATTTTCCCTTATTGGATCAACGATCCAATCATCAATACGTACGAACTGTAATTCTGTCGCCTCCAATTTTTTCCCTAGGATGATTTCGTTGCTTTCAAGGCAATCTTTACATCGTTTCGCCTTGTCATTTTAACAGAGTTAACTCCATTTTGAGGTGGGCAGATTTATCGCCGTCTTCGGGATATGAAGACGAAAGCAGAGCGTGCGGAGAGGTTCGCACTTAGAGCTAATAGCTGAAGAAGCGGAGCATCCTTCTCCGAAACTGCTAATGCCCTCGAATCTATTTTGTTAAGTAATGCGCTAGCGCTTGCGGGAACCTTGAGGCCTCATTTATCTTACGCAGCTCTGCCTGCCCAGCAGTTTCCCTGGGTGGGCCGTGATTTCGGCTGTTCTCGTTTTCCCTTAGGCCCACCAATTTGCCTTCGATTTCCCCACTGGCGAGGAAGTTCGACTATGCTTGAGATAGGCAAGTTTTACTGATATATTTTCGAAGCACGAAAACCCCTAACACCGCATTTTCAAGCTCCAAAATAAATAATAGTTTTTTTTTTCTCTTTAGATTTAAATCTTCAGTTTCAAACTTCCAAAATATCGAGACCGCATTTTCCGAGGTCAACTTCAAACGCGCGCTTATTTATTTTCCGCCTGGATAAAATCGATGAAAAATACTCGTCTTGTTCGAGCGAAATCCATTAAGGACGTCAGTATAGGCACAACAACGTGTATAAATTCAGTTACCGATAGAATCGACGCTAACGAATTTATCGGCCCAAGCGTATACAATAAACGCCCCTGCAAATCGGGCGAAATCCGAACAGAAAAGCCGATCAGGCGAGCACGATAGGACGCGACGTCGCAACGCTCGATGAAACCAATTTCCTCCCATCGGAAATTCACTATGGTCCTCCCGACCGTTCAATGGTCTGTTCGATATTAACAATTCACCACAATCATTTCAGATTTCAAGAGGCGATACGGCCGTTCCCATTCGAAATCGCGGTCAGTCTGTTAAACCACGGGAGGACGTGACGAGGGGTTTATCGATTGGACCTTTTCTTACATTGGGCAAACGAGGACTGGAGGTATCTCGTTTCAATAGGATCCCATTATTGTGTACATCGTGTGCTTTATTTTAACCCACGACACTTGGCGATAATGTCAAGAGGAATTTCTCGTCCGTTCGGTTTCGACAGTTCGCGGTATCTATGTTCAAGTCATGAGGGTATGTGGCCCCCAAAATCCTCAAGAATGCCCCCAATCGGCAAAAATACAAAGCACCGAAAATCGTCATGTGTAACAACGCACCAACTGAGGAAAATGCCAGAGCTTCATTGCCCATGTCAACTGTAGTCAATTCCTCACAACTAATATTTACATGTAGTAATTTTTCACTGCATTCGCCGGCTCTTTGCTTTGGAAATAATACCCTCAAATTTCTTTATTCGCAAATTTACCGCCGCGTAATTCATACACGGATCCCTTTTTCTGTTTATTTATTTTTTCCCCAAAAAAAGGGTGCAAGATGTTTGTTTTGTAGAGTGCCCACGCCGAACAACCTGCGATCCCCACGGGAAAGATGGAAGATTACAGTTTTAATAAAATATTCTTCGTTAAGACTTCTGCGCCAGTTTCTCTCTCTTTCCAACTCGCGTGCGCGTAGGTGAGTTATGTAAACACGTTTCCCTCCCTTCTTTCTACATACAGTGTATGCTGTTTCATATTTCGTACAACTTTGTGTTGGCAAACTTCCTAAAACTTCTCTTTCCTTTAATTTCCACATTTTCACAAAGATAAGGCGTTGATTAAGTTATGAAGAGCGTTAGCTACTCTTTTATACCCTGTTCGGAATTCAGTTCACGGCATGCCGTGTTAGATCTTATGTATTTTTATGAGGAAAGATATTTTTGATCAGTTGTGCCAATCTCCAATCTCTAGTTGCACGCGGTGGGTATAATTCAAATAATCGGTCTGCTTACTTTGCAAGGTTACCACTTAATCCAACAGCTACCTAGTTCGTGATACTAGAAAGGGAAGATATTATAGTGTAAATAGACGGATGATTGTATGCTGGGCTCTTTCATCTCACCACGGAATCTCATCCTTAGTATGGATATGAAGCTATCTAAGGCAATTATTTAATCCAGAATATTGCTCTATTAGAAGCATGACATGACAACATTTAGAATGGCCTTCGGCGCCTTGGCGATTGAAGAGGCTGATCACACCCTCGAGCCAAGGCCAAAGACGCTACTGGCAGACAGAAATTATCTTTGAGTCCTGACACGAATTTTATCTGACACTGACCACTAAGATACAATCTCAATAACATGAGCAGATCAGATGCTGACTGCCGAAAGGAGATGGAGAACCTGAACACATCCTTTGTCACTGCACAACAGCTGCAGCCTAGAGATTCCAGTATCTTTCTAAGCTTGGCTATCAATCATACGCCACCAAGATTGGCATAAGTGAAAGGGGCAGCGGAATGGCTCATAGAGGCCTAGTAGCTTGACAAGAGTTCCTCAAACCCGATTCGAAATTGCAGGCAACGCTCGTCGGTTGTTAAATCAATAAATTTCCATTGTACAGAAAATCATCACTCCTTTGCAGGGGCCTAGTGTTCAACGGCCCAAAAAAATGCTCCGAGTGTGGAGAGTCAAAACACATCAAAGGATTTCATGATATCTCTTAGTCGCAACTGATATCTGCTTCCCTAAGCCGATTCCTTGTTTTCGCTAGCCAACAAAAATCTCCTGAGGTTCACTCTTATTATCTTCAACTGCCTCTAGATTGACAAGATGTGCTTATTTCTCTTCCAGCTGACAAGACAGCCCTGAAGAAATCGGTCGTTCCCGCTTTGCCCATGGGTGGCTCTGAAGTTTTTGATAATATCGATGACACAGACACGGACGATGCTGATTCGGACATTGATGACGACTCAGATGCCGACGATGATGAGGACGACGACGATGATGACGAGTACGACGGTTATGATGATGGTGTCACGTCTTCCAGCAGCAGCCGATCGTCCACCGTTCCATCGACTACAACATCAACTACTGAACAACCAAGGGCGTCTACTGGTATTCCGACTCCTGATCCATATTTCACCAATTTCGACCCTAAGGCTGAACATCAAGCTTACAAAGAGGCGCAGCAGAGGCTTGAGGAGCTTCATCGTGAAAAAGTGACCAAAGTAAGTTCAAAGCTATATATTGTGTAAATGATCTTAGAAATCGATAGAGTCTGAATGGTCTGCGGAGAGACTTGTCTAGAAAATTATGGGTACAGGCTACCCATGGTCGGCCCAGATTTGCATTGACCCAATTCCAACCTTTAGAAACTTGCTATCATCAGCCATTCTAAAATCATAGTCGTCTTTATATTCTAGTGGCCTGGCCTGGCCTGATCTTAAGAATCATACCTAGTTTGATCTATAACAGTCGAAGGAAGGCGTGTAAATTGAGCCTTGATGCTTCCACAGTTCTAACGTCATCCCGAAAGGGGTTTGCAAAAGATGTTTTAGTACCTAATTTACTTTGCTCTTTCAGGTGATGAAGGACTGGTCTGACCTCGAAGAAAGGTATCAAGACATGAGAAGCTCCGATCCTAAGTTGGCCGAGGAGTTCAAACAAAGAATGACGCTCAGGTATCTGATGTTTAATCATGACACGTAATTTCTTAATCAGAGTTGGAGGGTCAGACTTGGATTTCCATGCTTCTTCTTCAAGAGATTCTCCCCTTGTTGGTCGATTTTTTGGGAATTTCGGATGCTTCAGGTCAACAGTTGTTGAATCATGATCCGATTGCTTGAAGGGGTGAAATTTATTCTATGACGAGAAAAGTAATTGGAGATTAATCTACGGATGCCTCACATTTTCTCCCTCTTTCTTTTGGTTTCTCTCTCATTGTTTTTCTTGGACTAGGGCATTGCACATTGGAGCAAATATGTATTGATTAATACTGATTGGTTTTTGAGCAGGTTCCAGCAAACTGTGCAGTCGTTGGAGGAAGAAGGCAACGCCGAGAAGCACCAACTGGTTGCTATGCATCAGCAACGTGTAATGGCCCATATCAACCAGCGTAAGAAGGAAGCAATGACGTGTTACACTCAAGCACTCAACGACAGTCCGATCAATGTAAGAGACTGGCATTCAAGTGTAATTATATATTTATTGCTCTTGATGATCTTTACTTGATAACCATGAGAGAATCTGTGTAATCTATAGAGATGGACACTCAACAGTTCCTTCGTATTTCTATCTAAGATCACGCATGAATTTTTGCAGACTCATCGTGTGCAAAAATGTCTACAAAAGCTTTTGAGATCTCTGCACAAAGACCGTCACCACACGATCTCTCACTACCGCCATCTGCTAGCCTCATCTCTCGAACAGGCTGAAAGGGAAAAATCTGTCACTTTAGAACATCTTGTAGACATAGATCACCTCGTCAATCAGTCTCTGCAAATGCTCGACAGGTGAGTTTTGATGATTTTATTTTTTGGTGAACATGCGTATGTTACATCTATCTTGCTGAGACTACTCACGGCTTTACTTTTGTGGTTTTGCCATTTTCTAGATACCCTGAGCTGTCGTCCAAGATTTCGCAGCTCATGTCCGACTACATGCAAGCCCTTCGAAGCAAGGACGACACACCCGGCTCCCTTCTTTCAATGACGAGAGAAGCCGAGGCAGCGATCTTGGATAAATACAGGGCTGACGTCACTGCCATGCAAGAAGGTCAGTTTTCTTATGATTTACATCTCTTCCTTTCTCTCTGATGATCATTCTGATCAATCTAATGATGCTTTCTTACCTTCCAGATAAGGAAAGGGAACGGGTTTTGGAAAAGGAGAGAAAAGAAGCTCACAAGAGGGAAAGGACGGAGCTGAGAGAGGAGACGAGGAAACTGGGACATGCTGATTCGTCAGAAGAGCGAAGCACTGAGACAGTGATGCCCAGCTCCGAGCCGAACAACAGCCCTCTCCCCATTCTTTCGGAGCATCAGCCCCAGCCCTATGCCCACGCAATGACCCACGATGTCAGCCACAACGAGGCCGTGAGTTTTAGTTATTTTTCTGAAGAATTTGCTAATGTTTCAACAGTGTTTAACCCTGCAGAAAGAGAGCAGCATCACAAAAAAAAAAGAAAAGATTTATGGTGCAGTAAGTCATGTTGACTGATTTAATGGCACTGAGCCTCTATGAGCCCCTAAGACTGGCAATGGAATTCGAATTGTCTTTACTTTGTTGCAGACGTACTCGGTGCGACGAGAGGTATTCCACAGGGAGACTAAGAGTGTCTATTTCACATTGGCGTTTGCAGGGATCGCGCTTATGGTTGCCATGCTTATCGGCGTCGCTGTCCTGAGGCGTCGTAATGCCAGGTCTCCTCAGAACCAGGTGAATGCTAATTGGGTAAATGGTAGTATCAAAAGGAACATGACTTTCCTAGTAATTATTGGTGGATCTGACACAAATATACTAGAATGGTACAAACTTTGCCATGCCTCACCTGGAACTGAACAACTCATAGTTCTTGACCACCCACCTCATCAGTCTTCCAATTGGGAAGCGAGAGCGATTTATTGCTTGGTGTGTTCATTGGCAAACTTAGGAAAATCAGCCCGCTCATTCACAGAAATTTATGGAGCTATTTCACTATTGAAATCAGTCTAGTATGCTAGTAGTCCGCATGTTTTGGATGAACAATTGGTCCCAGATGAAAACCCTAAGGTACCCCGGAAGTAAAAAGATTGCTCTTGCGATCAAATTAATGTTCTATGTTTTTTTTTTCATCATGTCAATGAGCTATTATCTTAAATGTATTTTTTTCTTTTTTTGTAGGGTTTCATCGAGGTTGACCAAGCTGCTACGCCGGAAGAGCGCCACGTCGCCAACATGCAAATCAACGGGTACGAGAACCCAACCTACAAGTACTTCGAAGTGAAGGACAACTGTACGTAAATTGATTTAAATTATCCCAATAACTTATTCAGTTTTGTAAAACTTAGTCAGGTTTATGCGTATCTTTCGCTTTATAAATGCTATGAATTAAGTGGAATCACAAGAGTCTTGTGGGAGTTCTCTGAAGCGCCCCTTGTAGCCCTTGCTAGTATTTAATAATACCTTGAATGCATGCTACCAACACTTTCGTAAAGAAACTATGAGAGCAGCTTTCATGTTTTTTGTGGCAGCCCTCCAAGTCCTGACGTTCCCACATTCCTACTCCCACTGCTGTAGTTCGAGGTAGAATTCAATAGATGGTGCTTCAAAGGGCGCTTCACAGGACTCTTGTGAGACTTCTGATTATGAGATGCTACACGATTGACTATGGTCCATGTAATCATAACATAACGTGCCGAGTCCATTTTGGTAGTTATTTTTATGGAGTTTAAGGACATAGTACCATGTAGACCATAGGCAAAGATAAGATCTACCCAGACACTTGTTTCTGGTTTCTTCTTTTCCAATATGATTCTGTTCTTTATCGATTGACTTGGAATGATTAACTTTGCCCAGTCACGACTAATTTCTGTATTTTCTCACGTCTGTTACAGAAACGGATAAGTCTAACGAGGGGGACTTAGGAGATACCTTCGGCCAATTATAATTTTTTTTTTTCACCTTTTCGATTTTGCGTTCGAATTAGTACCAACGGTTCCACCTCCAATTATGTTCTTTCCCCGCCTGCCGTATTTCTTACAGATCTCGGGCCGCCGTTAGAAGAAGCCCTTGCCATCTGCCGAGGTGTATTTTGATAAACCGTAGAGAAGGAAACCTTCAACGTACTTAATTGAGAGGGTCATCAATGAGAATACTTATTCGGTGTTTAGATTTTAGACTTCGTGCCATATTTTGATTTTATCGTTTGTAAAAAATAAAATAATTTCCATTCTCTCTCTCGACTTCCGTTTATCGAACAAAAATAATGTGTATCTCTCTCAGTCTATACGTAACAACAGATGGCTGATGTTTTGGTTTGCGTTCGCGCATATAATCCACATCAAGTGTGTTTAGATGTATTTTCAACTAAATGTAGACAAAAAAAAAAGAATGTGAAAGAAATAAAAAGAAATCACTTTTTTTGAAAATATGTACCTATTTTCTACACATTAAGATCTTGTGATTTTCATTTGAAAAACTGGTATTTCAAACTAGAGCGGTTTTAATGTAACTAAGACTCTAGTCGTATTGCCGCGACGTGACAGCTTGAGAACGGAACAATGTTTTTAATAAACGTCAAGAGCGAGTTAATTTTCAAGTGTACATCTCTCGCTTCTGGCGTTTGTTAAATTTTTCCTGGCGTTATAGGGAAAAAGAAATAATGGAAAGATAACAAACAGAAAATATATAAGTATATATTAGGTCATATTGATTGCGTTTTTCGTGTGAATGGTGAACTATTTTTGAAATCAGGGCACGCTTCGCACAATTCAATGGTAATATTAAGATTAATCCAATCCGCATCGTGTCCATCGCTGCCCCGAAAGTTCCAAAGATCTTTTCGATTAATAGAGTAATTAGGTCCATTTTCCTTAATCCGAAAGAATATTTAATTCGGTTGATTTCGTTTTTCGTCTCCTCTGTTCGGAAATGTCATTTACCTACCAAAAGCAAAAATGATAATAATTAAATATAGTAACTTGTGAAAGTGATCAAAGAAATACGTTCAAGATTACATATATTACAGGATACGTCTAGTATGTTTGTGACTGTTGCTTTGATGTAGCTTGAGTATCGTTTTCCGCGCATGCGTATTGTAAATCTCTTTTCATAATAATTATTAAGTTGTAAAATATTATCTACGTCCTATATGGCAGGTTCAGTTCTAATCTACTCTAACGAGATACTCTCGAACAAACAGATACATACATTAACCAATTTTTCGGATTAGGGACGTCTTATGAAAAATGAACAGTTATAGCATAAATTTTGGGACGATCCGTTGAGGAAATACTCGTCTGCAAATCACGACCGATAGTTCATTTCCGTTGTGAATCACCTCACATACCTGAACGATAATTAAGTAATCTCTACCTGGCGAGTATAAAATTAATTTTTTTCTTCCAGCTGTTTTTAAAAAACTAATACATTCCATACAGTACATTCGTGTTTTTTTTTTTTTTTTTTTTTTTTACAAGCAAATAAAATATTTAAAAAACCGTTTCGATATTATTTACCTGGATGATTTCGCAATGTAATTAAAACGATAGATAGGATAGATGAAAAATGCTAATTTAAATGTACCACTATTTCTAAACTACATTAGTTTACTATTACATACATGTATAGACAAGAAAAATATTAACAATTATTAGAATTACACGATAGATGATTTACCTGATTATAAATAATGAATTTAAAAGGAAAGAAAAAAGTAAAAAAAAATCTCGTGTAAAGTTTCCCTGGTCACTATAAAATTTATACGTTTAGTATTCTTTGCGTAAGGTTTCATGTTTTAACGTATGTGTCGTATCATGAACAAAAGAGAAAAATGGAATTATTAGAAAAAGAAAGCATAAATCTGTACGCGTCTTCATTTTTTGAACAGAAGCTATGAAAATTAACATGTCCATTAGTATTGTCCAACATAAGAGTGTTATTATCAATATTTTAATTACTGTAATTTATTTATTAAATAAAACTTAATACCTTTGATGTATTATTTGTTATAAGTTGGTATTTTATCTTCTCGGTTTCCGCTCCTTGATGACATCCTATCTTAGTTAAATTGGTGAATCTCCTGGTCGAGAGAAATTTCGCGTTTATATTTTGAATGATTAAGTAATCTGCATTAAAATTCTTCTTTTTTCAGTTCCTCTTTAAATTCTTCCTTGCCGACAGTTGATGAAGGTGGCGCTTAAATTTATTATCCTTGCCCGCCTTAGTCAGGCCGTACTTTATTCAGATGTTTGAATGTACCAGAAGATAGGAAATTTAGTTTTGGACCTGACAAAAAAAATTGAGCTTGATTGATTCTCGGGGGTTGTGAGGTGGAGAAAAACCAGGCGACTCATCCTCCAATTCTTTATTAGCTGGCCGAGCACTTTCGCCCATTCGGGCATCCTCAGGGCGACGTGGAGCCATAGGGTCCACGTCCCATCCATAGGGCCATAATATAGGGCTCTATTTTTCGATCAACTAGTGCAGAATCTTCTGAAATATGTATTTAGTCAGTAAATGTTGTTTAATAAGGAAACAGGAGCCAAGAGAATTACCGGGACATTACCGAGAGGTCAACAGTGGGGGCCAATTTTAATTCGAGACTTGAATAGAAATTCCTGATTTTAAGGAACAAAACGACATCGAAACTGATTACCAAAAAGTTTTGTCACAGAAGTCACAAAAGGATGCGTACTCGATATGAAAAAAATTAGTGTTAAGATATACGAACACTTTTCATAACACTAGATGTCTACAGTATTAGTCCGCCTTATTTATCTACCTAGTGTTTCGCTTAATTTCAAGGTCTTACTTATGTTCGGTCAAGAACGGCCTTTTTAAAGTCATGGAAACTTTTTTGCTTAAATGTTGCTCTGAAACACATTTCCATCGAGGAATAAAAAGTCATTAAATCGAAGGCAATACTCATGGACTTGTTGGATGAAGGAAACAGATATCAAAATATTGCAAAATAATGTATTTTTTCGAATTCAAAACAAATTAGGCTATTGGCAAAAACAGGCTAGTTTAACTATTTCAGTAGAGAAGGTGGGCAGTAGTTGTCATTGTGATGAAGGTGATGATTCCTTTGGCCGGCAGTTTTTAGAATTCAGGGGTCTTCACTCCGAGCTAGAATGAAATTGGAATTTTTCATAACATCATATAGCTCTGGTTAAAAATAACTAGGCCAACAGGTTGGTCAGTTGGTGATATAATTAATACTCAAATGGGCAATGAAGTCAAATTATTCAAATTGATACAGAGAATTCAAATTTATCTACAAACCTCTTTGGCATGTTTGGAAGAGCAGACGGCCATCTTGTAAGCGTACTCACAATCGTCACCCTTGGTGTCAGTTCCGACTGCGAAAAAAAGAAAGGCGTTAATTTCTGTCGCATAGTATTTCAATTTCAATAAATTTATTTCTAATTGGTTTGAAAACTCCCGAGGAGAAATCGGAGGACGGTAAAACGCAGCGAATCGCTCCTAAGTTCCTCTCTACTGTAGAAAATTTTGCGACAAAAAAAATGTGGAAAAATTTCGAAAATAGTTCAACCAACTTTCTTTGGTGCAAAGTTCGACGATCTCTTTGCTCTTTTCAGCCTGTTCAGGTTCATCTTTGTGGAGAACATCAGCCATTAGGAGAGCATTCTCTTTGTTGTATTCGCCGTCCTTCAGCTGCAATGATGAAAATGACGTTAGATCGCAACTTATAGATACTTATTACTGTTATTGTCGCGTGTGTAGTATACTATTTTAGTATGAAAATTAATATACTTACTACTTTGGCCTCGGTCAGCATGCAAGCGAGAATGCACTGGAAAAGGAACATAGAGTAGTATATCAGTAGTAGAGTAGTATAAATAGAGTAGTATAATAGTAGTACATAGAGAGTATACATCGTGTTATGAGTGTTATCGGTTGTATGTGTGCTATCCTTATGTGTGCTGTATTGTAGGGCATTTATGGGGACGTCGAAAATTCATCAGTTATTGCGAATGGTTCGAAATTAGTTTCTGCACTCTCTAGCAGAGTTATTTTTATTCCAAGGATCAAGCAAGTTCAACCCCGATCCTCAAGTCAAGATAAATACGAATTTACGATTTTTTAAGCAAATAGAAAGCTACTTTTAATTAAATAAATACCTAGTTAATTAGTTTTTATAGTTTATTATTTTATTATCATAATTATTTATTTCTTTTTATATATATATTTTTCAAATATATATTTAATTCAATTCTATTTTGAATACCTTCACGTTTTTGGAGTCAGGAATCGACTGCTTCTCCTTCACCTGTTGAACTTCCTCTGCAAAAAGATAAAACCATTAATAGGTCTTACTAAATCGAATACAGTTCCAATTAATTAAATCATTCAGACGAGGGTAAGTTATTGCAAAGAACTCAGCGAAACTGATACTTGAATGTTAATACTTGGGAGGCCAGTGCCATCAAGCCAACTCGATTAAGTTTTGTAGTCGATTAAATCAATTAATAGACCATCAAATTCAAGACAGATCATTCTTACCGTCGGTGACAGGCCATTTTTCTTTGCACTTGTTGAAAACTTCAGTGATTTTCTCGTTGGCCTTCTTTTCGTCAGCCTGAAAGAAGAGGATGGTAAGGAATCACATCCAAGTGAAATGAAATTTATTCATATAAATTATTAGTTGATTTTACTTATTTGACGCCCTATTTTCGTATAGTTAATAAGACGAATTCCTATCTTCGACCAACGAAATTAATGTAGTTGAACATATAGTAGGTATTAATTTTCTAAGCTTTTCTCGATATTCTACCGAAAAATCTGCGACCCGTCAAACCAATAAAGTATGCAGGTACCGACCAGTACAATTTAGAAATGACCTGGAAGTGATCTGCTACTGAAAAATAACTTAATTCTTTTTATTGATGCTGAATAAATAATGTTATCCAGGTGAGAGCTTTAAGAGCAAATTACGCCAGTTTTTTTTTCTTTTTTATATATATATACGTAATTTGGTTTGAATGTCAAAACGGCGGTCATTCTAACAAGTCACATACCTAGTTTTTCTTAATCTCAGAAAAAATTTAATTTTTTATTAATTCATTTTTTATTTTTAAGTTGGCTTTTTGTGAGCAAAGACGTCGAGCTTTGGCTTACCATTGCGCTCATGCTTCTCGATCAACTTTTGAATATGGGATTTAATTCGACTTAGAATGTAATGCCCTTCAATTCGCGTTATATGAAGCTTATTGCTGGAGTGCGATGCTATATAAATCAGAGACTAAAAAAGTCCAAAAATGAAGTTTGAGTTTTCAAAAACGAGTTTGAGTTCAAAAGATGAGTTTTTGGCCCCTGAAAATTTTAGCACTTGATGGAGCTTCTGTAGATTTATTCAGCACCGATGATTGTTATTTAGATAATTTTTCGGCTTTGAAGAAACTATTTCACGGTCGCCACACACTTTTTCTCAACATATCAATAGTAATATAACTAGACGAAGATTGACTTGACGAAACTGTAATTTCAGAAAATAATTAAGATAGAGAATTCAGTTCAAAAACTCAACAGCAACGTATCATTTATTTTATTCGAGCACTCTGTCAAATCTCCGTCGGCCTATTTAGCTCGATATTATCCTTATTCCTCTCCAACGTGGTGTCAGCGTGCAGCGTGCATAATTTTTTTTAACCATTAATTTTTTTTAACCTTGGCTTAGTGTGATAATTTGGTGTGTAAGTCAGTCCAGACAGTCTAAATATCGATTGTATTTGGGATGCTTACGAGCTGATTCGTACGTTTTTCTTTTCTGGAGTCGCCTGGCTAGTTTTTCAAACAGTTGTAGTTTTCTAACTTCGCGACCTTTGAATGAGTTTCTCGATTTTATAATTAGTTATAACTGTCTGCCAACTAACACATGGGAGTGCAGTGTGATATATGCAGACCACTGGTTGTGTTTATATTATTATTGTGGACTCTATTGTATAACTTTTACCTACTTCCATATTTGAAATTAATGATCAGAAAAGAATACGAATGCTGCTACTCTGTCACCAGGGATGGAGAGGGATAAGGCGAGGCGTATCGAGCTGAACATGCTAGTCGAAAATTTGACAGAACATGCGAATGGAATAAACGAAAAGATAGTTTCAAAAGTAGAATTTTGGGATCTACCAAGACAACACTCTCAATGCAAATGGTGTTAGTATTGAACATGAGAAACGTAGGCATTAAATAGGAAGCGAAAGATTCAGGTAACTATATAAAAAATTATAATGATAATTAATTATACTTTGATAATCAGGAACTCACTTGAACAGCGACGGCGACCAAAACGACCAAAGTAGCGGACAGCACGAAAGCCCTCATTACGATTGTTAACTCGAGGATACGACGAACGGAATCGATGATCTGCGATGTCGTTGCGGAGTTCAGATCGTTTATATAGCCACCCTGAGGCGGGGATTCTTCATTTTCGCATCCCATTATTTTCGACCTGTCAAGTGAATCCCGCGAGGGCGGAGTCCTGAGAGGGCACGACTCCTGCATTCCCCCCAGGAAGAGGGAGAAGGAGAGCTCCAAGAGGTCTGCCGATGGTCGGCTGGAAAACGAGTCTTTTTTGTGCTGAGCCGGCAACTGGTCATCGACCCGGGTGCCGTTATATTTGAATTATTTTTTTCCACATCTTCTTTTTTCGTTCAATCGCCCCGGAAGATCGGTTAGAGCCCTTCCAGCTGATTTAGCACTTTTCGATCGATTCGGTTCACGAGATTAATAATCCCGAATTGTTCGTATATTCAACAGACGAAAAATTGAAGTGATTTGGTCGAAGTGAATTACGCTGTTTGTCGCAGGTTACATATTGTTCGAGGTTGGAGGCAGAGAGTAAATTATGTGACATTCTCTTGATTGTATAATTCTTTATGTCTGGAATCTAGAGTTTTCGCTGCTGTGGGTCTCTCTCAGTTCAAATGTAACATTATGTTGAAAAATAATCGATTATACCTAATTGGAAGCATCCAGGTCGAATCAACTGAAATAAACTATTAGTTATTTTAAGAATAAAATTTGGGGGCAACTGTGTAGGAACCTCCCAAAAATTAAAAACTGGGAACGGAAAAATTATTCGTAAGGGGATCAGATAAAACAAATTGACTAGAAGTTGACGAGGAGACATTTTATTGTAATCACTCTTGTTTGAAAATATCTGAAATTTAATTTCGACGGATTCTGGCTATAGGCTAATCCAGAATTGCTCCAAATTCTATACGAACATGTTGTATAGCGTCTAGCCACCTGAAATTCGGTAATTTATTTTATTTTATTTATTATTATTTCTGTTTTCATTATTATTATAGCAACCATGTGTATACTTTCTGCAACAAAAAAAAAAAAAACTCTGTATTTTTTATGTTTAGCCACCCCTCCAGACCGAACAGGATTATCTACCTTTCCTATGGATCCTTGGTACGTTCCATGATGTGAGGAAACGTTCTTTTAGTAAAAAAATGTTGAAAGAAATAAACTTTCGTTTCGTTCATTTTCCGTATTATGAAGACCCGTCTCAAAGGCGATCGTTTTAAAATATGTTACACTTAAAATCCTGAACGAGCCCACAGCGGCAAAAGCGCTCGATCTCGCATTATATGAAGTCTTTTCTCATCCAGTCTCATCTCACCTGAGAGAAAGTCGCACGATTTACTCTCTATCTTCAACTTCGAACGAAGTAAATTGCATCTAATTGCTATTATCTAGTATCACCGTCAGGTATATAAATATTCATGTTTGAGCAATCACGCTTACTAACTCATTCATCAAACTGATTGGTTCAAACTGGTTTACAGGGTTACATCTCATTTCAATCATCGCATGATATTTAAGAGTAGTAGAGAATTCTTAGTTTTTTTTCCGATTTGAAAATAAAACCAAGGCTGTAAAAGCTCACAAAATATTTCGGAGTAGAACGATTTTTTTGTCTGACTTTGAAAAGAGGAGGTTACTCTAGGTGATTTCTAATATTTTTAAATTTTGGTCCATATTGTCTCATACGGTGTATTTGCAGATAAAGAAGATAATCGTGTAACAATATTCTGACTTGAGAAAATATTATTATTACTTAATAGAAACTAAAAATTTAACGTTCAATTAAAATAATTTTAAAATTTAAAAGTTGAATGATTAAGAAAATGAAGAAGGGGTGAATTTGTAAATTTCAATTGACTTAATGTCTCACACGTATATCAGAATAGGGTGTCTTAAAATGTGTGATCGGGGACTGAACTGCTGTGAAGTTGGGACGCGTTTGTATTTTTTTTCTTTTTCGGCGTTTTTTATGTAAACATTTTTGAAGTCAATTTCATTTTATCAATTTTAATTTATCCAGGCCACGAGAATCAATATTATTGAACGTTTCTTCTTTTCGTTCCTTCGTTCTTCTTTTTTGTTTTCGTAATCTTTTGTTAGAAGGTGTGAACGATGCTAGATTTTTGTCTCATGGATCACAAAAAATAATACTTTCACGTTATTAGCGTAGTTTGTCTTTAATAAATCAATTAATTCGATATTACTTTTTTTTATACTCCAAGGCGTCTATTTCGATTTTCAATCCCTTTCTCCCAATTTTATAGGCCCGCAAAAAATTCTTTTCTCAGTTTATTCCTCCGCAACTGCTGTAATTCAGTGGCCATTTTATGCATTTCTGGATTCCATACTGGTTCACCCGTTACCAACTCCATCGAGGAACCACTGGGTTTCCTGTACACAATTGTTTTTCCTTTAGATGAACAATAGCCGAATATAGGAAGCGACGCTTTTCCTAGCCTCGCGAGTTCACCAGCCCAAATCGCGTTACGACTGGCAATTTTCACGGAAGGGTAATTCACGACTTGTGCAGCAATATGTTATTACGAGTATTCATCAGGAACGGGTTCACGCAGCGAAGGCCGTGTAATTGCTGTAAATTACCACCGTACGATTGCTGGTCCGATGAATACCTTTTTTCGATAAGTCTCTCGCGCAATATCAAATTCAAAGTTGAAGCCAAAATGTTTTTCTCCCGCAGTAAAAATCCTGCAAGGTCACAGATTCTCTTACTTAGAAAAAATATTAAGTACCTCTGAAAAAAAAAAAAAAAATAAAATAAAATAAATATGTAGTTTCAAGGAAAGCAGAAGAAGAAATGTGTACTCTTAATATATAATTTATTCGATCCGTTTTTTTAAAATAGTTATTGAGGAAAAATCAAGGGTACGCTATAACATTCGTTTTCAGTCTGTCGTTCACAAATATTTGGTGCGAGAAAGTAATGCCAGATTGATGCTGTTTCTTCGTAGCATTTTAGAATTCCGGCGGATGAACTCCGAGCTGCGAAAAGAAAAAATGACAAACGATTTCGTTGGAGGTTCGAAATGAAAAAATACTCGTGTATCATTATCATAATTTGTACCTTTTTAGCTTCCGCTGATGCGCAAATGGCCATTTTGTAAGCGAATTCGCATTCGTTCGCAGAGGCGTCGCTTCCAACTGGGAAAAAAATTATTTCGAACGTATTTTACAATTGTTAAATATGAATGAAGTCGAATTATTGCTCCAGAGAAATAGCTTCAAGGGTCACCTTCGTCGTGACAGTGTTCGATGAGCTGCTTAGCCTTCACTGTAACGTCAGGCTCGTTCTTATGCATAATGTCGACCATTAAGAGAGCGTTTTCTACAAAGTACTTGCCGTCTTTCATCTGGAATCGTGTTGAAATCGTTAATCACAAGATATAAAATAGGACCGATGTCGATCAATATAAGAAATTCAGCTCAACGGAAAGCAATATAAGTTATAGTGGCGTCACAAAATTTGCAGATACGGGAAATTTATTTTGTCTGACTTACAATTTTCCCTTCCTTTAGAAGACAAGCCATGATGCACTGAAACATAAATAATAAATGAGTCTCTGCGAGATACAATAGACAATCGTGCAGAGATTTTTCTTTGTGATCACAAATTCAACCGGTTCAAATTCACCGAAAAACTTAAAACCAAAAATTGGTAACATGCAAAAAAGGTAAATGGTTTTTGGATTGATTATTATTGCGCAGTTTTGTATACGTGTGATAAAATGCAGATATCAGAAACCTTTATAACACTACTATCAGTCATTTCTTTCTTTTGAATCTTGGAGCACTTATCAAGTTTGTATGATATTTTTAGTAAACGAAATGAGGGCTCTAGTAGAGCATCGATAGTTCGATGAAAAACAGGAGTATTTCGATGCAGGTAATATCAAATTACCCTTTCCTAATAAAAGCAAATACTAACAAAATAAATTTGATCTTCAAGTTTACGTGGTGAATTTGAAGAAATTTTCCTAGTATCATATTCAGTTTCTGAATAACTATCAATGTGTCTCTGAAAAGAACGATTGAAATTCAATGAAATTTTCTCAATTTATTCCCTTACAGTGAATGTGCAAAGTTCGCCGTTAATGGATTTTGGATAACACACCGTATTTCCACGTAATTCATTTTTCCCCTGCTATAAATTCTATTTCACAAAAATTCAAGGCTTAACATGGAAATACATACTGTCCAATCTAAGTATGCTCAGTATGCTCACCACTGTTTTTTTTTTTTTTTTTTTTTTTTTTTTTTTTTTTTTTTTTTTTAGAAAGGTAAATGTAACATACTTTTGCATTGTCAGAATCAGGAACGACTTCTTTGTCCTTGACCATTTGCATTTCTTCTGTAATGATAAAATTTCAAATAATAATACGAAATATTTTGAATGAATTCGGGTCGATTTTGACCTTCAAGACCATTAATTATAGGACTTCGTCAGACTATATTAGTCATTGCCATAGTTTTTCCTCAACAGTTATTAGGATTAAAGCGGCTATCCAAAGAACTCTCTTTAACATGGAATAAGGCAATGGAGAAAAATTAATTCACCCCCTTAACCCCATTACTACGCTACAAAAATACTCTTAACTACCATCGATTCTGAACTATTAATAACGCAACTGCAAATCCTAGCGATGGAAATCATTCTGTTATCCCACTGATCTCCGTACTGTAAAACATTCGTAGAAAGCATCCGAGCGCCGTACTTACCGTCTGTTATCGGAAATTGCTCTTTGCATTTGTTGAACGCTTTGACTATCAACCCTTGGATACCTTCTTCTTCTCCCTGTGAACAGAAAACAAATTGATTTCAATAATGGTATAATATTGATTTCGGTTCAACTACAGGTAATATATATCACAGGGAAAAAAGTTTGAACAATTTGCAGTATCGGGAATTTTCAGCATCACAGAAGTCGAAGTGTTTTTCTTTTCAACGTTTCTCAGATTTTTTCCCGAATAATTGTGGTGTTCGATATAATTAGAAAATCTAGCAGTGGTTTGATCGACTGATTCTCAATTTATTTTCACTTTTAATCAGTCAATTTTACTCAAAATATTTGTAATGTCTTCAAATAAAAATCTCTGGAGAAAATTATGGCGCGTACATTTTCATAAAGCCCTTGCGTCAATCGAGTCACGAATGAATAAATAATGAAAAATAATTCCAGTCGTTTCATTTCATGAGAATAAGGAATGACTGAAACAAAAAATTTGAAACAAAAAAAAGAAAGAAAAGTCGCCGAATTTGTCTCCATTATCCCAATAACTAAGTGAAAAAATGTGAACGTACCAAAACAACTGCAGCACTCAAAACTAACAATGTCGCCACTAGTCGATACATTTTTACGAATATCGGGATTTCCCAACGCAACTTAGAAGCTATCGCAAGTGAATCAAATGGATGGAATGGCCACCGTTTATATAAATCACTTCTCAGTCGTTCCCTCCTTCCTTTTCTCGTGTTTACCCTATCATGATTCCAGTGGCTGACTATACAATAAGCTTTTGAGCTCGCATGCTCGTTGACAACTGGTAATTCGCGACCTTCAGATGAGCCGCGCTGTCCACGCGGTGTTCAACTCCCACGATGGCCATTTGTAACTAGAAGACTAGTTGGGACTTTTCCGGTTCACCTATGTAATGATCCGTATTGTTTCTATCGTGACGATGAAAATCTTTCAATTGTCATTCGATGCGCGAACCAAAGCGGTCTTGATGGATCTTAAGATGACGTCAGACGATCGTATCAATGTATTCGAACGTTTATGAACGCCTAATGTAATGAGACGAGTAATTAATTACATCCTGTCAACCAAAATGCTATCTATGAGCTGTTCCATTGAATGGAGAGGGAAATCAGAAAACGATGATTCGCAGCTTCGATGGCTGTATAGATCGGCCGATCCTGCAAGCCTAGCCCACTTATGAAAGATAGGAATGCTCAAGGTTACGAGTTTCGTCATTGGGAAGAAATTGGAAAATGGAATTAGTCCTTGAAATTTCACAAGCGTTTTAGTTTTCAATTATAGAATTTTTTTTTAATTTTATTTTTTCAATCTTGTGAAATTGCCCAAAACAAATTGCACCTTCCTCTTTCTGCGGAAGGAAACAATTCCTACTTATCATGACGAAACCTAAAGCCTACTTTTATAAAATACTTTTCATCTCTCCACTTTCACTTTGAAAAATCTGGAAATCGAAAAGGAGGGTATAACTCGTGAGTTCTTGGAGCTATAAAAATCGTTCTGTATAAATAAATCTTTCACTCAAGATTCCTCAGAAACATAATTCTACTTGATGTCCCATTATCAAATTAATTATTAATATATTAATACCTACTATTTAGTCGTATAATATTCGTATAGTCTTAATAATCGTCGTTCTCCTCAACAAACGAATAGAAACGTTTTAGATTAGAAGAGAACCGGCTCGATCAAATAACCGGTCATTACTCCTCTACGTGCTCCGGATCAAGAGACAAGTTTCGCTTCTTTCGGTCCTCGGACTAGCAGTCGAAGTAATAATAGGTTTTACCGTAATCGAAGTACAAAATCCCCATGCCTTTCTCCTCGCCTGGATACAAAAACGAGTGGAATTACCTGTAGTGCTGTAAGTTGGTGAAATTATTCAATCTCACGAAACGAGTTTGAGCTCATTTAAAATACATAAATTATACGAGTTGGAAACCGCTTCTGAAGGTTAATGCATGAAGTTCATCAACGCAAGGTGAAAATTTCAATCATTAACCATTTGTAGTTCATAGAAATTCTACGAGAGAAGTTTGGTATTTAAGGTGGAAAATAATGTGTCATTTTTTGCAGCTTTCACTGTCGATTATTTAAATCCTCTCTTCTAACAGCTGATGCTTAATTCAGTCTCGACTCAGAAAAAGAAACCTGTTCGTAATTGGAACTGAAGAAATGTCTTGAAATTCACTTTGAATGATTCGTTCATTTTTTACTGATCGCTCGCAGATTGGAATTCCCCGCAAAACATATATCAGAGTTATGTCGAAAATCGATCTTGAGATTGTATCTACTATAATACCTACTAGGTATGGAGTTTTTCATATCTACCAAAGTGATACTAGGTGCAAAGCCTGGTTTGACGACTATAGCTTTTTGTTTGAAAATATGTTACCGACCCAATTTATTGGAATCATTCGAAATTTGCGCCGTTTCACTCATGTGAAATAATTATTGTTGACCGTATAGTTTTTAACAGTGAATAAGATTAATGAAATGGCGAGCTCAATTAGGGCTTGCATAATTATACTATCAAAAAGTTTGCAACTTTGAACGACTGACTTGAAGAATAATCATTTTTGGTAACACAATTTTTTTTTTTTTTGCTTCCTCAAGTTTACAATAAATTGTTTACAATTCAAGGTTACGGAATTGAATGACTGGGCCCCCGATACTGGTGGTGAGCCCCCCCCCCCCATTCCCATAATCCAAAGAAGTCCAAAATCTTTTCTTTTTTTTAATCTTCAATACAATGGCATTTGGAGAGTTAAAATAAAAGTAGTATTTTGCTCTGAGTCGAAAGCAACGGGTTACGAATCTCTGACCACATTTATTCAGATGTAAAACGACCCTGATTTTAACTTTAAAAAATGGCTGCAGGATTTAAACTTGCCTATTATTTACCTAGCCAACAATTACTGGTCACCGTTTGTGTTGACAACACGCAGACTGGGATAGCCCAGCTGGAAGACATTGAAATTAACGCTATCTGTAGTTACTCCTTTAAACTGGCTCTTCACGTCGGATCCTACTAGAGAGCAGGAGCTACCCATTTCTCCTCAGTCTGAATCGTTCATTAATTTATCGTCATTGAAATGTAAATTGAATTGGAGCAAAAGAAAACTATAGTTTCAGCAAGGTTAAGAGATGCTGAAAATCGAGCCGTTGTTCATACTTGGTGCAAAAATCCGAGAACTTTAGAAGAAATGAACTATAGTCTGAAGATAACTGCTAATTAATGCGCATCACGAACAGGAGCGGACATGAAACTAGGCGGCAGGGGCTTTTTGCAGCACTTAGTCCTAACGAATTGACGGCCGAAGTAGTTCAGCACTCAAATTGCTAATTCGTAGCAACGTTGACCGATAAATTAAAAAAAGCCCTTTACTCCACTACAATCCCAAACTAATTTTTTCACCGTCCTGCAAAAATGGCTACGTCGCAACGTTTTCAGACCCGCCTAATTTTGCGTCTACTACTGTACCGGCTTTGTAGCCATCTATTTCCATTTTTAAGCTTCCTTTTCACGTAGCATTTTTCAACACTACGAAGGAAAATCCTACTCTAACCGACATAAATATATATAATACTGGTAGTGGAATTGCGCCCAGGCGTTATAATAATTTCCCCGCTCATTCGAAATCTACATTGTTCTGTAGCTAGTTACAATACGTAGGTAAATGTCTGACAATCACACTGGTTTGCGAGTTATTTTGAACACAAAAAATGAAAGGAAACCGAAAACAATGACGGATGCAGAGATATGACCTTGCTGCGATATCTAACCGGAGGTATAGCACCATTTTCATGTAATGATCGACCTGGGTACGTATCATCTATAAATGGAACATTTCCCACACATTATCCCGCCAGTTGACAGCAAGAGTCGCCATGATCGGACGTACAGTACTAGTTTATTTACTCGCAGCTTTTATGGTAAGCGTTCTAATTTCTACATTGTCATCTATTATTGAAGAATGGTAACTTCCACATACTTCCACGTTTTGGGAGAAAAATCCATTTAATCCACAGAAACTTTCTGAAATAATGTTTGGTATCCGTCTATCCGTGGTCAAGAAGTCAAAAGTCGTCATCTATCTGTGAAAACTCAATGACATTTTTTTAGAAAATATTCTACAAGTGAATGAGCAAAATTAGCCGTTTCCGGATTTAGGATAACGCAAGTGCTTCCGGGAAACACACTTTCGACATTTTTTCAATTTTGATTTTATTGTAGAATTAGAAGAGTCAATATTTTTGAATGATTGATTAATTCCAATTTTTGTTATGGAAAGCATATATAACGCTTGTTTTTATCGTTAGGATCACACACCGTACCCCACGTGATGAGCTTTTTCCCTATATCTCTAGCGGTTATTTCTAACTGGATTCCTGCAGACTGCAAAAATCAATACATTTGAACGTTTGAGGCTACGGGCGGGTGAATGATGTTTGATTTTTATTGATAGTTGTACAAACCGTAATCCCGCCTGATTTGCCTTTTTAATTATTTCATTTTTTTACTACGAGTATTTTTGCTCTGCAATACCAAAATTACTGTAGTTTCTCGGGTTGACCATAGCTGATGCATCATCATTTATTCTTTCTAAGCTCTTCACCAATTATGCGCTGTTTTTCTCATATCGCTTTGTCCAGGTCCATCTTGCTATGGCCAATATGCAAGCGTTCACGGAATGTAAAAATGAATACAAAGTCACTAATGAAGATCTAACGTCTAAGGGTGAGAGTTTTTTTAATCAATTTCTTTCCTCTATATTTTGTCTCTTATTTATCTTCATCTTCACACTTATCTCTAGTGAATTGTGTTCCTGATCCTATAATCATTGAAATTGATTTCATTTCACAGATGAAGCCTCGCAAGGCGTGAAAGTAAGTAATTAACTGATCATAATGAAATCCTCTTAAATAGGGCAATCTCAAGTGATCCGATATTACAGGATGAGGATATTCAAATCATCTTTTGGTTCATTTATTCGTCCATTACTCGAGCGAATGACAATTTTCTATTTCTCTTCTCTTTCAAACACGATAAAACATTATCGCATAATTATATAACCGCTATTCTCTTTTTGCGCAGTGTTTTGCCGAGTGTCTTTTGAAGAAAACCGGTTGTGTAAGTAACAAGGGAGCTCGCATTGTTATTTCGGGAATGTAGAAAGGTATCGCAACTATGCTCACGTGCGATCCTGCAAATAAAATTGCTGAAAGCACTATAATAATTTTTGTAAATTTGAAAAATAGTGAGCATCTGCAGCGGAATGAAAATTTTGAACCGGTGAAAATATCTTTCAGATGGACGAAGATGGAGAATTGAGTGAGGAAAAAATCAAAACGGAAGGAAGTAAATTCGCTAAGACAGACGAGGACAAAGAAAAATTCCAAGCTGCGGCATCAACATGCTTGGAAGAAGGTAAATTATCTGGTTTCTTTCTCAATAATTCCAATCAGAAAGTGATAAATTCATATGACATTCTATCATTATGTCAGCCTTAAAATATTCAGTTCGGTTCAGTTAAAATTTCTTCTTCGACTATTTTCAGCCAAAACAGCCAAAGGAGAGTGCGAAAAAGGTTACCAGTTCGCTAAATGCATGAGGTCGCGTGTAAAACACGACGAAGGTGTCGAATGAATATAGGTGCTTACCTGAAAAAGAAAATTCTTACATTTTACCTGATGAAACGACGGTCATTAATTCTCACAAAAATATGAAAAAACATTATTTGTTGAAGTCACTATATAAAACTACAAGGTGGAGAGGTGGCAAAGTTTTCTCCGTAATAAAATGTTATTTCAGAAATTATTTCATTTTTCTTTGTCACTTTTATTTGAACATCACCTGGTTCGGATAGTTACAGAGAATAAATCGTAGTGTACCTGTACCGGGAAGGAAAATCGGTGGACTATTCGGTGGACAAACATCTGAGCAATTCTCTACTAGCAGTCCAGAGACAAAAAAAAAAAAAAAAAAAAAAGAAAAAAAACCCCCGAATATTTTGGCATAAGTAATTATTGATTCAATCTTACGTCCAGACGAAATGAGATTAGACATAACTTCAGAAGTTATGGATGTGCTTCGCGTGATTTAGAATTGAACAACGGTAGATAATTTTGATATAGGTATGACAAATTTTGCTATTTTTTATTTTTTCCACACATTCACATACAAAATACCACTACTGAAACAGAAGAGTACAAAATTATATAAAATTTTAAATTAAACTCCATTTGGAATTCAGTTTTTAGGCAAATTGTAAGAAGGGAACTCGAATTAGAATATCCTACAGTATTAATTATTGACGTACGTTTTCAGGATAACGTACTATTTGTGTTTTTTTCCCTTTTAATATTGCAATCATATTTCTATTCCTACTTCTAATTTTACTCATATTATCTTTCCCATTTCCGTTTCCGTTTCTTTATTCTATTCCTATCCCTGTTCGTTATATTTTTTCTACTTTATCTTTTTCCCCCCAAGAAATCTTCCATTTATTTTTCACAATTATTCGCGAATGAGAGAATTTCCAATGTCGACGCATAGGCATATATACTCTCGATCTCTCAGTAATTAACAGGTCCGCGAAACCTGGCGCCCTTCGCCGTGAAACTTCCGAACAAGGCGACTGGATTCGAAACGATTCCGAAGGCGAACCGATGCACTTCCTCTTGCTATGATTCAATTCGCTACTTATCGAATCGCCGACTAGTTTGTAAACCGTTTGATTTCTGTCTGGCTCATGAATAGAACAGTGACAAGGAAGGGCCATCATCTGAAAATGTTTCATTGGGCCAATAGGAACTTCTAAGAGGAGCACACAGTGCACCAAGTATTGCCGATCGTAAATATGAAGAATTTATGTAAGAGAAATACTATGAAAAATGCAGTAGTTGGAAGAATAAATTATGAAAGGCGAGAATTATGAGCGGTCTTCTATAGTCTAGCCTTAATAATTAGAACGTTAATGAACAATCCTTTCTACGATGAACTTGAATCTCATAAAAATTAAACCTTTCTCTAGCCAGGGAACCAGAATGCACGAAGTAGAATAATAACGCGGACGAAAGGCGTGTGGCTTACATTACCAGACGAATTTCGTATAATAACATCATTTTTAAGGAGTTCCAAAAATAATAAAACACTGTAATTCCCATCCTAACGAACATTTTAACGCCTGACCGTTCAAAAAAATCGATTTCAATGGCCTGTGAAAAGTAAAATAGAAGAACCGTTGAACGACCACGACTCGGAAGTATTGTGTGATAACCGAAATTCAATATCCAATTATGGGCACTGACCGAGAGAAATTTCTTTGAAAATTTAATCGAATTACATGGATTCATCGTTTTCCCGAAGATATTGTTTTTGTCACTTTTTCTCACAGACGATCGGACAGTCGAACACACAGACGCTGCCTAGAAAGTGTTTCAGAGTAGTATTGAGCTATGAAAATGTCTACCAAATGCATTTCTGTTTAGAAATCAATTTTTTGGAATATTCCATTCTTCGATTATCTCCGTAAACATGGGAGGACAAGGCATTTAGCTTAAACGGATATTGTTTCTGAATATAGAATAATCATAGTTTTTTACTGAATTTCCAACCGCTCCGTGAGTGAAGTTTTACGTTAGCGCATTTTTTCTCGTTCGGATCACACACTGTAATTCCGTGTACTTCGCATTATCATCTCTGACTAGCGGTGGAATTTTTCCGGTAGAACGGAATTTCTCTTCGAGGGAAAATGACGAATTCGATGCCTGACGCTTGTTTCGATTTCTTCATTGCAAGTAATCGCATGACAGCTTCGAGGCCGCACCTTTGCAAACTTCATTCGAAGACCGTAAATGTCAATGATCGTGAAATATTAAGTGACGCTTTTACGAATAATGAACTCCTTATTCGGACACACGATTTCCATCTCGGCCAATCAGAACCGTTTGTACTTCACTTGTCATTCCTGTCACCGAATGTTGCATTTTGTCGAATGTTAATGTCGCATTTGATCAACTCATTCGTGTACCTCACGTGTCCGCTAGCATCCGACAGGATGTGGTCGTGTGAGGCCCAAAACGTCCAACAGGAGTTTAGGAGGCGGATTGAAACTGAATACTAATTTTATGGCGCCGGGTGCGACGTTTTGGAATTCAGCTCAAAGATTATGGAGATGATGATAGTCTTTCGAGCGAAAATGTCCAGGGAAAATAGTTTGCGATTCTCTGCGTCCTTACGATATAATTTTCATTTCTTATCTTCTTTATGGTGAAATGGTTACGAGTGAGGGTGAGAGGTATAGAGCGACTCATTTAATTTTTTTAATTTCCGAGCGCTTTCGCCGTACCCGGCCTCAGGGACCATCTTAAAAGTAAAGCCTCGTATTTTACAAGAAGTAGTCAAGGTTAAAATGATAATTTTTTTAAAAAATATTTAAACAATTTAAATGAGAGAGCGCCGCTCTATCTACCCTCGCTATTCTCGGTGCGACAAGGGCTCAATTCAATCGCTACCTTATTTCCAACGGTATGTTTTAAGTACAGTCCAAGCGACAAGTCGAAGAAAAGTGATCGACAATTTCGAAGGTAATGACATTTTAGGATTTAGGATTTTAGGATAATGGCATTTTTTAGGAATGTTGGAGCATGTTTAGCGATGCCAAATCCGAATTTATGACCATGCGGACGCTGAACTCTTGACGGTCGAAAAACGTCGAAAATTTCAGATTTGTTCCAGTTTTTTTCATTGAACACCTCCTGCTCTTATAATGGTCTGTCTGCATACTTATGAATACGTTTCACGTGAATATGTACTCTCATACCTGATCTAAGCATCAAATAACATAGTAAAATATAAACATTTATATCCAGAGGATGTGAGGGAAGAAAAACCTGGCGACTCATTCTCCGATTCTTTATTCACTGGCCCAGCACTTTCGCCTATTCGGGCATCTTCAGGGCGAAGTCGAACCATAGCGTCCCCAGCCGGCTGTGGTTCCTTAGTGTCGATCGCATTTATGATTTCGCATCTCTCTGATTTGGTTAGTGCGAGTGGATACAATTTTAAGCGAGTAGTAACATACGGAACAGGGCTACAGGAGGGAGCCGGCTCCAAGGACGTCCTCCTCCGGGCCGCCACTGTTCCCACAGCTTCAACGAGGAGTCTGGTGCAACTATGGGGTAACCCCTCGAACAAACCAAACTCGAGAATAGAATTGATATAAATTGTTTTTCCTGTACGAGCGATGAAGGTAAAGTAAATGAGTGGTTGAGATACTTTGGAAAGAATTATAGAGCCACGAGACGATGTAATTTTTTATTTTCCATAAGCAGACGCTGCTTTTTATTTGGTTCAGAAGAAGACAGAACGATTTTTACTACATTTGTTTTTGTTACATTCGGATCTTTTGTTTCTCAGTTGAACGTTTGATTTTTTCTAATTTTCAATTATTTCTCACGGTATTTGATGGTTTTCAAGTCATACAATTCGGTGGGAACTAGCGAGTCAGACAAGCTCTCGAATCGAGACGCCGGTCGGGGGGTTACCTCATAGTTGCTCCAGGCTCGTCTGAGTTTGTTTGCCGTGCTCGCTCCAGCCCCAGTCAACGAGTCGGCATCGCGACAATCGCGAGCGCGTCCTCCGAAGAAACGAAGTTATAACACGTCGCGTCGCGCGTTTCGATGGCCTAGTTTCTTCGCGACAAGGCGACGTCTTTAGTTCAGATTTCGATTTTGACTTCGGCCGTTTGAAAAATTTTGCTGGCATCGGCTAGTTAGTTATTAAAGGTTTTTTCGACAGCTGTGCTTTTGAAGTTAGCATTAGAAAAGTATTTAGTTTTAAAAATAGAGGCATAACATAGGAAAATAGATATATACAGGTAATGTGGAGTTATTTAATGATTTTCCAGCAGCGTTATTAGTAAAATAGTAAATCAGTGTTTCAATTATTGTTCTTTTCCGAAGGTGGGAAAAAATATTTATAATTTATTTCCAAAAATGCATTTGAAAATCAATTGTTTTGACTAGAGCGGGCAGAACTTGGCGGAGAAAAACTTTGAGGGCATAGAGAGGAGATTGATGGTAGTAAAATTAATTTCAGAAGCGAAGGCGCGGGAAATCCATTGTATAACAAATTTCTCGCTGTGGAACAATTAGAAATTTTGAAATGCAATCTTCAAGTTTTGGAACAGAAAATACTGTTTTTGTGTTTTTTAAATTAAATTAAATTTTTTGTTTTTTCTTCTATTTTCGCCGGATTTGGCGAAACGTTCTTAGGACATTAACTAAGGGGATTAGTCTTTCTCTGCATGGAAAAAAATAGAAAAATCATTGAAGAATTCGAGGAATTGAAAAAAATGAAAGAATAGAAAATAATAATAAGAAGAGTCGGAATTCGAAGTGCTAAAGTTTGTATGATTTTACGATTTCGTTGAATATTTACTCACTCATCGTCTTTATACTTAATTACCAAATGATAGGAAAGCGAACGATCAACCGGTCGACAGCCGATAATTATTCTATCTCCGAATCGATCGGTCTTTCTGACATCATCTCTGAACCGACATTCAGTTGAAACGATTTGAAAGGTGCAGTGTAAATAAAGTGACAATGTGCGGTGGTTGTGGATCTGAAAAATGAAAACAATATCGAATTCGGCGAAGAATTTGGAGTGAAATAGGTGAGATGGAGAAAATGAGTATACTTTATTCAAAATAAGTCGACGTTAGAGTACATTAATTCCCTATAATCCAGCTGCACGTTATTATTATTATTTTTTTTTTAAGCTTTACACTGCTAAATGTTAACTTTGTAAATTAAGCTATTTGGATCATCTGAGGATTCCAATTCGGACCGGAGCTAACTTGCGCTCTAACTGCTAACTACTTTACTCAGAAACGCTTTTCGAACAAACGTCCGTGTGTTTTGCACAACGTAACAAAAGCCATCTTACCTCCGCAAGAATTCAATTAAATTCGATGCAATTTTCAGAAAACGCTCGCTCGGTAAATGTGCCAAATTTGGCCGTTGTAGGAATTCGAATAACACACCATACTTCCGAAATAATATCGTTCGAAGTTTTTCCTAATTTGATTTTTACAGGGCATGAAAATCGAAATTTTTCAACGCTCTAGTTCTTGAAATGTTCGTTATGATATGGAAATAACGATTGGTTTTTATAGTTTCGGTTACATACGGTATTCTCACGTTATGAGTTTTTTCGCTACTGTAGTGGGTATTTTTTACTGACTTTTACAGGCCGCAAAAACGAATATATTTTGCGATCTTGAAATTAATGTTTATTAACACGAATGAATGATGAGTGATATTTACCTAACATTATATTCTGAAAAACCTGAGAGATGGGGTCTTTTGAGGGTGTTTCCAATAAACAGTTTTCAGCTCGAAATCATTGGCGAATAGATATCTGGAATCATTTTTAACATAGGTAGATCCCATAGATCCGGATAAAGCGATCCATTTGGCCAATCATAGCCCTTGACAGAAGGATTGAAAAAATTCAGAACTAGTGCAACAGGTTTTTTTTAAAAAGAATAATAGCTGAGAATAATGCTTTTTCACAATTTATTTCTTCTATAAATAAAAGTATTCTTCCCAGAAATAAATTGTGGAACAAGAGCGATTTTTTCAAGTACGACTCTTAAAAATATGTAGTTCTACAAAGTTACTCATCGTCGACGTCACAGTAATTTTGCACATGTCATTATAGCATTTTTTCAGAAAAATCATTTAATGGTTTTCAATGGTTTTCTTTGAGGTTCGTTGATAAATTACGATGACCTGTGAGTTTTTGTTTCATTTTTAGTGCTTCTTCTTGAAAATAGAAGCCTTTCTTCATGAAAACTATCTGCAGCTCTGACATTCGATGAGATGTACGTTATTCACCGCTATGGTTGAGATTAGCTCATCAGCTTCGCTTGAGATACGCTTAATTTACTCACAAAAACCAGTGGAATCGTATTTGAGGCTAATTACAATTCATGATTAATATTTCCGCGGTATATTTCCTCAATGCTCCATGGCAAAATGGGCGAAATTAACTATTACATTTAAAATATGAGCTTTTCAATCTTTCAGCCGTTGTATTTCACACTAAGATGTGTGACCCTGTATATCTAACCATTGGTGAGATGTACGGTATGAACCATTTCTCGTTTTTCTACGTTACTTCTCAGTTGAATGGCAAGCATAGTATTATATATATATATATATTATGTTTTTCACCTTTTTTTGAAAACGTGTATTTTCTCATACTCTCATACATGTATACGTACTTAATTAAAACACTCTAAAAAACTAGATGTGCGGAATTACTGTGGTCTCCATGACAATCTATAACAATTACCGAATAAAGTAAAAGGGATAAAAAGATTATCTATGTGGATGCATAAACTAGGACTAACGTTGGAAAACATTATTCTTTTTTTCACTGCGTTTTTCCTCTTACAAGTCTGCAATTGCAAATCCTAATACTACGTGGAACACGTTAGTAGAGGTAGCGTAATTTGTTTAGGTGTGAAGTGATCGTTTCGTGCGGCGGAAGAAATTTAAATATTTGAACGCTAATATTCCTCAGTGCTATTTCTCTGTCAGCTTTTTACTGACGGAACGTTTCGAGCTTTCAACGATTCGATACCACGCTAAGCATTTTTCGATTCTCAAAACTAGGTAGGGTTAATTTTACGAGGCTCGCTAAGGTTTAAGGTGGTTAGTTATAAGCACCTATTTGTTCCATTCGTTCGTGTTCTCGTTCCACTGAATCAACATTCGCAAGGCGTACGTTCGAAGGCCGCTCAGTTCCTACATGTTTGCGAGCCGAATTCCTCAGTTCGACTTGGAATGGAGAAAAAACTAAACATAATAATCAATATTATTCGGCTGTAAGAACGACGTGGGAAATTTATGACGCGAGTCGGGCTTATTATTCATAATTGGAAGTGGGAACCGATGAAAAACCGAAAGGAATACGTATAAACGGTGCAAGTGTGGTAAACCAGTAATTGAATCCTTGGGCCGCGAATAAAACCCAAGGATAATAATTCACGTCGGTCGAGATAAGATTGGGCATTAATTAAGCGTAATATGAACTTGCTCGCGATTTTGGCACAATGAGAATCTAACTAAGGTTTTTGTCTTTGAAAATAAATAATAAACAAAAACAATTACTGCAATCGATGGCGCTTATAAATATAGCAAATAATAAATATAGTAGTAGAGGTCTATATAAAAATTATGAAAATAATATACCTTATCAGTATCTTTGGTTGTCTTCTTTTTATGGCATCTTCCTGAACTCATATTTATATTAGTACAAGGCGAATTATACAAGCCCTGTTGCCTAAGATAATCATTCGCAATTCATTACTCCTTTGTAAAGCTAATGAATTGTTCGCCTTCGTTTCAGAAATGTCAGCTTCGTCAGGCTCAACACTAACAGGTTAACAGCCTCTATCGATGTCCCCCTGTGATGGAGTACGACTCATCCATCAAGTGATTTATCTATGGAGCTGTAAGTACTGGTTTCTGTCGTGGCGTTTTCACCTATTGGCCATCGATTCATACTGTTCAAGATTACTAAGACGTACTATTGTTTGGGAAGACATTATAGTAATTATTTCGTAAAGTTGAAACAGGATCCTACGTTAAATTCCCTGAAGGAAAAGTATGAAAAAATCTTTAGAACCATTTTGTCAATATTTTGTAAACGATTGAAATCAAAACGTGAGAGACAATAAATTGAAAAATTTACCCATTTTATGCGGCGGGATTTGTAGTATGAAATATGCTTATACTGAACCCTCAAGAGTTTTCTCCAAGGTTTTCAATCGCAGTTGAAAATGAATATTTTGTCAGACCTGGTGCCCAGTTTATTCTTGTTTCGTGCATGGTATACATCGAAACCTACCTTTCATGGAAAAAAAAACTACCAGATATTGCCACCTCTATGTATGTAGAAACTTATCCAATATAAATTATGCTCGTTAAGGCGAAAGCGAAAGAAAAATAGAAGAACGCATTTCCCCAACTAGTCTCTTCCTTTGAAAAACTTATCATATCCGTCGAGTATGTCACTAAATTTGACTCATTTGACACAAACAGAGCTCTAATATTTTCCTGTATTTCAATATGTCAAATGTCGGGTATTTAAAAAACTGCGCGGTAAATCGTGAGATGCGTGAGGTATAAAATCAGGAAGAGTAGACGATGGAGGCGTTTATAATACTGCTCAGCTCCGCGCGTCATGTTTGACGTCAGTACGTTGGGTTCCCTCATTTTTTATCACATTCTCCGTATCTCTTCTCGTATTCATAATTCGCCGTCGTATACTCGTATTTTTCAACGCTTCTCGCACACTGCTCTTTACTATCGACGGCCTTGAGCGTTTTCGCCTCTCCGTTTTTCACGGCTTGGTATAATTTTCAAGTCAACATGGTTGAACCGGCCGGTGCGTCGTTCGAACTGTCACTAAAAGCTTCCTAAACGGTCTTGTTTATTTTCGATAACCATCCTCTTTCGGTAGAGTTAGAGGCACTCAGATGTCGTAATGGGAGAGATAAAAATAAAGAAAATACTTTTTCCGGTAAATATTTCACGCGAGTAATCGAAAAGCGAATTATTTCTATTGAGCGCCGAATTAAGACTTGACGAGAATATAACTACTTGATATAAAGCAGGGCAGGGCCTTGGTAACAGATGTTTCATGACATACTTAATCAAACCGCTCGACAACTGACCCTGCAGACTTGGCTGCCGGTTCGGTTTAGCGAAACTGGGCCTTATCGCTCCTCTGCGCATCGATTCTGCGCAAGCGCCTCTCCGATTGTACGAGCTCGTATGAGCTGGTCCATAGGCATTATAGAGATACGCACTCAGGCCATGCGATGATTCTTCTATATCCGATTGTCGGTTCGTCGTTTAGTACCCGGTTTTTCGCTCCGGGTTTCACCCGAGTTTCGCCGCACGCATGGGAAGAGAAGACAAGATATTTATGTGACACTTTTTCTGTTAAATGGTCGCTGTAAATTTGGTCCCCTCAAAACCCCCGAAAAATACCTTTAAAATCGAGCTAGTAATGTGGTTCAAGAATTGGGCCGTCGTAGGACCGAGATTGATTTTTGGTGAAAATTTCAAGAATTCAGCTATTACTTATACTTTGGCCGGAAAACTGCTAACGACGTACGGCGTACGGCGTTTTTATTGGATATTCGGATTCTAGATGCCATGAAACGTAAAACATCAAATTTTGAGGGGGATAGAAATTTTTTTCCTGGGCGGTTACAATCGTTTATTATTGAATAATAAATAGAACGGCTCGAAGCGAAGGTCAAAAAATCTTGGGTATCCAATTGATTGAGAAACTGGGAATAGGTAATCAAATTTTGGTCATAGAGTCGTTAAATTGAGACAAACTCATCGTGTGAAAAAATCTTCTTTTTTTAATGAGGCCTCTGTTCAAATTTTATTGCACTTTAAACTTTTATGACCCGATTTTTCGCATTTTTTTTGCACGTTTTTCGCCAATAACTTTGGAACCGTCCATTTTACATAGGTATATTACTCAGAGGTAAGAAAGAGCTATCAAAATCCTACAATTTAGTGTATTTAATTATATTTTTATGTTATGTCCCCGCGGAGCTATTAACGTTTGAAGAAAAGTCAAAACACGTTTTTGGACATAAAGTGGAATATATCTCGAGAGCTATCATATACACTAGCCATTTTCTTATTTTTAATGGATTCTACGTTAAATTTCCTTTATTTTCTTCCACAGCACCTAATCGTTCCCATTTCGGGAACGTGACGAAAAAAAATCCCAAAGTTGAAACTTCGAATGTATGAAAATCGTAAAAAATTCAAAAAATATTATCAATCGTTCGAATTCGATTATTTTCACTTTAAATTCGAATTCTACGTCTAATTTCCTGTAAGAATCATTAAATAATCAAATTTTAACAGTACTGTAAATATTTGCAACGGATTTTCAAAGTTGAAAAACGTAGGAGTGGCGTAGTATTAAACCTGGAAAAACTGATAGTTGTCGTGAAATTTCGACCGTTTTGACGTCATATTCGGATTCAGCGTTGAATTTCCTATAAGAATAGCTTTCAAAATAGCTTTAAAACGAAAATTTAATTTTTCACTATTACCGATGCCAGCGGAGCTCGGAATTTCGGCCGGCGAAAAACCCGATTTACGGGAAATAATTTCTCTGGCTCTGTTTAAATTTTTTTCACCAAATTTTTTGCTATGTACATGTGTAAGGCTATCAAATGAAGACTCCTGCATATTAAAACAATTGATTCGCATTTATTTTGACCCCGAAAATCACGGTTAAAGTCCAATTTTTGAGCTTTCAAAAACCGATTTTTTTGGACCACTTGCAGATTTTTCCGAAAAATAAAAAAAATACCAAAAATACATCTTGGTATGACACAACTTTCCTGAAAATTTCAGATTTTTATCTGTATTGAGAGACGAGTAAAAAATCGTTAACTGATCGGTTGAAAAAATTCGCAGGGGGACCCCTGGGATTTTTCGCGAAAAATTTTTTGAAATAGATTTTGTTCAAATTCAGCATAATGATAGTTGATGATGTGTATATCAATAATATATGGTTCATTCTTTGTTTCTTTTGCACTAAATAGATGAAAAGAACGTTTAAAGTTGAAAAATGTCATTTTTTCGTGTATAGTCTACTAATATTGTTGAATAACGCAAAAACGGTTGAAAAATGGATAGGTACATTACATTGGGAAAATGTGGACAGTTAAATTACCTATCTTTTGGTATATTCAAACATCTGAATTGACGACTTTTTGTTTGAGTTATCCACTGTGCAAGTTACAAATCTTGGAAAACTTACAGTTGTTACGTCTAGTTCTGCTATAACCTTGCTCCAGTTGAAAAACCCAATACTTTATGATACTAAGTACAATACAAAACCCACCAACTATACACCAAATTATAGCAACTACTACTAAGTACTACCTACTTACTAATAATAATACCTATCGATTCCCACTCTCCATACACAAATAATAAACTACTACTACCTACCTAAACCTATACATATTATATACCATATACTATATACTACCCCCGCGCGATAGCTGAGGGAGGCGAAGCCCCCTCTGAGGGGGTTGGGCGGCGAAGCCGCCAGGGGCGCTCAGCCCCTAGTTGAATAATAAACCAAAATGAATTCATCCAACTATCTGCTTGCCATAAAGAGCATTGGAATAATGTTATAATTCATTCTCCTCTAAAACTGAGTGTGTTAGGTATTGAAATTTCAATCACGTCGTCTTATGGGAGAACATTTTTTGAAAATATTCAATCGAATTTCAAGTAGGTATTCGTTCCGGGAGATATGGCGATATTTGTCACTGTGACCATAGATAGGCGGACACAAGGACAGACGAACACACTGACAGACAACAAATGGAAGCACAGACACTTCTTCAGAAAGTGAGAAGAGCGCACATATATAACACAAATATTGACTTTTGGGAAATGTTAATATTTCTTATACAAAAAATAAATGGAAAGCAAAGACGTACTGTGTGTGACTCAAACAATACAAAAGAAGTTTTGTGAACGTGGTCAAAGTTGGTCATATTTGGAGCAAAGAGACCAGAAATATATACAATAGCGTTCGAATAAAATGACATGAAATGCGTTCTACCAGGAAGTACTGCGTGTGACCCCAAAAATAAATCCAAGCGGATATTCAGCTGTCATGTAGAAAAATTTATAGTCCCCCTGCGTTAAATATGGTATTTATTTTAGCGGTCTGTAAAAATAAAAATATTGTCAATATGCAAATAACGCGGAATTACTTTATGCGGACCCACTTGATAAAAATCAGGCATCGTTCAATTGCCGTCCGAACCGCTTTGATACATCGAGTTTTCCTGCCTGTAGAAAACTAAATACAAAATACGCACCAGTGTTCGTGAAAAAAGCTCATAACGTGGAGGTTTGGTGTGTGACCCTATGGACCAACAATCAAGTGCCATCTGCTCTCCAAAACGAACATTTCAAGCCTTCAAACAAGACTTCCTTTTATTTTCTAGTGAGACTTATAACAGAGGAATGATTGAAGAATTATGTCTGGGTGACGGATGATCTCGTATGTAAGAATACTAATACGAATGGTATTATATTTTAATAATTTGTTTTTGTCGATAAATTTAACACCGACAAAATCCTTTTCCTTTTGTTTTATTTTTTATCTTGTGCCTCTTTGCAGGCGGCAGATAGCGAACTTGCATAGCTCAACTGCCCTGCGTACTATTGCCTACTTCGGAATGAAAAAATATTATCCGGTCATTGTCCGTGTACAGAAACTAAAATACCTGTACAATTAACAAATTATACTAAAAAAAGTTCTGGCATGATATAGCTATGCCAGATAGATCTATGAGATAGATAGCCATGCCTATCTATGGCATGATATAGCTATACATCGCTATAATAGCGTTGAAATAGGTGCTCACTCAGAAGGAGAGAAATCCCAAATGACTCATTCTCCGAGCTTTTATTGACTGGCCAAATTCGAGGCTGATAAATTTAAACATTTCTTTTTCGCTGTTAAGCAATGCCTCAGTTATTCGTAATACCGATCACGTACTTGTAAATGGAGAAATTATGAGAACTTTCGGCCAATTATATTCCCATTGTAACATAGTCCTGCCGTGCGTCATAAAGTCCCACTAAAGAGCTCTTCCGCTCTGTTTGCACAATTAAAAAACACTGAGAACTATTCGAACTAAGTGTTGATTTTTCCCAGGCCGATAACGTCTCATTCATATTAACAGTGAAGTATGGGAATCGTTTCTATGTGTAGATGACGTCTATGAGGTTGTTCAATAATTTCGTACTTCAGAATCACATCACTTTGGGTTAGTAATTACAACTCACTTTGGCTCGTAAAATTATGTGCGACGGCTGGGAAAATTTTCCTTAATCGGTTGTTAACCGTTGGGTCAGTATAAGCGATTTGAAAGCGGTCAAAATAGGCAAATATGCGTTTTACAAAGGTTGATTAATTAATTTTGATTGACAGGATTCAAATTTAGATAGGAACCAAGTTTTAGAACTTGAATTCTAAATGATCTCGTTACTAAGGACGTAAAATATTAAGGAAGTAAAGAAAGTAAACATTTTTACCAATGGCTATAGTTTCCCGTTAAATCATAAAATTTTATTTCGAAAGTTATTTATTTCTTCAACTATTGTGATATTAGGTACGCTTTCAAAGCTTGAAGTCTTGATATCAAATGAAAATAATTATTCTCAAAATTTATCTCAGTATTTATTATTTTATTATATCCGTCGTAGGTAATAATAATTATTATCGCATAGTTTTATTTTAATTTTATTTCATTTTTTTTTCAGGGGTTATTGGAGCAGTTTGGTGGCGGAGGGAGGAGGAGGGAGGAGTGATCATCGGAGGATGGAAAGGAGCGACGGGTCGGAGGAGGAGGAGAGAGGCACCTCCCTCGGTCACGGTATCTCCCGCCTCAGTCTGATGGAAAGATCGCGTCGCGTCGGCGTTGTGTCGCTGGTGCCGGCGGCGTCGATCGGCATCGGAGGCGGCTCGAAAAAGCGCCTCCACTCGCCGCTATCGCCTGACTCTGCAATCGGTCTCAATTTTTCTGATGATGAGACGCGCAAGACAGCGAGGACGGACGATGACGATGGTATCGGCGATGACGACGACGTGACCGAAGGGCTCGACGATGACGACCAGACGACAGTCCCGTCGTCGCCACCTCCGCCGCCTCGAACCCTTCGTGCTCCGTCAGTCGTCATCAGCGACTACTCTGACGAGACTGTCCCTTGTGTTACCCTCGAAGAAATCGAGAGGTAATTGCTTAAAAATTGCTTCAAAATTGCTGTATAAATACAAGATAATTTAATTTTGAATTAATATTAGGACTATATTAGGAGTACTGTTGGCTACTTGTCTGCCATCCCAACAATGAAATTACTATATTTTTGATCTGTTTCCGATTCCAATTACAGCGTTGTCTAGTTCAGTAGTAAATTCTAGAAATTTTTAAATTTCTTATCTCTCAGGTTCCGGGCCGAATACGATGTACGACGTCTAAGCAATGACGACACTGCGTCCGAGTGTTCTGCGACGTCTTCTTGGAGTTCATGGGGTATCGATCCGACGTCAGCTGATTATCAGCTTCAATTGGGCTCCCAGAACCGAAAGACGTCCGAATGTTCGTCGACGACCTGGCATTCGTGGGGACTCGACCCGTCGTCGTCCGAATACCAATTGAGAACTCCCCAACGCAAGACGTCGGACTGTTCGACTTGTTCGACGTTGAGTGGCGACGACGAAGCGGCCAGCCCTGTTATTCTTCAGGAAGTCGTCGTCAAACGAAAGGTAAGAAATAAATTAATTAATTTTTATGAATACATTTACTTCAGAACGGTATCTTATCACGGTTTTACAGCGGAAGCTAATAATCATTCGACATTTTTACTCGGGATCTACGCGATTTTTAATTTTTGTGGGTGAAAAGGGAGGAATTATAGTTTTCAATGTGTCTCACGAGTGACCAAAATATCTATTGCGATTCATAGATTTTTATACCCACTTGTTTTTGAAGAATCGATTCTATTGATGATTTGCCAACAATTAACTACTCTGCAACATTTATTTTTACGCCTCATAATTCCACATTTTTCTCGCTTTTAAAGTTTTTTTTATTTTTTATTTTTTTTTCAAGTTTTAAATTAATTAAGTTATTATATCTCCCTTCTATCGAATTCTACAACTGCCTTTAGTATACTAGAATTCAATTACAGCGTTCGACTGGACGTTATGTTTTCAATAATTCATCCAAATTCACGTCACAATTTCCGCTTTGATACACGTCTTCACGTTTCACGACTTCACTTTTCCATCAAGGAATTACTTTTCATTTTATAGAAATTGGAAAAAAATAGTTGCGATTTCTAGAACGTTCTAAACATAAAAATATGGTCGTCCGCATCAACATTTACTCTAGCCAAAGATGAACACCTTCTGGTGAAAACTGGACAAAGCTTTTTACTCTGGAAACTTGGGCATTAATAAGAAGAAGAAAAAGAAAAAAAAAACAGATATAGCAGACTAGAAAACAAAAATCCACCCATCGTGCCTTCAATGACTACATCTGGCGATGGTAAAATAATCTGTTCCAGTATATTTTACCTGAAATCAGAATATGAAGGCAAGAAAGATGTTCTACTCTTAAAACCCCATAAAACCACAGGATTCGCAGAAGTTGCCAAAAACGCCTTGAAGACACACATTCTGAGAAAAACTGGCGACTCACTCTCCGATTCCTTATTTGCTGGCCGAGCACTTTCGTTCGTTCGGGCATCCTCAGGGCGACGTGGTCAAAAAATGCGAGGAGGACATGGAAAAGAAACATATTTCTTGAGATTATAAATCTTGTCAGTACTTCTTATGAGTAAATCTCATCGGCACATGTGTTGTCAATGTATAGGAATTGATACGATTTAATCGTTGTAGCTACTTCAAAATGAAATATCAAATTTTTACAGCCATTTTTCCTATGAATCGTAAATTTCATAAATTCGAGCCTCTCTCCAAATATGTCGTGTAATCTACAATTGCTATAGAAACCTCGAGAATTGTACCTGTAATACGTGATGAGAAAAGGAGATAGAACATTTTAATGGCGTGTTTGATCTCATTTCAATTCCTTTGTTGGCGAATCAAAGAGCTTCCTGTCGTCTATCGACGATCTCACTTCCTCCTGATGTTAATGTCGACTAGCGGATGTCCTCTGGCCCAATTAAATAGAATCAAATTAAATATAAATATGATCGAACCAGTGTAAAGGAAAGAAGAGCGGCGAATATCGCAATCAATGCGAAAGTTCGAGCAAAGAAAGCAGAAATATATGCAACAAAATGCTAAAATTGGAAAATTGGAAAACAAATTTACTGTGTGAAGAAGGGTATTCTGTTTACATTGTGACTATATTTCGTTTGGGTGCGATCGGTTGAGCCTGTGGGCCTTAGAACACGCCCTAATTTCACACCTCGATTCATCGCCTGCCCGCATTTCGACCAAAACGCAATTCGAATCGGTCTCGATGCTGTTCTAAGATAACGACGATAATGACAATGTGAACCGTTTCGTAAAACAGGTTGTGTTCACTTCAACGAGAAAATCCCAAATCTGTTGAATCGTAATCCAAGAAGCCGATTTTCAACTCAGGTTAAAATTTGGTCTTCGATCATCGTTACTAATAGCGAAGGCACTTGAACGCAGTAATCTGGTTTAATCCGATGGCCGATTAAATTTAAAATCGACGCAGAATGATGTTCGAAAATTCCCACCAGAGATTTCACATAAAGGGAAACATGTTATCGAATACAGTTCGGTCAGTAATCTTTTGATATTCTCAATAATCGTAAAATCTCTACTCATATTCAAACATTCCACAAAGGTCTATCCTTTTAAGCTTAGTAGACATTTTAGTTTTAAGTAGGAATAATTATTGAGCCTCCTAAAATAAAAGTGTGTACGTGTCTGGCTCACCATTTTATGATCATCTTTATACAAAGTATTCCAATCGTTAACAGTCTATATTCCTAAAAGGAAGATACAGCTTTTGCTCACCTCGGATAAAATTATATGATATTTTTCCCTAACTTGATAAGTAGGTATTGTTTTGAAATGTCTTATAATTAGATCTAGATATTTTCTAGGTTATGTGAGTCTTAGTGTAAAGACAAGTCCTCAAAATTCGAGTACATCTCGATTTATAAGATGACTTGAAAAAATTAGTGCACTGCACTCTACATGTAATTCGTAGCAATTATTATGCTATTATACAATCCGATAACTGTGAGTACGCGTTATCTGTATTCCAACCTAAGCTATCCCTGTCATTAATCAACACTCTGATAATTTTCGCACTCAAGCCCTGAGGGTTTCTGGAAGATAAGGATGTATCGCTTTGATACGGATAAAAAATGTACTGTTCGGTACTTGAAGACAAATGCCGTGTCTTTGCAATTGGACCAATCCAACCGAGTTGTTCGCCAGCGTTGACTCGATTGGATAAACAGCAAGATGACTCAGGCAAATGTGTATTGTAGGCCGCTTTTTCTACCCGAACAGTCATATTTTACATCGGAAATATAATTTTTCGGTAGTACTTCTGGAACTTTTAGTCGGATCTTCCAACAATTTTAATCGCTCCTCCATTCAGGAATTCAAGGCTAGATATTTTGACAATAAAATTAGGAAAATGCTATTCAGTCATCGACTTCACAATTGCTCTACAAAGTGTATTAGGTACGTTATTCAGGTTTTTCGGAAAGTGTGCATTTTTCACTGACGTGTCCAGTAACTAAACCAGACTTATTAATACACGTCCAAACTTCAACTTTCAACTTCAATCTTCAACTTCAACCTTCAACTTCAACCTTCAACTTCAACCTTCAACTTCAACCTTCAACTTCAACCTTCAACCTTCAACTTCAACCTCAACCTTCAACTTCAACCTTCAACTTCAACCTTCAACTTCAACCTTCAACTTCAACCTTCAACTTCAACCTTCAACTTCAACTTCAACCTTCAACTTCAACCTTCAACTTCAACCTTCAACTTCAACCTTCAACTTCAACCTTCAACTTCAACCTTCAACTTCAACCTTCAACTTCAACCTTCAACTTCAACCTTCAACTTCAACCTTCAACTTCAACCTTCCACTTCAACCTTAAACTTCATCTTCAACTTCAACCTTCTACCTTCAACTTCAACCTTCAACTTCAACCTTCAACTTCTACCTTCAACTTCAACCTTCAACTTCAACCTTCAACTTCAACCTTCAACTTCAACCTTCAACTTCAACCTTCAACTTCAACCTTCAACTTCAACCTTCAACTTCAACCTTCCACTTCAACCTTAAACTTCATCTTCAACTTCAACCTTCTACCTTCAACTTCAACCTTCAACTTCAACCTTCAACTTCTACCTTCAACTTCAACCTTCAACTTCAACCTTCAACTTCAACCTTCAACTTCAACCTTCCACTTCAACCTTAAACTTCATCTTCAACTTCAACCTTCTACCTTCAACTTCAACCTTCAACTTCAACCTTCAACTTCTACCTTCAACTTCAACCTTCAACTTCAACCTTCAACTTCAACCTTCAACTTCAACCTTCAACTTCAACCTTCAACTTCAACCTTCAACTTCAACCTTCAACTTCAACCTTCATCCTTATTTCACTGATGATGAAATACGAAAAAAATGTGCCAACATTTTGGTATAATACTCTCAACAATAAATGGGTTGTTTGCTAAACTTTGGTCGTCTAACTTCGCCGATCGAGATACATCAAGATATCGATGATTTATTGTTGGCCAGCTCGTAATTTGCTGAGCCGTTTTTCGTGTATGGTTTTCCTTGAACATTTTTCTCAGAGAAAAAACGTTCTCATTGTAAGATGACCTGGAGATGAACGTATCGTGTGATCTGTTATTGAGAGGTCGGCCACCTCACTCCACAAAAAGCTTTTCGTTCCGAATCCGGACCACGGACAATGCCCGCCAGGATCCGTCCGTGTTCAGAGATAGTTGAAATTAGAACCACCATATCATTTTCGACGCTGAAGTGTAAAAATCTGCTTACGGTTTTCTATCTTATAGTGGTCGAAGGATTAGATTTCTTCATTTCACAAGTTTCATCCGCTCGTGATACGATTTTTCAAGCGAAATTTCAATACTTGGACCAGGAAAAGGTGTGATTTCAATTATCCAAATTCGACTAATCTCAAGCAATTTATTAGGTATCAACCGTATTATTAAATATATTAAAAGTATGAGCTTGAATGATTTATTTTTCTGACATGACTAGTTGATGAGTATGAGAAAAATATAACTTCCCGAGCGAGCGATGCTTCATTATTTTCAAGAGCCTTCATGTTTTTTGGATTGAAAATAAATTTTACTCAATAAAAAGAGCTGTCCACTCCCTTAACTTTTTTGTTTTTCAAACGTTCTTACATCTCGTTAGGAAAGATGTTAGTTATTAAAGCTTCAGTCACATTAGCATCATAATTTTAAGGTCAGGAGCAGCGAAATAATCTGGATGGCAGATGGAAGGGCGAATTTGAAACCAACCTTGTAAACCCATTTTATCATATCTTCCTTCTCGTTCTGCAGCTTTATTCTATCGAAAAAAAACGAAGAAGTGAAATCCAAAATGGAAATTTTCTTCATTGAAAATTGGTCTCTATTCTGTCATTCAATCGCAAAATTCCGTCATTTTTGCTTATCCATAAAACTCTAGAATTAAACGGCGTTCGTCCCTTTATAACAACTGTTTTTTATACCTCGAAGTACCTGAAATTTTAGATTCGATTTGTCTCCTGATTCTGGTTTTTTCTCGTGGAAATCGATCGAGACTTTCGTTAGAAAGCACATTATTCTCGATTTTTTCTAATTTTTCGATGTTTTTTCTTGCGCGTCGAATTTCGTAATTCTGCCGTTTGCAAGTTCGTTCTGCCGTTCGTTTCAACTTTTTAGTTCGTTAAGGACTGTCTCGCATGCGGGGGGAAATAGACGACAGAGAAACGTCGAGGATGATCTTCATCAGAGGGAAGACATGATGTGGACGAATGGGCAGAAGGGGCCATAACTGACGTCACGCGTGAAGGGATCCCTATAGTCCATTGTGCACGCGAGATTGCTTCTCAAGGTTCCCTCTTACCTTCCTATTCTCCTCTACGACACAACGCTCAGACGTGCGTACAGAGAAATGATTGGGTAGGAAATAGTAAAAAGAAAAACGGAGATCGTAGGAAACCGTTGATTTTCCTCTGTTGATTATTAAATAATAAACTCTTCTACTTAATCGCTGAAGAAAAAAGTTGTCCAATACCCCTCAAAATTTGATGGTTTACGTCGCACGTAACATGTTTGTTTTTACGTTTGTTTTTCGTTTTAAATTGATTTCGAATTTTCATTTAAAAAATTCTGTTCGTCCAGCGTCAACTCTTTTCTGATGTAACAATGAGACCGAACTCGACCGAATTAATTATTATGTATCTGAAATGTTCATCAAATGTCATTCTTGACCTAAAAACGGCCCAATTCTTAAGCCAAACCGCTACCTCATTGTTGAGGGTGTTTTTGGGAGAAAAATTCGTCCCCTCCATTTTGTTTTTCTTTCGTACCTATGTCTATCTATTTATATAAAACTGCAAAACGAGGAGGAGGAGAGGTATACGATTGATTGAGGAGATGGCTGGAAGGATTTGGATGAAAAAATAGGGTATACCCAAAATGTAAGGCCATCGGCTCCAGAATTTCGATTTTTCGCTGCGATATTTAAAAAAAAATCGAAATGTATCAAAAAACGTCGTTTTGGTGAAATGTTAAGATCGCGAAATTTTATCTATCGGGAGTTGTAACTCTTTAAATAATGATTATCGTACGTATACCATGTGCATTACAGGTATGTTGTGCGGGAAATTCTGAACACTTCCGTCATTAGAATCGATCGGATCAGACTCACCTTAGCGAAGCTATTGCCGTCCGAAGTCGGAATTTAAAAATTTCGTTTCCAAAAAAAAAAAAAAAAACTTTCACGGATGGATGAAAATCGTAAAACGATAATAATTATTTTATGACGTTTTGTCAATTAAATATAAATTCCTGATGCAGTTAAATCGTAATTTTTTGAATTTCGGCCATAATTTTTCTAGAGAAGGTTTATGTAAGTTTTGAGTATTTTTCGAAACCAGGTTTTTCCAATTGATTGAGTAACTGGGGCAAGGTAATCAAATTTTGATCATAGAGTCGTTGAATAGAGACAAAATCGTCGTGTGCAAAAATCTTCTTTTTTTATTAGGCCCTCGTTCAAATTTTATTGCGCTTTGAAATTTAATGACCCGGATTTTCGCGTTAATTGCCTGTTTTTCGCGAATAACTATCATTTGCATGGGTATATTACTCAGAGGCGAGAAGGAGCTATCAAAATCCTACCATTTGATGTATTTAATTTAATTATTTATTCTTATGTTATGTCCCCGCGGAGCTATTCGTACTCGAAGAAATGTCAAAACACGTTTTCAACAAAAAGTGGAATATAACTCGAAAACAATAAATAATCACTGTCCTTTTTTTATTTTTAATCGATTCTAAATTGAACTCCTTCAATTTGCATACAAAGAAACTATTTTATCAAATTTCGCGAGCGTGACGAAAAAAATTCCAAAGTTAGAACTCCAAAAGTACGAAAATCGAAAATAATCATAAAATTATATTAATTGTCTGAATTTGATTGTTTTCACTTTAAATTGGAATTCTACGTCTAATTACCTGTAGGAATCAATAATTACTTAAAATTGAACAGTACTGTAAGTATTTGCAACGAATTTTCAAAGTTGAAAAACATACCAGTAGTGTAATACTAAAGATATGAAATACTAAAAGTTGTCGTCAAATTTCCACTGTTTTGACGTCATACTCGGATTCAGCGTCCAATTTCCTATAAGAATAGCTTTCAAAATCGCTTGAAAACGAAAATTTTAATTTTCACCCTTACCGCGATGCCAGCGGTGAAATACTCCATTTACGGAAAATCATTTCTCTGGCGCTGTTTAAATTTATTTCACCAAATGTTTTGATGTGTACGTGTGTAAGGCGTTCAAATGAAGACTCCTGCATAATAAAACCATTGATTACAATGAATTTTGACCCCGAAAACCACGGTTAAAGTCCAACTTTCGAGCTTTCAAAAACCGATTTTTTTGGACCACTTGCAGATTTTTCCGAGAATTGAAAAAAATAACAAAAATACATCTTGGTATGGTACGACTTTCCTGAAAATTTCAGATTTTTATCTTTGTTGAAAGACGAGTAAAAAATCGTTAACTGATCGGTTCGAAAAAATCGCAGAGGAACCCCTTGGATTTTTCGCGAAAAATTTTTTGAAATCGATTTCGCTCAAATTCAGCATAATGATAGTTGATGATGTGTACATTAATAATATATGCTTCATTCTTCGTTTCTTTCGCTCTAAATAGGTGAAAAGAATGGTTAAAGTTGAAAAATGTGATGTTATCGTGTATATTCCACTGATACAGTTGTATAACGCAGAAACGGCTGAAAAATGGATAGGTAAATTACATTGAGAAAATGTGGACAGTTAAATTACCTATCTTTTGGTATATTTAAACATCAAAATTTTAGACTTTTCGTTACAGTTAGCCACTGTGAAAGTCACAAATCTTGGAAAACCTAGAGTGATATAAATGTACATTGATTTTTTGACGCCGAATAGAATAAGACGATAATTTTCGTCGTATTAAAGCAGCTTAAAGAAGGACATTTGAATGGAAATAATTGCACCAATTTACAAGAAGATGAAAGACAGAGAGTTTTTTATGGTCTCGTAAGTATTGTATTTCTAAAATTATTGTGCCTCGTTATTCAAAATCAACTTTCATTGTTATCGGTTTCAACGAATTTCGGCGCCAGCTCCGATGGTGTAGGAGTGGCCGACGGGTCTTGAGACAATCTTTTGAGATGCGAATATTTCGAAACGGCTTTTTCTAACGTTTGCGATATTCTCCTCGCAGTTCCACTGTCGGCCTGTTGTTTCTTAGGAAGAAAACCCCAACTAAAAAAAGGAAATGTGAGAGTCAAAAAAAAAAAAAAAAAAAAAAATCAAGCTATTTGACACCTTGAATCAGTCAGCAGTCATAACCTTTTCCTAATTGATTTCTGCCGCGAACAATAACGTGATATTGTACAAATCCATTCAACGAGGATATAATGTATAAGGATATAATGTATATAAAGTATATTCTGAATGACAAATTATTTCGGAAAAGGAGTAAGCATAATCGAACGTTTTCTCGATAGTTCAAAGGTTTCAAACGGAAAAATTGCAAGGAAAAATAACCGAATTCTAGGAAGAAACTGTTCACGAAGTTCAGATTACTATTCAGTATAAAAGTTCTCGCCGCGCAGCATGACTCTACGAGAAAATTTTTGAAGCTCTTTTTAACTGTTTAAAGAATGTTACTACGAATGTAGGATGACTTTTATTTAGGCTTGTAAATGCTCTCGTTTTGGAGAGTTTTGTTGTTTGAGTGTTTTTTCAAATGTGAATGTGAGCTGTTTTTATCGCTTCGTAAAATTATAAGTGCCTGATGATTACTATTTATTAGACCGTAGATTGTGGTCACCATTAGAGACATTTATGATTTCACGAAGTAATTAAAACTCCTCGCGCTCACATTAAAAAAAAAATGCTAAATTTTTTTTGAAGTTACTTATCAAAATTACTTGGAATTAGACTTGGAAAAGATTTTAGTGCAAAAAATTTGATTTTTATCTCGAATATTTTGGCAGTCGTGCGCTGTGACACATGCGTACATAAATATAAATTGTTTTCCCTAGAGTTCTGTTATCTGAGGCAGGAAATGTTTTCGAATCGAAGTTCGATGATTGCTTTTTTAGAACGATCCGAAATTCGCTTAAAATAATCTGAAAAATAATTAGCAAGTTTACATTCTTAAGACTACAATTTTTTAAAGCCGAAAGCACTCCATGTTATTGTAATGATTTTTCTCGAGTTCGGCCGTATTCGATTTTCGACACTTACCAATCGAAATTGGACTCGTAGGCGAGCGTCATGTTGAAATCGTTGTGGTTTTCCGGTTCAGCCACCGGTATGATGACGTATGTGCCAGGTGGGAGCATTCGTCTGTCCTGGATCATTGGTCCTTCTCGGATATTTTGCGTCACGGCGCGGTACATTTTGAAAAACTGAAGCGTTAACGGCAGCGGCGTATTTTCTTTTACCAACTGCAATCATTTGAATTTTTTTTCTCAGAGCCAGTCGTAAATTTCAATTTGGTATTCCAATTTTTAGCTTGTAGTTTCCAAGACTCAACCAATTGTCGTAAAAATTTGGCCGACGAAAAATATACAAGTCATAATTTCGCTGAAAAATTTTATTTCATGGTTGGCTCTGATTCGCGTGTAACATACTTTGAAAATAAAGTAACCGATGAGAGCCACATTAGCGTTGTATAGATGAGCCGGTTGCTGAAGTGTTACGATGAATTCGCACCTTTCATCGTTCCTGTACGAGTCTTTGTCCCTTAGTTCGAATTTGAATTGCGGAAAAGTCCAAAACGGTATTGAGCCTGTAATCGTGGGTATATTCAAAAGTCTTCGCTTGCAAGAAAGAAGCTATAAACGCTCTGTGTTGAAATAGTTAGTTTTCAATAATTAGTTAGTTAAGAATCTTAAAAATATGATAGCCATTGTTTCTTAGTTACGTTTCAACGAGAAAATAAGGATTGTCAAGCGGTTTAAATCACTCAGCTATTTTTGGAAATTTCAGTGTTTCATTTTAATTGTCAGAATAATGCGTGCAGGAGACAGCATGAATTCTGAAGTGGCAGAAGAGTCATCAAAAGTACTAGAACATACGTTTTTTATTTCTCTTTAAATTGTACCTTTTTCGGGGTAATTTCCGGTTTCCATATTTCACGATAAATCTCTCGGGGTTGTAGGAAAATATGAGAAAACTCGTCTGAATTTTTTTTTTTTTCAAAATTCACCGGAAAAAAGGCCTTTTTTACACAATAAACAATAAAAACCCTTCCAATCTCACACTCCTATGAAGAAAGAATTTATCCGGTTTTTATTTGTACGTAATTTTCGGTTGCTAAACAAGAGTCCTACACTAATTTTGAAACAGAATCAATTTCCGCATTTCTGCCAGCGCCAACGTTGGTTTATTTTTTGGATTTCAGCCTATAAAATAAAAAATATATTTACTTTATCTATAGAGAGATAGCTATTAAAAAATATTCTGTACGTGAGCGTTTTCCAACTCTTCCCATAATTAATGCATTAGGCTGATCCTCCAGTGGAAGTGTTTGGATTTTGATAAGTTTTCGTCGTCAAGTTGAATTTCTATGTGAAAACACCGCCCTTTGCTTTGAACCGGCTGGCCAACGAACATACAATTTGCCGAGAACGATTTTCTTAAAAAAAATTACATTTTTATTTTGAAAATGATGGCAGGTGTTACGATATATGAATACTTTTTCATTTATCTCTATTAACCGCTCGCACTTGCATCAGAAGTGTCTGCGTGTTCATGTAAGAGACTAAAAAAGAAATTAAAAAGTTTATAACCAAAAAATTGTGCACAAAAAGTGCTAGAACAATTTATTTATTTTTTAATTTTTCTCTATGATTCAAATTTAACATACATATTGGTGCAGAATACTCTTGAAATACGTCTAGAATTTTACTAAATTTTTTTAGAATTTGTTCAAGGACTATCCAGAATTTTTCTCGAAATCAAGCATTTTAAAATTCGATCGCTGCTGCATGAGACGGATTTCATTCGCGATTTAAGGTTGAAATTCGATATTCGACTACCCTATGCATTGGCACGAGTCAGATAACATGTTTTCGGCGAAAATTCGCTAACAATCGGGCAATGATTAGCTTTGCTCGCGCTGTTTCGCCGCTCTACTATGCGCGCATAGTAAAACTTCCCATGAGAAACAGCGATGTAGTCATTGAAATCGGTCCGTTACTCGTCGCTTCGTTTCGCTCGAGACGCTTCGAATCGCTCGCAGTGGAGGGCCATAAATACTTTACGTTGGAATCTGTCGCTAGCTAGGGACGTAACGCGTCGTCGGTCCATCGCATCGAAACGGTTCCAGCGGAGGTTCAACCTTACGAATGAAAAATTGTGACTCACAGGACTGAGAACACAACGATAGAGATTTCAGTCGAACGTACTAAGCAAAATCTGCTGCCAAATTTGAGGCCTGAACCTTCCTAGCCCGTCGTTTAGGTAAAAAGTGCGGCAACGGAGCAAAAATACCATACGTCTAATTTCGTTTCCGCTATTCTATTATAGTAATACTCATGCCTGGGTCGTATAAGCTGTGCGATCCGCTGTTCTGCATATACCAGGTTCCGCGACATCTGCTCATAACCCAATTAATCGTAGGTTGGCGGATAGATAAGGCGATTTTCAATTCGAGAAGGCAAACTTGAAGCGTTTGAAATGCCTGGACGAAATCGTGGTAGGATATCCAGTAGGCTCCTTCGTCGTTATCTCGACTATTCAATATCATCAATATTTTCATTAATCTTGAGCACGTCACGCTGCAATTCGATTTCGGAACATTCGAAACAAACGCTCAGAAGCTAATGGCAAATATCATAATGATCGATTAAGTTATATCATCGTCCAGAGCGGCACGCTAAAAATTGTACTAAGCCACATATTTCATCAGATATTCTTTTTATAGGTAAGTACAAATGAATAGTGATTATTTTAACTCGTGAAAAACTTTGTCCGATATAATAAAAAATAATAATTGTCGTTGGTATTGAACTTGGTATGTAATTTGTTTCTTATTTTTGATTTTTTAAATCCCGTAACGCTTTTTACTACACTTTTAGCATCACATGTATACGTGGCTGGCTTGCAGTTGAAAATATAGAAGGCCGTGTAAACTTCAGTGAACTAAGAAGAAGCTATATTGGCAACAATTCGAGAGTTTCTATTTTGTTGTGAAATCGGATCAATGAATATGACGAATAATAATAATAATAAGAAGAAATTGAAAATGATAATTTCTTTATTTATCAGCTAATATAGATATCCTATTTCTCGTGGGCAATTTTGCTAAGAAGCTACTATGCTATTGAGTTAATTAGGGAGTCGTGCTCCGAAGCATACGAAAAAATATTCTACAGAAAACCTGATTTCGATAGTTTCACTTTCTCGTACTTTTTGAGTCCATCAGTTACTACTAAATATTATTCGCGAAGGGTGCTGTACTCAATAACTGGTATTGACTCCGATAGTCACGTGAAAAATGAGATAAAAAAATATTTAAGACTGAAACTAAATTGCTGCGACAATTATATTCTCTGAAGGTAAGCACTTTCCCCTCTTGATATTTTATGATGATATTGAATGTACTTGAATCCAAGATTATATGTAAGAAGTTATAAATTACATGTCGCATATTTTAGCGTCTTCGCGAACTGGATAAGCGTAACGTAGTTTAACGACGACGTCGGTCGTTTTGAGTTTCGAGATTGGCTTTTTACAAGTTATATCCATGACGGTCCAATAGCTCACGTATTCATCCTGGTCTTTTTCGTAGGAGTATTTCTAGAAACAAATTTGTTTTCCACAGAAGCAATTGCGAGATAGAAAACTAAAAAATTGAGACGTGTTCTATTTAAGAATTATTTTGGTATTTTCTTCCAATTCAAAAAAAGAAAAAATCAATGCTATCATTTTTGAAAAAAATCAGCGTTCGGTCAAGAAGAAAATTTGAATAGTGAAAAAAGTATGTTGGTTTTTATCCAATTTATTGTCTGACTGTTCTTCAAAGATGACAACTTTTACCGCTAACAATCAAGAAAACACCAAGCCTAATACGTAAAAAAAATAAAAAAAAAAAAAAAAAAAAAAAAAAAAAAAAAAAAAAAAAAACGAGAACAAGAACATACAATTTGATAAACACTAACCACCGTCATCAAACTAGAACTGTCGAAATATTTTTTCAAGGTAACGTGGAACTTGGGCGGTAAATCTTTGAGCGGGTAGGTTTCCGAAATTCCCGATGTGAATTCCGTGTAAGCTTCGGCCATGTTGCCGTCAACTAGTTTTTCGTAAGACCCGTGCAACCTATAAAACATTATTACAACGTTGATCAATTGCTTACCTCGACTAGTGAACAAGTTTGTCATTTACTTGGCGTAAGCCTTGATTATCAATGGAAGCCAGTATCCGGTGTCGACTGTCACGAAGTATGGTCGGATCGCAGTTGTGTCGCATGTGTGAAACGGTAGTCGATCGTCGATAACAATCTGTTGCCAAGTGCAGAACGAGAAAAATCTAAAACAATAAGACAATTCGTATGCACAAATCGAGAGTACGAAAAACAAGAACTTAACACGGGGTACAAGGCAATTCAAAACAGACGAGAATCTAAAACGACAAAATCCTAAAGATCAAAACGAATAGAAACTTCTTAAGATCCGGTTGAGATCGTCCGGTTCATTGGTACGAGCCAAATAGCATAAATTTCGGCAAGGCGGTTCGTTAAGACAATTTTTGTCTCTTTTTGACCACCTACACACAGACACTTGTTCAGAAAGTATTTCCGAGTACAGTACTGAGAAAATTTCTTCATCAATCACCCTCCGTTCCGAATTCGACTTGCCCGACGATCACAATACTATCATTTACTTCGTAAACAAAGTGGTAAAAAGTCTAAAAATACATGTATGCAAAAGAAGAGAATTTGAAACAAATCTACAGCGGCAACTGTCACATGAATCATTTCTACTTATTGTAATCGATCATTTAATCAGTTAGTGGTTCACATTTGTCTTACTTTACTTTAAACATGCCCCCGTAGTCGCTTGAAAAGTTCTCATCTTTTGGAAGCATGTTGTATATCAATTTCGGAAATTGGCACACATGCGACAATGGAATTAAAAACCATTCGAACTCCGGAACTGGCGAAATGAGAAACAATGAAGAAATGGCGCATAAAAGAAATTGAAGATTTTTTTTTTTAAATTAGCATGAGGAACTATTTTTCATACTGCATTGTCAGCGATGAAAGTTTAATATCATTGCTTACTATAATTTGTGTAATCATTCATGATCTCCAACGGATTTTCCGATTCGGATCTGTAGATTTGTGGTCCTTTGGTGACAGACTGGAAAATAAATCTCATTGAAATTGATTTTATTTCTATTGATTCTGTTTTTCCTTTTTTTATCTATACAGGGTGTCTGGGAAACAGGGTGCCATTTTTTGGCCTAATAAAACCACTTTAACCCCCTTAATTACGAGTGTAAAGTCAATTATTATTATATCGTCGGAAATAGCGTTAAATTTCCCAACTCCCTAAACAAACAACACAATTATAAAACAAAATTTGTCTCAGTAGATGCAATAATAAAACTAAATGCGCTAAAAAAGCAGAATGTCAAATCTCGGAAATGTCATGTTTTTTATTCACCGGTGGTACCTGTTATTGCGGCAATTTTCTTTCCTGGTTTAAGCTCTAACGTTGAATAGATTGATTTTCAAAGGTCTAGTAAAAAAATTTACATTAGGAGCTTTTTCTCGAAAATTCTACAGCAAGGCTGTGATAACTCGAGAGCCATTGAAGAAAAATCTGGGAAAAAACCCGATACAAAAAAACCGCTCTCAACGCGATAGAAGGTACTAAAAGATCAAATTAATTTTGTACCATATTCGTGTATATGGTTGGAAATGATTCGGCAAAAAAATAGTCAATTTTTTACTTAGGGCTCTAACTTTTCTTGAGGGTAAGTTTCGTAAAAATTTTAGCTTTTCCGGATCACGTTCCTCGTCAAGTTTTCATCAAGTTTTTCGCGATTTAGGTACCTACTCGAAATATTCACATTGGAATTGAAAGTTTTACTACAGCATTTGGTAGAATATTGAATTCTTTAAACGAAAAAGTACAGGATTTGTAATTTTTAGAGGCTCGTAAAAATGACGCTATCCGACAAATTTTGTCCAAAATTTGTTGTCATCTGGCCGGAGGCTGCAGCCGTACTTTAAGAGCTAAGCAAATGCAGTCTGTCTGGGTTTCTTTTGTGTATCTTCAACATGCAGTTCGCAGATGATCGACCTGGCACAAATCGCAATTTTTTCGTTCTGTAGCGCTAGATTGTGGGCTATAGTAGCGAACTCGGGTTCAGGTGGGTCTCGAAAATCCCGATGTTGCCAGCTTGCAGCGCAGAGAATGAAGGCGGATTGAAGAAGGGGATAGTGGTCAAGCGTAAGAATGGTATTCGGCAACAATGGACGGTCAAAGTTGCCACATTTTGGCTATTTGAGCGCTGAACGAGCGATTCGCTGGGAAGTGTGGTACGCAGCGAAAAGACGCGCCTATAATTTCTATAGTTTTCATAATTTTGGTTTATTATTCAATAATAACCCATTGTAATCTCAAAAAAAAAAAAATCTAACCCCCTCAAAATTTTGTTGTTTCATGTTTCAAGGCACATTGAATCCGAGTATCCTATTTAAGTAAAAAAATTCTGTCCGTCCGCCTTACGCCGTCCGCCGTCTCCACTTTTCTGGCAAACTACACAAGCTAAGTTCTTGAAATTTTCACCAAAAATCAATCTTGGCCTGACTATGGCTCAATTCTTCAGCCAAATCGCTATCTAAATTTTAAGGGTATTTTTGAGGGGTTTTGAGAGGGAGAAAATTCGTCTTTTCCAACTTTTTCAGAAACGTTTTTCATTTACCGCGTATGCATCAATTTCGGATGAAACTTACTTTCGGTCGCAACCAAACGATCTCACAACATCGTAATGCCGGATCGGAAAAGAAAGTTGGCCTCGGAAAATGCTGGTCGTCCAGTAGGGCATTTTCTTTGGTCAAAGCGGCGCGTTCTTTGCGCAAGTCAATTTTCGACGCACTAGCCATATTTTCGTCGAGGATGATCTATTGTTTACTTCTGTCGAGAGCGGACGTATTCAAGTAAAGCTATATAATCGCCATTGGTATTAAGTTACTTGGGAGCGATGTGTTTTCTTGATTAACGGAATGATAATGGTTGAAAATCGTAGGAAGTCTTTTTCGTCACGCATTTTAAAGCACTCCTTTATGGTATTTGATAACAAACCGTTGTAATCACTCAAGAAAAAACATTTTCATACCTTAAAATTTGATGATTCACTATGTAGATGATTTTAAATCCGTGTCTCGAATAGAAGTCTCTGTCCGTCGCCAACATTCGAAGGAATCCGACGACTGATGGATAAATCCAAGGTGTACAAGAGATTGAAAAACGAAGTAGTTTTTGTTGGGCTTTTGTGAGAGAACCAATTGAGGAAAATATATAGGTACCTGGACAAAAGATTTTTCTCTGAGAATCCAAGTAATTCAGGTTCAGTCTCACGAGTGCTCTTTTTTTGTATTTTTACACAATATTATTATTGTCCGTTGTTTTTGGGAAATTCAGTTCGATAATCCCTAATCCAATGAAACCATGATCAAATCTATAACGCCAAAGGCATTTGAGTTAAAGGTATTTGAGTGTAGTCTTCTACAGCGATTTTCGAACTGAAAAAGTGAATACTTGAAGCTCGACGTTCCAGACTTCGTTCGACTCGGTCTTGGGTAGCGTGTTTATAATTCCAACTGTTCAAATGATTCACACAAAAAATAAATAAATAAAATAACAATACATAAAAACGCTGCAAGTTATTGTACCGTGGTTTATTATTCCATTGCTTCGATAATTATGTAAGAAGACCATCCATTTGTGATAGTAATTATTACGAACACTTGTGAATCTTCCTACTTACTCGTATCAACAGATACTTCTATGAGGAAAAACTCCGTAGTAACTATTGTAATTTTCATCATTTTATTTTATTTATTTATTCATTTTTTTTTTTTTTGATTTCCAAATTAAAAGCTAAATTTTTCATCTAACGATAAAGCTGAAGAGAGTGGTTGGCGACCATTCAAACGAGTATAGGAAGATTTTTATAGCTCCAAGAACTCTCAAGTTGTAACCTCATGTCAAATTTCTGAATATCTCCAAGTTCAACACAAAGTTCTTGAGAACTCAAGAACCACTAAACCGATTGACTCCGTTATGGTTTCATTAGATTCAGCGTCCAAAAATATAAAGAAATGATACAAAACGCACCGTTGCCAAAAAAACCTTCGAAAATACAAATTTTTCTCCCTGAAACCCCCTAAAAACACCCTGAAAATTGAGGAAGCTATTTAGTTAAAGAATTGGGCGATTTTCAGGCCAAGATTGATTTTCGGTGAACATTTTGATAATGTATCTTTCATAGATTCGTCAAAAAAGTGTCGACGGTGTATGGACAGAAATTTTTTTACATAAATTTCGAATTTTTCATACCTTGAAACGTAAAACTTCACACTTCGAAGGCGTTAGAAATATTTTTCGTGAGCGATTACAATGATTTTTATTATTGAATAATAAACGAAAAGGGCATTTTATTGGTTTAGTAATTAGTCGACAGCGAAAATTTTCGACATTTTTATCCTACGCAGGTTGAACCGGCAACTATCAAATTTTTCGAGGGTTGGAACACCTTCTTGGTCTACTACTACAACGGTTAATAATTTCCCATCCAACAATTTCGAAGAATCTTGCCGCATTGGTATTCCGTAATTACCATTATTTCTGTTTTTCTACGTTAGAACGATTAGTACAACCGGTTATCAACTTTTCAATTAGGCAATTAAAATTTTAATTTTTCATTTTCTTCTTTTTCCCTTTCGTTTTATCTTTCCTCGGTGTTTTCTGAGACGGCTCCCTGTCTCTGTCGGCGTCCTCTTCTGTCGCAACAGTTTCCTCTATGGTTTCAGCCGAGTCGAAATAATTCGTAAGATCGACGCTGCAACCGTAGGATTCGAAAGATGAGAGCAATTCTGGCGTTGGTTTTCTGGAAAGCAGTCAATGCAGCATTGTTAAGAATAACGTAACCACCTCCGTGACTTGACTAGAAATTAGTGTAATTTTTTGAGGAAAATATTTTTACAAGCGGTAGAAGAGAAATAATTAATCGAGCTTCGTTAATTTATTGGAATAATAATTAGTATTCTTACGCGTGAAATTTCGCAGGTAATGTTATCCTCAGGAGATAATCGCGTTGTATCGAATATACGAGGTTACTTAACGCTGCTAAAACTGCCAGATACCGACCCGTAGGTAATGTGAATCTTTTCGCTCTGTTTTGCTTCAAATTCAAAACAACGATCGCCTCTCGGAAGCGGAAAAAACTAAAATCGAGACGCAACTTGTGTTGATTTTCTAACTGGAAATTAAACACCATCATTTCCGTTGAAGAAATTGCTATAGCTTCTATGAATAATCGATTGAACTATGATTGAGCTGTGTGACAAAAAAATGGGAACTGTTGAACATCACGAACATTATAAACCAACATAAACGGCTCGAGAGCGTCGCTTTCCGAGCTACATTGTTCGTCGAAGACCAATGATGCAGATGTTTCCACCATTACATCGGGATCATCATGCTCGTTCGGGTCTCGAATGTATATTATGTGCTGCGGCGATTTATGGAGGCTTAATTGGGCTGAAGAAAATCAAACAGACGACCAATTCAAGCAACCGCGTAAAATTATATCCCTGATAATGTACTTTATGATTTAGGGCACGTTTTAAAATCGTAAATAAATCCGAGATTTACTAAAGTTAGTGTTATCGAGTAGCTTTCCGTACACTGCTTGGTTGCACTAAATCTAGTATACCTCGAATTCATCTGCGATTGATAAACGGAAGGTTGAAATCAGAGCATTTTGGAATCAAGTGCTTAATATATAATAATACAGGTTATACGTGCATGATAACGTGAGGAAGAAACCATGAATTCCACAACTAATTTACGACAAAAGTGGTCCTATATAGTTTTTAAAACAAGGTAAATTTAACGTTTTTCAGAAACGGAAAACTCAGATCGGAAACTTCTTTGATATTAAGGAATTTGTGGTGTTAGTGAGGTAAGATTTAAAAAAAAATCTTAAAATTGAAAAAAAATGTTGAAAATCTGGGTGAAAGAAAAAACGTTATAGGACACTTTCCGTTGTAAATTAGTTTTAGAATATGTGGTTAAACTAACGCGCACTTATCATGTACACCCAGTATATCACTTGAGAATAACGCGCTTGATAGAATTTGGTCATTCTTAAATAACATTACCGACTTCTTTGGTCGCTAAATTTTGTCTTGGTATCGCCCATTGGCCAGTGTAGCCTTCGCAGTTGAAGTTAAAACCGTCCGCGATCAACCATATTTTAATGACGGGGAACGCCTTGAGAAAATTGTTATACGTCAAGTAGAACTCGGATTCGCATCTTGTTTCCATTTTCGTATTGGATAACTTGTGAATTTCTTTCCATTCGTTAATCCTGTTAACAACAAGATAACTCATGACGGTTTTTGAGTGAGGATACTCTGCGGGTTTGAAATATTGCGAGAAAATTTGTCCTGTTAGTTAATGTTTCGTTCATGTAAGTTCTCGATTATTTCCTACTTCAACAAGTTCGAGAACTCAGAATCGAGTGGGTAAAATATTTTTTTTAAAAAGTAGGTACCTATCGAATAATTTAAAAAAAAAAAAAAAAAAAAAAAAAAAAAAAAAAAAAAAAAAACTTATTGTTGCGTTTAATTTCAGCAGACGGGAGAAAACAACCTCAAATTCGAGAAATTTTTAATGTGTGTAATGTAAGTGGTGGCCGACACCTCTCCTTTGTGTTCTACAACGAATTTCCGACCAAAAGTGTGCTAGGTATAACTTTTTTCATACTGAAAATGCCATTCTTGCTCTGCGCTAAAATAATAAATTTATTTACTACGAATCGTGTGAAAATTGGATCAAATTTGTTCGCCTTACATGGAGCCATTGTATTTACATTCATTTTTATCCTTCATTGAATCAATGAATATTTTACTCAAATAATTAATGCGACTAAAAAAAGAAAAATACTTGTCAAAAATCTCAAAAGCAGGAAAATAGCAAGAAAGTGACTTGCACAGTGGCTTACTGTAACGAAAAGTCTACGACTCTGATGTTTGAATATACTAAAATATAGGTAATTTAACTGTCCACATTTTCTCAATGTAATTTACCTATCCATTTTTCAGCCGTTTCTGCGTTATACAACTGTATCAGTGGAATATACACGATAACATCACATTTTTCAACTTTAACCATTCTTTTCATCTATTTAGAGCGAAAGAAACAAAGAATGAAGCATATATTATTAATGTACACATCATCAACTATCATTATGCTGAATTTGAGCGAAATCGGTTTCAAAAAATTTTTCGCGAAAAATCCAAGGGGAACCTCTGCGATTTTTTCGAACCGATCAGTTAACGATTTTTTACTCGTCTTTCAACAAAGATAAAAATCTGAAATTTTTAGGGAAGTCGTATCATACCGAGATGTATCTTTGTGATTTTTTTCAATTCTCGGAAAAATCTGCAAGTGGTCCAAAAAAATCGGTTTTTGAAAGCTCGAAAATTGGACTTTAACCGTGGTTTTCGGGGTCAAAATTCATTGTAATCAATCGTTTTATTATGCAGGAGTCTTCATTTGAACGCCTTACACACGTACACATCAAAGCATTTGGTGAAATAAATTTAAACAGCGCCAGAGAAATTATTTTCCGTAAATGGAGTATTTCACCGCTGGCATCGCGGTAAGGGTGAAAATTAAAATTTTCGTTTTCAAGCGATTTTGAAAGCTATTCTTATAGGAAATTGAACGCTGAATCCGAGTATGACGTCAAAACAGTGGAAATTTGACGACAACTTTTAGTTTTTCATATCTTTAGTATTACACTACTGGTATGTTTTTCAACTTTGAAAATTCGTTGCAAATTCTTACAGTACTGTTCAATTTTAAGTAATTAATGATTCCTACAGGAAATTAGACGTAGAATTCGAATTTAAAGTGAAAACAATCTAATTCAGCAATTAATATAATTTTATGAATTTTTTTCGATTTTCATACTATTGAAGTTTCAACTTAGGATTTTTTTTTCGTCACGTTCGATAAAACTTGAATGAAGGCCTAATAAAAAAAAGTAGATTTTTCTAGCCGATGAAGTTGTCTCTATTTAATGAATCTATGATCAAAATTTGATTACCTTGCCCCAGTTTCTCAGTCAATCGGATACCCACGGTTTAGCTCCGACTAAAAACAACCAACGAACGAATTCTTGTACTTTTTCGTTTAAAGAATTTAATAATAGACAAATATCTGTTCTAAAATTTACAGCTCCAATGAGAATATTTTGAGTGAATCGCGAATAACGGCGGAAAAACGTGGTCGATACCTCGTCCGTTCAAACAATTTTAATTTGTACTTTTTTTTGTAATGCAGGTAGAAAAATCGAAAGGACTTAATTTAATCCATATTTTTACATTTAATGTTGTTGGATTTCACATTTTTAGTGCACGAGTTTTAGGGCGAAACCATCAGAACTGTCTTTCAAAAGTTTATCCTTCGATCCATGGAGCTTTCTCTCGATAAAAAACTAATTTTTTTAGCGGCGACGTAATAAAAATTTCCCAGTTAATATTAAAGTTAATTATTCGCGAATTCCCCATTTCATAATTAACGTTACAACTGACGCGTCAAGCCATGGCTGTTTCCACTCGATTGCTCCGCACGAACTATCCATCCGGACAAAGGCGACCATTTTATGCAGCCCGTCGATTTGGGTAAAATCAACGTAGCTTACTCCTGTAACTGTGCAGTATTCGATTTTTGATTTTTGTTCAGCCCCATCAGCATCAACACTGTCACCCGTTAACCCTTCGTCGTGAGGTTCGTTTTGCTGCCGAAAAACGAGAGAGAGAGTTTATTTCATAAACTTAATACCATCAAACATTACAGGCTGAATACAACGAGATGACTTCAACTTATGTACTTGGCTCAAGGAGAAAGGTATCGCTAGAATCAAACTATGCTTATCGAAGTGGTTTTTGAGGTCAAGAGAGGTGATTTTCTTTTCGTGTCCAAATTCTTCGAAAATGCCGCCAGTCATGTCGAGAAGAATTCTTTCGATTGCTCTGTCTTTCAAATGTTGGTAACCGCCGAGAAACCTGAAGGTAACGAAATTATATTGAAAAATGGCAGAGGGCTAAAAATGAATCGATGTTTCACTGAGGAGTTACATGAGAGATATTCAAATCTTTTTACGCAGTAGTCTCGCTTCGTCGGTTTAATATAGCTTAATTTTTCGCATCCTCAAGTTTCGTTCATTAAAAAACTCATCATTTTGAAACTTTTCATTATTCACTTATTTTTATTTCCAACTGGCAACTATATTGCTTTTACTGTTGAGTTGCTAGGAGAATTTTTTCATAAAAAGAACTATCAGAAAAGTTTTCAATTTGGACAGAGAAAATTACTGAATAGGAGGGAGTGATAACTTTTGTATTTGTACTGATAGAAAGAAAACCTAGAAATTAAAAAAAAATCAACAACAAAAAAATTTTGTTGGAAGTTTTTTTTTTGCGAATTAGCTAGGTATTGAATCAACTTGTTGCCTTCGGCCCTGTATAGGATTTCATCATAGCTAAAAATCAATGATACTTGAAATAAAATGCTTTTTTCACTTGAAAATCCGTTTTATGTGAGACAAACCTAAGTGCGAATTGGTTTCTTTTTTTGCTACTTGACCCACAATTGGGAAGTGCTAAAGAAACTGTTCGAATAACACGGAATATGTCATCGAAATAGTGATCAGTAGTAAAAAATAAATTGTTAATGCTCATCTACAGATAAGAAAAATTCAATAGCGTCCGATTTTTATCATCCGCCGGCTCTAATTTCCTGGCCATTCTGACTAATGATAATTTCCCCCTATACTCATTCCAAATTTCATCATCATTCCCTTCATTGCGAAAACGTGGAAATAAAAATTTTAAATCTACACCTTTCCACAAATCTACGTCAATGTCCACATTATTCGTCCACAAACTTGGAATAAGCTTTTTCGAGAAACGACGCCCAGTAAAATATTTGCCCGTTTTGGCCAATCACGCGAGTAAACGCCATAGCTGCCCTCTGATCTGGCAGTTCTTCGGATTGCTTTAAAATTTTCTGCTCCATATCGGATAGTTTGGAATTCTCTCTTGACGATGTCTTCTCGTTTTTCGCCTCTTCCTTAGGCGCATCACATTCTATGTGTCCTTTGGTTTCATCCTTGTTATCCTCGGTTGAATTTTCAGATTTTCCTGCAGATTTAGCGCAACTCTCCCGCATATCGTTTTTATCAGCGCAGCAACTGTCATTTTGGCATTTCGATGCGTTCGCCTTGTCGGATTCGCTGGTTTCGATTTTACCCTCGCTGATTTCGTTGGGAATTTTATTTTTTTCGCTCTTCAACGGCGGCTTAGGTTTGTGGAATTTCTTGTCTTCGTAGAAGGGCAACTTATCATCGACGTATACGTATACCCATTTACCCATTTTCCAGAATCTAAAACAGTGTAGATCGACAAGGAAGATGATGTGAAAACTGTTTAAGGAATTGGGAAAGAGTATTTTGAGAAACGTTCGCGTTATCGACCTGAAGTAGAAAAATCCGTTGCAATCTGAATTTCTCGTGTTCTGCCCTTTGGGGAAAATGTAATTCAGCAATTTCGGGTGGTACGCTATACACATCAGAGCTGCCGTAAAATGCGGGTTCGCTGAAACGTAACAACGTTATTTAATTTCAAATATATAGCTGCAGTGAAAAATGAAAATCTTCCAATGGAGGTGTAGAAAATAAGAGACTTCTACCCCGCTGTGTTATTCGGATAAGATCTTTCAACCCGTTCGGATATATCGGAGCTTTGACCGAATCGTTACGGAATACAATTAATTACTTGTAATACGTCGGTTGCTTGATTTATTTTAGTATTGTTTGCTTGACCACAGTTCTAAATTACTTATCTAGTCAAAAGCTACGTGATTTGCCTTCTAGTCAAACTGTTGTTTTATTCCCTGCTATATAAAACCCTTGGTTTTTAAATATTTAAACTTTTTCTCGTCCACAATATTCATTTTCCGTAACTCTTTTACTTATTTTTATTTAAATTATTATTTTTTTAGAATTATCCAGATTTTAGTCCTTTGTAAATCTATGCCCTTTATAAATGCCTTCATAGATTCTCGTTTTTTCATAGTGCATTCTTTTGTCCATTGTCCGAATGGGATGAACGATATTATAGGGAAGGAGACACCAAAATTTTCTTCCCCTCAACCTCATGGAAATATGCTTGGATATAAATATATACCAAAATATCGAAATCTCCGTTCCATGGCGGAGAAATTTATTGCTATTCGGAAGGCGAAGAGTTTTTATATTCTTTAGAACGTATAGATAGACTTAAGAAAATTTTAGACTTACATAAATCACCGGGTTCAATAGTTCCTTTCTTCGGGGCGCTCTCATCGTAAAGTTCAGCGGTCTCATCGACATCCTATTCAAAGGTATTTTCCTTTTATTACTAGCCCTTTATTCTTCTCGTATTTCTATTATATGTATTGCCAAACCTTAATTCTTTTCATGACAATTTTCCGATCGCTCCATCCGGCTAGAAATAATTCAGGAGGAAATTGCTTGTCGACAAAATTGATTTTATACGTCGCCTGGTTCTTTCTCAGCGCTCTTATCTCGGCGAAATCTTCCACAATCCGGCTGACGTGTTGTTGTTCGTCCATTCTGCGCGAATTTGTAAAAATGTGTATTTTGAATAATGTGTTTGTGGGCGAAATTTCAAAAAGTGACGCCAAAATTCGGTGTATTCGCTTATTGTAGATGTAATCGCATGGTAATGCCTTGGTCGACGACCTTAGTTGACGATCGATCGGTTGATTTATTCATAGTTCACCTCGATACTCCCCTTTTGATTATCTGCTTATCAGCATGAAAAATTGATTTAATATGCAAACTATTTTTCTAGCCCAGTTGAAAAAAGTTGACATTTTTGGAAAAATTTTTCCATTTTTTGGACAGAAATTTCCCTTTTTGGTTGACTGCGTTAGTTCATAGTTTGTGTTACTGTCTACGGATTAGAATGTATAGTCCGAGTTCTAGCTAGTGCCTAGTTTGCGAATTTCTAAGCTGAAATCAACCGAATTTCGAGGCACAATGTCGACAATTAAAATGTTTTGAGAGATAAAAAATATAACAAATTTGATAAAGCGTATTTTTCTATCGAGGCAACGAAATATTTTTCTGAGGGGAATTTTCATTCCAGTGTGTATTTCGGTATTATGAAAATATTTATCCTAAACGTCGTTTGACGTATTAGTTAGCAAAAAATATAAAACGCCAAAAAACTGATTAGTAAAACTTTTTATAGTGCCTTATATAAAACAAACAAATTAATGTCACTATCAAATGACGCAGTTATGCATCATTATAAGCGATTCAAATTGATAATTCATAAATCCGAGACCAACTCATTTATACTCGACAACGACTTCTCAAGAATAGTCTCAACTGTAAGTACTAACCGTCTGCGCAGAGGAAATAGTAAACCGCTTTTTACCATGTTCGCTTCTGAGCGCCTTCTTCCCTAAAGGGGACAACGATTGTGAAGGGACCAACCAACTGAGACCTCCCCGTTTGGTATTAAATGGTATCAACGTCCTTTTCTGGAATACTTCACGAGCTTGAAAATGTTTGCAGACTTAGGTACGGGTGGAATGAAGTTTATAGATCGAGCGGATCGAAAGGACAAGGTGAGAAAGAACTTGCTTGGAGTCCGACAGCGAGGAAAATATTACGGACGTCGAACAGACCGCTAGAATTTCTATTAGGCCGCTAATAAAAGGTGAACCATTACGATTTCTAAACGTTTTCTCCGTGTAGTATTTTGTCACAAATATACAGGCTACCTGCAAATGAGGTTGACCGAAACGAGAGAACCTTCAAATTATGCGGGTGAGCCAAGATGCTGCGATTGTAAATATTTCGATGCTTTTGGTCAAGTTCGATATTCGAATTCTTTAGTTGCACATCGTGCGTTTTGAATAAAGTGGAAGAAAAGTTTGAGGTCGAGGTTGGGAGTGAAAACGCGACGTTCCCTCTCTTCCTTCGTTCGTCTTGATTCGAGCGCTTTCGCCATAGCGGCCTCTTCAGGGAGACTATCTTTCAGAATGGTTAGACTAAATTAGTCCCGAGGGTTCGTCGATATTGAATATTGACTGCAAATTTTGCAGAATCAGACACCATGTTAAATTCGAATACTTGAAAATGGTCAAGATTTAGAACGAACATATGAGATGCGTTGCTGACAGTGACAATTTTGGACTGCATAAAAGCTAGGAACATTAATCTTAACCCAAAAAACGTGGAAATGGACTAACGGGAACGTGCATTGGCCAACTAACGGATAACTGCTGTATCGAATCCAAAATTTGCCCTCAATGCTACGCTGCCGCACATAAGAAATTCAAAAATGCTGCCAATTTTCGTGGAATCTTTCATTTCGATTTGATAAAACCCGTCGTTTTATTTGTCAGAACGTACAACCATACCTGTTGAGACCGAAGAATTCTTGACATCGATAAGAGAAACTGTTTGTCTATTTGTATCGAAGGTCCTCGCCTGACCGATCATTATGTCTATACTCGTATTCCTAAATTACCTACCTACTTTACGCGTTGAGATATTTTTCATGCACGACGCAAACCGCGTGTCACCTACTATAATCGAAAGTCGGCTTATATTAGTCCAACTGTATGAAAATATATGATTTCAGATTACTTAGCAAATGAGTCTGTTTCATACGTTTCTTTTTTTTGCAGGTAAATCATCAAATCACTGCTGTAGCCCGTAAGTAACTCATCTGCGTGAAAATTACGATTTTTCACTACTGAATACGATAGTTTTGAGTGTGCATGTCATCGATTTTTCCGGTAAGCGGCAGTTATTGGAGAATTTTAGTGAATTTCGCGTTTTTTGGGAAACGTGGGAGTTAATTTGTTAGTTAGTTTGTTAAATAATATGTCTCTAATGGTCTCAACAATCAGCCGTCCACAAGGCGTTAACCATAAAAACGTATGATTTATTGAAGTAACCAATGCTCCTACGTTTCAGTTTTCAAAAAATGCGAAATGCACTAAAACTCTCCAATGTTCCTCTCCGGTAACAATGGTTTACAGTCGAATAATAAGGAGATCGAATATTTTACTTGTGCGTCCTAGCTGAAGAGAGATGTTATACTTAATCATTCGAACTTGCGGCGCTTGAATTTTATTCACTCGTCTACCGAGTCATTGACGAGGCGTCGATTTTCAAAATTTCCCCCCATACAGTTCGTCAGTGATTCTAGATCGCATCTAATGGACCGTAAACACTCCCATGAGCTGCTAATGATAGAGAACTCGAAGCCTGGCAAACTAACCGGTAATCAATCGCTAACAGGGATTCGAGATAGGCGTTTCCCGATCTGTTGCTATCTAACACCGTTTTCAAAGTCGATCGTGGTTCGAAAAACCAGCATTAAATGGAAGTTTTGTGATCGTGCGAAAAGTCAAATATGAAAAGGAGGTGAATTTTGAAGAAATTTTTATATTACTATCGTTGGAAACATTTTCTGATAAGTGTCCGCGTGTTTTACACAAAGTGACAAAAATAATCATTTCCGTGACATTCAATGGAATTTTTAGGAAATGTTCCTTCAAAATTAACCGTTATTGAATTACTTAGTACACACTGTAGTCTGACATATAGCTGTTTTAAGGTTTTTTTTCCTATTTTGATTTTTATAGGCTATAAAAAGTCATTTTGTTTGCGCGTCAAGAATGTGCGTTATGACTAGTAAAGGACGCTTGATTTTTCATCCATTGGCTCACACACCGTACATCCACGTTATGAGCTTTTCCCGCTGTTTCAATTATGCGTATTTTTTATTTCGATTTTACAGTCCACAATAACACATTGAAATATTTGTAAAGGCAATTGAATGAAGACGGATTTTAATCGCTTGATTTTGACTCAATATTCGGATTCTGTATGATTTGGCGAGTTTTGGTAATATTCTTAGTCCTATATAATGGTTCACTGATTGCTAAGAGTGATCACGAATTGCACTTCATTTCAAACTGATGAGCGAAGTTATCGACTCTTTGTTCTTTCGATTTCCGAAACGTTAAGAAGCTCACAGTGATTCCCTATTATAAATCGGAGGTCGACGAGGTCAAATGCTTTGTTTGCTCTCGTTTATCAGCTGAGCCTCAGAATGATCGTGGAGGAGGATCGTGTCCGAAGCTCCAGGCAGGCTCAACGCAAGGCGGGAGAGAGATGTCTTTGAATGAAATCACACCCGTGGAATGAACGAGGAACGTCGCGCTCTGCGCATGCGCGCAGGCTCCCAGTCGCAGGAGGAGAGCAGGTCTGTTTGTAGGAAGGTAGCAGCCCAGAAACGCGGCGGGAACCTTCAGTTTGTACACATCTTCGGACCGTGACGAAGTTTCGAGTTGGTTTTTGATAATTCTTCCGACAAGTGCCGTGCTGTGATAAACGTGTTTCCCCTGGGCAGTATTTTGAATATGTGCAGTGGATGAGGTAATGTTAACGCGTAATTGAGAGAGCGTTCTAACTGGAAAAATTGCGATCTAATTAAATAGGTGGACGTTTGATTCATAATTTTCAGCTGTAAATAGAACAAATATTAGACAAATATTATAGTAAATAATTTTCGCTTAGTTCAACGGCTATTGAATTTCATCGTAGTCCAATATTCCCCTAATGAACCTCCGTTAAAGAAGAAAAGAAAAGACAGAAGAAAAGACATTGAATTCTTGGCGATCGGGGAAATCAATTGACGTCTACATAATTAATACTGATAATGGAGTTCATGGGAATGTTCAGATCCAGTTTTTTACCCCGCCCTCTATGACTTATGGGTCGTTGATCTCGTTTCAGATGTGAAGTGAGGGAATTCCGACATTTCATCACAATTTATAATTCAGTAGCATTTTTTGAACTTCCGTTTTCACAATACAAAACGCGATATTTTTTTCTGTTTGTTCTAATTTTTTTGACTTGTATATGCAGTTTTTATTGTTCTTTTATTTTATCATTTTCAGTACCTAGTATTCAAAACACAGGTTAGGGTTTCTATTTTTTATTATTCACTGTGGGTATTATTATTTATTTCTCTTCCCTTTTTCTTATTTCATCCAACAATAATTCGCTAGTATTTTCTATTTATTTTCCTATTTGATGCTGAAGTTATGTCCTACTACGGGTTTGCTTAGAGCTAGCCAGCCAAGAATTATCTAAAATTACTTAACAAGCTAACAAAAAAATAGTTAAATTTCTTTGCGCACAAGTAGTACCTAACTAATATAATAATTAAATTCGAAAAATGGCTAATTAGTTGGAATAATATTTATGAAGAAACCTAAGTTCCGAGTCAAACGTAAGGTACGTGCTAATTGGCCGAAAACAGGATGGAAATGAAATGTTAAAAATGTCTAATGATGAATTTTTCACTATTCTATTCTACATTTTTTCGCGTTCAAATGACCTTTCTAACAATAGTTTTTGGTGCTGCAATCTGAAAGAAGTAACAGAAAAGGATTATAAAGAAAGGTTCGGAACCATTATTTTATACATTGCAATTTTCCAGGTAGAACGCACTTCTGAATTCAAAATTTTCATCTGTTAAATAATGTAATACATTATTGCTCTTCTACTATGGCCTTGCTCGATCGTTTCTCTTAAGTTGATTTTATTACCTCTACTAGCTTCGACGATCTTTGTAATAAATGCAAGGGGCGCTTGATAAGCATTGATTTGTAAAATTGCAGTCTGAGGTAGATTTAAACTTACGTTCTCGGGACAGAATTTTCGTTGATCGATCTCTTTACAGAATTGCAAATGTTTTCGCGAATTCATCAACAGTTCATCAACAGTTTCTATGTGGCATGATTCATGACCTCATGAAACATAGATGTAGCCTGTCAGAACTGCGAATGAATGTTATATTATTTGCCGAAAAATAATTTTCCTTCAAAGCCGTAATTAATTACTGTTACGGTTCCTGTATTGACAAGGTTTCCATTATTTTTTTTATAAGCCTACCTAGTACTTATGACAAACAGGAGAATAGTTGGCCTCACATTGCTGTTATACAACTCTGAATATTATTGTTCCCATTATTGTCCTGATAATTAATTTTGCCAATGAGCAAGAACGGCTTAACGTACGAAAATCGTTTAGGACTCGATAAAATCGAAAGAAACATTTTTTCGTTCAAGCTGGGTTATTCGGTACTGGAACTATGACTAAAATCTTTCCTGTGATTTTCTTAGCTCCTAGCAACCGTTGAAACAATTCCATAGGCTTGTGAAGATAAAAAGAAAGTGCCATGAAAAACCTTTCTGTAGAAGAAAGATGTTGATCCTTTAATTATTCGTTTTTCTTCCATTTAAGTGGATAATAAATGGCAAAGTTTGAGGATAAAAACTGTAAGAGGTATTGCGCTATTTTTTACCAAAGTTCATTTCTAATTAGAATCCACTACAAAAAACCTATCGAACATCATTCTGCTGGAAGGTGTATATTTTTTTTGTTTAGGAAGTGATCGATTCTCCAAAGATTCAACCTCTCCGGAGAAACTCGGTCAGCTTGAACAATGTCCCATATTCCTCAGCTAAACGTTGCGATTCGTATACCTATAAATTATTTATAAGACATTCGTTTTTCCGCAAAATGAACACGTTCACGCGAAAACTACTGATTTAATCTAATTCTTAGGCGTTCTAATGTTCGTCCTAATTGAGACGCAGGTACCCCTAATTGAGCCAGCGAGTCCACCCACGTCCCATCTCCGAGAAATAGTCGGGTAGGCGGTAAATCTATCGAATTATACAACGCAGGAGAGGGTAACGAGGAGCATTGTTTGTTTTGTCACGCCTTTTTAACCACATGTGATTAACTCGTTGAGGTCATCTTTGCGTTCGCGGCCGTTTCTGCATAATTTGTCAATCAATTTTCCTTTTTCTTCCCTTGAAAGGATCCAGGGTGAGGTATTCAGACATGCCTTTGACGCTTGATTGTCGTGAAGCAGCTTTTATACTATTCAGCAGTTTTTCAGATGTTCTGATGAACGAACCTAATTTTTCCGGCTCCAAAAATCATCTCTGAATTCATTTATATTATTTTGCGATTTGATTCGAATCCGTTTACTGCTCACGAGGCTTTCTCTCAACACCATAGAAAAAAATCCATAGAAAAAGATGAAATTTTATTGACAACTATTTGCTATTCGTAATTTTTCGCAGTTCGCTGCTTTCAGTCTTCACCAATTTAATAAAGGTTCTATCGTTTTTTTGATAATATTTCTCGCTAAAAATTCGACGTGAAATCTGAATTCGAATAAAATAAAAAATAATAAAAAAAAAACTCAAATAGTCTCTATTTCTAATCAATTTTGTAAAATGTAATTTCTTTAATTTTTCAAGTTTCAATTTCGTAAAAATTCTTCGCGAAGTAAGCTTCTTTTTTCTGTCAATGAAATTTTTTGGGAGTTTCATCACGAATTCTTTGTCTCCCTCTTCCTATTTATTTATTTATTAACCTATTCCTATTGTACATATTATGTTCCCTCTCGTGCTTTCGTGTCGTCGGCGGGGAATTTTGATTGAATTTAGGTACCATTCGGACGTCTGGTGGTGTGCGGAATTCAATTATGAAAATTCATCGAACGTCCAAGCAATCGCTTTGCGCTGCTTGTCTGCATACCAAACCGCCGGTGGTGAGCTCCTTAATCTTCGCGTCCGCTAGTTAAACATTCAGAAGAGCTACGAGGACGGAGGTATTGCGTCTCGAATGAAAAATTTTCCGTTTCACAACCCTTTAAACAATACTGGTTGCTTACTCTGAGACGACGGTAACAATCTGGCCAATCTGGCTTAATTTATTTTATTTAGAAGCGGTATCGATTCCACGGTGGCGGAAATTGTGATTAGTTTGGCCGAGAGTCATCTCTTATTTACATAGATTTTTTTTAAAGATGGGTCCTCTCAATTAGCGACTGTCTCTCCGGCATAAATTACATGCCTCTTGCATCGCCATCTTTTCATCTATTTAGTGCGAGAGAAACAATGAATAAAGCATATATTCTTGATATACACATCATCAACTATCATTATGCTGAATTTTAGCGAAATCGAAATAAAAAAATGTTTCACCAAAAATTCAAGGGGTATCTCTGCGATTTTGTTTAACCGATCAGTTGACAATTTTTTACTCGTCTCTCAATACAGCTACAAATCTGAAATTTTCAGGAAAGTTGTATCTTACCGAAGTGTATTTTTGTGATTTTTTTCAATCCTCGGAAAAATCCGCAAGTGGTCCAAAAAAATCGGTTTTTGAAAGCTCGAAAATTGAACTTTAATCGTGATTTTTGGGGTCAAAATTTATGTGAATCAATCGTTTTGATACGAAAGAGTCTTCATTTGAACGCCTTGGACACTTACATAGCAAAAAAATTGGTGAAAAATTTTCAACAGCGCTACAGAAAATATATTCCGTTAATCGAGTTCTTCACCGGCCGAAATTTCGAGCTCTGCTGGCATCGGCAGGGGTGGTAAATTGAACTAATGAGTTTAAGCGATTTTGAACGCTATTCTTATAGGAAATTTACCGCTGAATCCGAAATTGACGTCAAAAGGACGGAACTTTGACGACAATTAATACTTTTTCCCAGTTTTAGTATAACACGTTTTTATGTTTTTCAACTTTGATAATTCGTTGCAAATACTTACAGTACTGTTCAGTTTTAAGTAACTAATGATTTCTACAGGAAATTAGACGTAGAATTCGAATTTCAAGTGAAAACAATTATATCCGAACGATTAATAACGTTTTTGCACTTTTTCAGTTTTTTATACTTTTGAAGTTTTAACGTTGAAATTTTTTTACGTCACGGTCGCGAATTTTGTAAAAAAGCAAATTGAGGAAACTTAATTTATTGAGAATCAACTAAAAATAAAAAAGGGTCACGGATTATTTTTTGTTTTTGAGATATATTCCACTTTTTGGTAAAAAAATGTGTTTTCGATTTTCTTCGGGCGCTAATAGATCCGCGGGGGCATAAAACATAAATATATAACCAAATACACCAAATTGTAGGATTTTTATAGCTCTTTCAAAAACAACGTTTTGAGAAATCGCAACAAAATATCTAAATTTGGCGATTGTTTCAGGCGGTAGTTTTAAACAACCCCTATTTTTTTCACCCAAACCCCTACGCCCAGTTCTCCGATCAATCGTATACCTCTCCTCCCCCTCGGTGGGCAGTTTTTTATATATATGTAGATTGTTGTGAGTTATCAGATTCGAAAGTTCATTTGAGATACGAACGAAATTGTTGCGCATTTATACTGTTAATAAGACGTATAATTCCTTCCAGAGCGAATTGAATTTGAAATTTTCTTTCGATTTTTCCGCTTTGAATGTTATAATTGTTGAAAATTATTTCGCCATGTTGGGCTTATTAATTTTAGAAAGCAGTGTGTATGAAGAAAATTGTCGGCAATTTATTTTAAAATCAATAAAAAAAAAAATAATAAATAAAATAAAAAAACTGCCCGGGTTTGTTTAATTTAATTAACCAACGGTAAAGTCAAGTATATTAAGTTTAACATTTCCTTTCCAAAACAGCTTATCAAAGAAGGAAAACTCCAATATGATTGATTTTTGATGAACAGCATTTTTTTCGAGGTGTACGAAATGGCGTCATTGAATCGATTGAACCTTTCTTCCCACAATGGCTGACATAATGGAAACAGTGACGGGAAATTAGCAATCGCACGTCACAGAGGCATTATTTGCTCAGGATCGGCCATCTGAGTCAAGCTTTGTGTCGTCAGAACAGTGATCTCGTCAATCGGCTCAACAAACGTAAACATGCGCGTGCTGCTGATGAGTGTCAACTGTGACGTTTCTTTTATCATTTGAAGAGTCGCAAGGTCTCGTCACTGGAGAGTGTCAACACTAGTGATAGCCTAGATATTTATAGTGGTACGATGAGTAAAAAAAAACAGTACGAATGATAAGTAGCCCAAGATATAGGGGAATTAAGATCCCGTTTTGATTCTACAACCATCTGTGTTTTGGATCGCTGAGAAAAAATCTTGAGTTGAGCCATGAAAAGTAAACGTTTTTCCATGAGTCACCAACTGCGCGAAATATACAACCTTCTTTACTTGAAATTTATTATTTTTTTAACATGATTTTCTAGGACCAAACCAAAAAACGCTGCAAATGATCCAACAGTGGTTTATTATTCCTTTTCTTCAATAATAATTTAAGAATATTATCCATCTGTGATAGTTATTGTTCCGAAGATTTTCGAACGTTCCCACCGAAAAACAGATTGGTAACACATTGGTCTGAATGTCTTTATAGGGGAAACTTCCGTAGCAACCATTGTAATGTTAATCATTTTTATTTTTCTTAATTTCCAAATTCTAACCTAAATTTTTTGCCTATCGGTACAGCTGAAGAGAGTGTTTGACAAGCATTTTAACGAGCATAGAACGATGTTTATACCTCCAAGAACTCTCGAGTTATGTGCATGCAAAATTTTTGGAAATCTCCCAAGTGCAACACAAAAGCTGCGATAACTCGAAAACCAATAAAGCTATCTACCCCGCAATTATCTCATTCGATTCAGCGTCCAAAAATTTATAGGAATTGATACCGAATACACCTTTTTCTGAAAAAGTTGGAAAATACGAATTTTCTCCCCCTCAAAACCCCCAAAAAATACCATTAAAATTGATCTAGCAATGTGGTTCAAGAATTAGGGCGTCGTGAGACCAAGATTGATTTTTGATGAAAATTTTATAGTGTCGTCGGAAGAGTGCTGACGGCATACGCCATACGGCGTATGGAGTACGGCGCACGGACAGAATTTTTTGAATGGATATTTGGATTCTCTTGAAACGCAAAATATTAAATTTTGAGGGGGATTAGAGGAAAATTTTTCTTCGACAATTTCAATGGTTTATTGTTGAAAAATAATCCAAAAATGAAATTGGAGCCGTTAATAAAACGTTTGCTTACCTAGGTATTTGAGAAGTAGCATACATTATAAATCCAGTTAAAAAAAATCTTGGTAAGAATACAGTCAATTGATTGTTGATCAACTTCAGACTCTCGTTGAGTAACTCAGTAAATGGAAATTGTGAAACATGGCTGGATGTCTAGGTCTACGTCGAACTTTGAGGAATGCCTTGTTAATATTTATACGGATTCTAGCGAGAGAATTACTACTGATGCAACCTTTTATAGGAGTTATTATTGTCTGCATCTTAGGACTTTCGCTGTTGTCGAAATCTTTGGGGGTACAAAATTGAACCTGTCCAGTTGTCAATAGCTTTTATGTCCCATAAGTGCATAATAGTTAGGTCGTCATCAAGATGGAGACATTTATGGTATAAAACCGGCTTCCTGACCTCATTCACTCGTTTACTGGTTACTGGTTTGAGGTTACTGGTCTCTAGTTTGAGCCTCAGGAAATAAGAAAGGAAGTACAGTATTGTACTGTGCCGGTTGCCGTCAACGGCTACATTCTGACGTCCACGTTACTGGGCGACTGATGCGCTGACAAACCTGAGGCTCATTCCATGAGATTATTTACTCTTCATTTTGCAACCCTAAATTTCCGACTAATTGAGAAATATGAATATATCTATGCTATTCTATTCGAAATGAAGAGTGATTTGACTTGTAATTTACTCGCTATTTGAGTCAACACTGTTGCGGTTAGTTTATCGTATCAAACTCAAATCTCCAATTAATCAAAACACAAAGGAGAACAGAGTAACTCACAACCCTGCTCGGGTCATCTGAAACCTCTCCTTTGAATGAATCGTTTTCCTTTCAATTTTTCTACACTCAGTTACCTAAATAATTATGTCACTTTGCACTGTATAATTTATCCTTTCCAATCTTTTATTTATCCTTTTTATCCAGTTTTTTCTTCCTGTAGGAAATTGAGCAAGAATATTTCTTCGATTGACGACCGCTGCGTTGTGGTGGCAATATTAAGTAACAGAAGGTTAAATATTGATAGATAATAGATATCGGCTGGTAAAGGTTGGGTTTTTTTATCTAGAGCGGAGAATTTATGAAACAGTTTTGTTTTCGAAAGGACATCGTCTCTGCTCATCATCATCAATTCATCGTTGTATCACAAGCGGTTCAAATGAAAAGGATAAAGCAGAAAATCTGTATTAACCAAGAATTTTTCAAGTACCTCTTTTTGAAAACTAAGCAATTAAAAAAGGCCGCGAATAATGAACAATATTTTTGCAGCTTTTCTATCAAGCAATTATTTTCTCTCCATTTTTAGCCGAGACTCATACAAATCAACCACCTGCGAATTGAATGCATTGCAGATTACGGTGACAGGTTATAAAAAATGATGAAATACCACCAGTTGAATATGTAGAGCAAACTAAAAAAAAGGATTAGACGAGTAAATTACTGCTTCGAAAAATGATATCAATGGTAATCCATCTTCTTAAAATGTTCGGAAGCGAAATGACGCCTCACAATGGACTCGTGATTGTGGACCAAGAGCATTTCGGTTCATTAGACGCCATTAGGCGGTAACGTGACTGAAACCTTTTTTACATAAGTCATAATCAAGCTACGTACAACTCGCCTGCCACGAATCGAGCTGCTCCACGAACTGAGGGAAACACGGTTTCTTTCGTTTTTTTTTCTTCATCGCCGTTTTATATGAAAGAGGCCGCTTGTGAAAGGATTTAAAAGCCAACTTCCCAGTTCACGATCGCTTCTTTCCAAGAGGACAGTTTCCAAGAGGGTTCATAGGTCGAGATTCTCGTTTGGAATCTCCATATCACCGGTTGTAAATTATGCGCTGGTCGACTGCTAACATTTGAGATGAGCACGACAGATACGCATTGAACCGTCGTATTGGAAATCCATTGCTTGTACTAAACAATCTTGCGACCGTACATTTTCTCGGGGAAATGAATTTTAGCGGATGTAATGTCAAGCTATTTGCCCACTTTCAGTTCTTTTATCGTAGGTCCATCGTTGTAAATTCACTTTTCCAATAAAAATAAAAAAATAAAAATAAATAAATAAAAAAACAGAAATTGCTGAACGACAGGTATTGATTTGCCAGATTAATTTCCAATAATTTTAGAAATGAAAAATCCTTAGCTCCCGAATCACTCGTATTCCTTGAACTATCGGTTGTTCTGTTCGAACGCGTTTTTCTCAAATGTCTACAAACTACATTCCTAAGCCAATGGGACGCTCATCTTAGGAAATATCTATAATTATCTCCTACTACCCCCAATTAACTTTGATTATACATCCGAACGCTATAAAAATTTACGACTAACCTCATTAACTTAGGAGCCATTGTGTAATAATGTCGACGTAGTTCGACGAGCTAACGAGAATAAACCAGTATCGAGGTGATGCATCTTTTCGAAAAGTTTGAAAACGAACCGGAGTTAAATTATATTATGGTCAAGAAGCTCATTTTTCTTCCGACAAGTTCTATCGACGGCTTACAAGAACAATAATAAATAAATGAACAAGGTGAACATAGTGTTTAATTACAGTTGATTTTTGTGCTTTTCATTTGGCAGTTTTTAGGATATATTGTATGGTTGTCTTTGAAAAAGTTAGGAATTTTTTAAATAATTTGTCAATAGATCAAAGTTAAAAATTTTTTCTTCATGAAAATGATTCGTTTGAAAATAATTTTAATGATAGACGCTGTTGAGTGCGATTAGCTGCGTTTCCTGTGAGTACATCTTAGGAGTGCAGATTTTGCTTGATTGAGTTTGATTCTCCACTTCGTTTTTTTTTCTTACTTTTACAAGGTCATTTTGCAGTTAGTGAGCAGCTTCTTCTGTGTACCCGTTGGACTGTTGTATCATCAGCTGAAGTTGCTGTGACCAAGCCTTTGTGTAAGGTACCGAAAGCATAGACCCAAGAACACAACCTTGCAAAACCGCTGCACTAATATATTCTTAAGCCCCAGATTAATTTTCTTCTTTTCTTTCATTTCTTTTCTTCACGTTATATGCGTATAAAAATATTTATTTCTGAAGTGTACTTTTGAATTATGGATTGGAAAATGATTAATTTGAAGGGGATGATAATCAACTTAGGAACTAGCATGAAATTAGCATCTCTTAGGTAAACTAGCTTCCGCTTAGCAAACTCTGGTAGTTCCTGTCAATGATGCAGTCCTCAGCTTTCAGTTCTACCCGTCGCTTCTTGCATTCCAGTCTTTATACGATTCAAGTCTTCATTCTAGTTTCTTGCGTTGGTTAGGGCTAGCCAGTTCGAATAATGCTAGCTAATAATAACCGCAAAATCACCAGATAATCATAATAATCCTGTTTTTGAAATGTCTGCATTTTATTATGAGTTGAACGATGACACGAATGAAAAGAAAACTTTTTTAATCTCCCGAAATTATATTAAAATTCCGGTCAGCGGAAATAACATGGCCATGAATTGATTATATTATTCAAGATGGGCTGAAAGTCAATTTCACCTCTATCTTCAGCTAGACATACTATAAAAATAAGATCGCGTTCGAAATTCCTTTCCTTTCCGGCTTCAAAAAACTACCCAGCGTGTGACTACGTTTTCCAAAAAAGCGCCTCTCGATTTGTTTTCATAAGAGACGGGTTCAAATCGGGAACAGTGTAATTTATTACGTACCTTGCTCGTCGAAAGGCGATCGCTCATGAGCGGAAAAAGGTCCAAATAATCGATCGCCTATTGATTTTCAAATTACGAGCCGAGCATTCTGTTTTGTTTTTCGGACTCGAGTTTGATACGTTTTCTCCCCGTTTCGGGCAGTAATTTTCTACAGAATGCCGAAAGCAATTATCGTCTAAACGCGATGTGCAGTCATGGAATCGTGATCTTGCTAGCGCAATAAATTTCCAATGGGTAGACACTTGCGATACTTAGCCGAATTGCGGGTAGTCCCTTTTTTGGGTATAGAAATTGCTCGGGTGGTTTCGTGATCCGTTTACTGTACGAAGGGCTATAAATTATACGTGATCTACTCAACAGACATAGATTGTCTTCCCACATTTATGGAACCTATGCTTTTCGCATTGATTCTATTTTTCCATGGTGAGCAGAGAACTCGATTGTTGCGATCATGCTTGAACGGAAAGAAAGTAGGAAAATTCGGGGAAATGTTTCGTCTGAGTCTAGAATCCGTCAAATCTAAATTTTCGGACTCGCTTCAGTTTCTAATTTACAACTAATAAACGACGCGTCCTCGCGAAAAGCGCAATATTAGGCGCATTTCATTGAATTCCAAGTCGAACGATATGCCGAAATTCGATCGACGGACAAACATTGACGTTTTGGCAAATACGAGACGCTGACCTACGTACGCAAAAGCCATATTCTATCGCAAAATAAGAATCTCAACGTTTTGGCACTTTTTGAAATCAGCGAAAAATTCTGTACAAAATGTTCAATTTAATTCAAGTTCAGGCGTTTTCTTTTCGATTTTACATCCCGTTTTGAAGTTATAGGCAATTCGAATTAGAATTTGACGCTCTTCAACTTGTCTCATATTATGTTTTTCTAGATTGCGCTGTTTTGAGCTGGGGAAAAAGCTCTTTTTCACCAATTTAAACTGGAACACTTAACTTGAGCACAATAAAAATTATTTAAAAAAATAATCACTCGAGGTTACTTAGTCATATTTTTTATTTTCTCTTATTCATTATATACGAGTATTTTCGTATTTTCTCTTATTAATTTTATATATTTTATTTTATTTTCTCACAGTTCAGATAAGAATTTTTGGAGAATGCTAATTTATGGAATTGGAAAAGTGCGGCCCGTCGAAAATTCATAACCAAAAACCGAAGAATTGGCCCTTAAGGGGAAAAGTTTGGCGACCATTGGACCATGTGTGTTTTTGCGTCTGTGGTGAGAAAATTATTAAATCCATCAATGTAACCAATAACAATTCAAAAAATTATTCAAAATTGGTTTTCTTATGGTGTATTTCACCAATTGGATTTTAATTACACACAGCACAGCGCAATATAAGCGTTTTCAAATTATGATTACTAAGGGCACCAAAACCAAAATAATTGAACGCTCAAGCTGTCTAAAAGTAAGTTATTGATCGTGAATGAAGCCTTATTTTTATCATTAAAATCACCCTTCGCACTTTATTTATTATTTCTCACAATTTTTCTCACGTATATCACTACTTTTCTGTCTACTGGTTGAAAGACCGGCCCGATTTTTTAATTATGTTCAAGTTTTTGCACATGTGTTATTTAAAAACATTTCATTTTTAACGGAATCGAAGGAAGAAATTTTAAACTATTGCGCTCGTCGACGCCACAAAAATGAGGCCGATTTGTTCACCTTCGTGCTCAAAGTTCGTTCCAAGATCGTGTCGTTAATTATTTTTCCCTTTTTATTTGCATAGCTGAGTCCTTTTAACGGAGGCAACACCGGATGATTTAGGGTGTCAAGAGACCTTCCCATTTTCGCTCCTTGTGCCCGCTCAGATCCTGGTGCGGGTAATTGAGTGAGCAGAGAACTCGTACGATTCGACCCCAAGGCGCGTTTCAGGACCGAAACGGATATATCATTGGCGAAAGCCAGACCGTAAAATATTGAGGCGAAACTTTATTTCCCTCAGTAAAAATATCTTACCCATGGTCATAAACCGGTAGTAAAATAAGTCCTTCGTTGGTTTTTAATGAACTGAATATGCAGCCTTTACCCTTGGAAGTTTTCTTTATTTTTTTTTAATTTTTATTTTACTGAAAACTAATAGCTCGGTTTTAAATGTATACTATTAGAAGTAGTGGCATTGATGTGAAATTTCTTTTACGTATAATTTCGCGATTGGATATACCTCGAGCCCGTTCCACTTTTTTCGGATGCAGAGCCTTAAATGAAGAATTGCTAAGAGCAGTCATACCGCGGAATCGTTGAGACTCTTAAAAAATTACGTCTACTAAGTTTGACGAAGAAATGCAAAGTTTACACTGCTCTTTACGAAAGGTGGTCTTTCGGAAAAAAAAGTGCAACTTTTTTTTTCTTTTCCATCTTATTACAACACATTACAATGGTATATGAAAAATAGCGACGAAATTATTCCCCTATATGGACCAAGCCCGTTTTAGGGAGAAGAGCTCTTGATTATTATTGACAAATGAAATATAAGTTCACCACATTACAAAAAAAGTAGAAATTGAAAGAACATTAAAAATAAAATAAAATAAAAATAAAAATGATATACCACAGGATAAATTTACAGGCTTTGTCGCACCAAGTTAGCATTCCATTAATATACCCATGATTTATGCTTTCACTTTTTTATTTATCAGCTTAGGGTGAAAAGTATTTTTATTTTCAGTTCACTGCTTACTGCATTTCACTCTTACTCTTCGGAAGTCTTCATCTTCAGGGACTGGAATCCGTTTGCTGAGTGAAGAGTGAAAGTCTTTAAGAATGGGCCCTTGTTTGTCATCTGATCTATTCCTTTCAATTTTCCAATATCCACACACCTTGAAACGTTAAAAAATCAAATTTTTTGGATTATTTTATTTAGTTATTCAATTATTATTGTTACTTTTTGCAATTATAATTTGCATGTGGATGGGTCAATAAAATTGGAAAATATCTATTCTTCGAGCATTTTTAAGCGAAATGAATTCTCAATGTGCTCAACCGGTGGTCGTTCTACATGAAGAATTTAAGTTCGCCAGTGGTACGTTCGTACATCGAATAGATATGGGCGAGTCGTGACGAGGAAAGCGCTGCCGTGGAGCGCATCGCCAATATCGGGCGCAGGCTCAAGGGATAGGCGTGCTCTCTGCATCCAGATGAGAGACACTTGAGTTGGGAATTAATAGGCAGTTTTGAGACCTCCTCTTAATCAACCGTATAATTTGATCGGCTCCTAGGGAGCGACTATTCGCGCCGCTTCGGTACGAGCCGGTTCTTATCAAATTGTTAACTAGAAATGTCGATATTGATTATTACTATGGAATATCTGATAGAGAGAGGGCAGTTACGGAAAATTCAAAAATAATTAAAACTAGCTTTGATTTTTTTTATTGCACATTGTACGTACAATTTTATGTGAGGGGTCTATTACTTTTTCGCTAGAAAATTAAGCAATCGTGCAACAAAGTTTGGTGAAAATAAAAAAGTTACGCATTTAATAGCATCATTATTCATCTGATTCACGCAGTCCTATGCGTGTCTTGATTTCACTATATATTATTTTACCGGGGTTACAATTTTATATTTACAATTTTTTTGCTCTTGAGCCCGTGTTGTTTCAAATAAATTAATTACCTACTGCATTTTTTATAGGAGTTTTTGTTCTATAATTACTAGTACTAATTCCGTAATTTGACCTTCAAACGGCAATACTGGCAGGTTTTCCATGTTTTCGTTCTTACAAGTAGTTCTAAGTGAATCCGTTCTGCCTCGAAATAATATAGAAGCCCATTGCTGATCGATCGTTCAACCTTTCGATTTAGTAGTGTATTTTAAAAGACACTAACTCCGCCATTAATAAACCGAACCGCCTATCCGGGCACATATGATCGTAAAATACGGGCTTTTCGCTTCGTAAACCAGACGATATATCCTGGCGTAATAAATTAATCGTCAAAGGAGCGAAACCGTACCAGAAGTCGGAAGGAAGGCGTGGCAACTCCTCGGACAAAAAAGAAAAAAATTACGACGCTCTAAGAAGCGCGTGTTCTGAAAAAGGAACGAGGTAACGAGTCGACCAATGCGGAGGATGTTTGCGCCGTTCCTTGTCAAAATTTCGTTGGCTCCCAACTGCCCACACAAAAATGATTTTGTCGACTGCAACTAAATAAGCTAGGTGTCGGTTTTAAATCTCCATTCGCCGGTAATGATAGCGTGTCGACTCTTCAAAAAGACGCTGTCCTTCAGATTCGCGGTTTCTGAATGATGCGACGTCAACGTTTTTCGTCCCCTGTCAGCGGGAAATTATTCACTCCCTTGGAATGAATAAATTTTAATACGTCGCTCCATATATTTACTGACCGAGTATTATGAATTTCGTTTCCGGCGAGTACTGGCCACGAAATCGTACGAATTTAGGAGCTCTCGATTGTTTCAATAACTGCGAGTTACTCCATTTTTTGCGGACGACACGGTAATTCAGTACCAGGCTGATTGGTGGGAGGGAATGTTCCGAATAGCTAATGGCGATTTGAACTCTACTCGTATCGAAAAAATGACTGCTCTGCTACGATCAACACATTGAGGGTTTCTGAGACATCTCATGCCCAACAATAGAAAAAGCAAGCCAACTAAGTATTTAGGAGTTTCGTTTGAGGAGGTGCCTCAATAGAAATCATTTGATCCAATTGTACAAAGTTCTGGTACTATCTCATTAGTTTAGGCATACTACGTCTGTAGAATGAATTCCAACCCATCGAAATCGCCTTTTATTACTAACCGACTGAAAGCCATCAAGCCGCGAATAAATAACTGAAAAATGAGCCACGAAACTTAGACTCAATGGCCGCGCCATTCGATAATAAACGGCTTTCAATCTAGCCACCCCTCAATTGCATATCAAAACGATGCGCCTAATTCTTTGGTAGTAAAATTTAATTGATTTCGCCCGAATTCTTATCCGAGAACGGTCGTTTCGGATAATTGGTTTATTTATTTTATTTATTACGATGTTAATTTGAGACCGTAGCAGCGTCGAGCGGAGCAATTCGTAACTGAGAGACTTGGAGCTGCATCTGATAGGTACCAACGATTGATTTTAAAAATCTAGCTTTAAAACCACTTTAAATAATTTTTTTTAGTCAAGTGTTGACAACTTACGAGATGAGTTATCTTGGTTTACGTAAAAACATTGAAGACGTCCACTAAGTTGATGAAAATCCAAGTGTTCGTATCAAGTGGAAAGTAGATTTTCCCGCCATTACGTATAGATTTTTTCAAAATCGTTCAAGCTATTGAAATAAATATTTCGTAGAAATAGAATATTTCTATTCTATTTCTATTTCTATTTTTTCGTATTGAAATAGAATATTTCGTAATATATTATGATAAAATTTAGTAGCTAAGAGGAAAATTTAAAATTATCGAGCGAAATAATTATTTATTGCCGGTAAGAAGAAAATTGATACACTCGGATCGAGATTTTTCCCCCTTCAGTAAAGTTTGCTTTAGCTCAGGGAGTAAAAAAGTGATGATTTTCGGTTCAAGTAAAGAAAACAATTGAAAATTTTGAATTGTTCTAATGCTTTACTAGCCTTCGAGAAGATAGTCTCAACTAGCGTTCCAGATGAACTGAAATGCCGTAAGTATTCTCTATCAACGCTATGACGCACTGGATAGCGGTTGCTTGTGATCTGAAATACTCGGTACGTCATCCATTTCAAACGTTGACGTTTTTCTGAGCTCTTTCACTGATTCGTCCGCCGGCCAAGTGCTCAGCGATCCATTAGCACTGCTCGGATTAAAAAATATTAACGCCGAATATTAAACTAAAACGCTGGTTAAAGCTGAAGCCAGATAATTTTGTTGCCAAATAATTCTACTGAACAAAAAATTACCGGAAATTCAAAGTCGCACGATCTAAAGAAGGCTGATTTGATGGGAAACCCTAATACTCTCGGATATGTCTTGAAAAACGGGGATTTCGTGTTCATTCATCCTCTTCCACGAGTTGTACTACTGTACCGCCATTGTTTTCATGTAAATCAGTCGTCTTCGCCTGTCTTCTCGCATATTAACGCACTTGCCCGTTCAACCGTACAATAACCAGTGTGTTGGAATTATTACCGTGTACGGGGACTGGCCGTATTTACGAACTTGCCGGGGAATATTTATGGCCACATTCAGCAAACTCTTCTCGTACGTTGTTTTCTTATCATAGCTTTCCATTCTGCAAGTCGCTTCGAAGTCTGGAAGAAGTATAATTTCAATGTTTAAGTATAATTTTTGTCTCTTTTATCTGACTGTATACCAAAGAAATAAATTATCGGCCGAGAGAATATTAATTAATCGGCGGTTTAAAATTTCATTTATTATGTTTCGAGGTATAACTGAATACCGCAAATTTTTAGAAAACTTGTGAAGCTACAATTTCATCGAAAAGAATTTCCCTCCGGAAATGAGCTGGAAAGAATCATTGATTTTCAAAAACCTTCACTGTAATCTGACTAATCTTGACTTCTAAAAATTCGTACTTTACATCCAGGTGATATTGATTATCAATTATTAAATATAATTAATAATAATAATTATTAATTAATCAGATTTGATTTGATTGTCGCAATGAGCGATTTATACTCGTTTCAGCGTCGGTAAGTTTAAAATACGAAAAAATCTTAAAATGTAAGAATTATGTTTCAGCAAAAAAATATATTTGAAAAATGTGAAGAGACACTTTTTCTTTCGAGTCAGTTCAACTCCCTGCATTTGGGCCGCCCGAATTTTAATGGAATATCCATTTGGCCAGCGTATATTACATGCTTCTCCAACTAATGTGGTTGAAAACATAAATTATACCTAGCAATGTAGAATAATTGTGTGAATCGCATAGTTTTTATTTTTATTTTTACCTGCACAATCCTTAATGGCTCTATTAATAGTAACTACCTTAAGAGGTCCGCCTATCATCAGCTGGGCTCTCGTTGTCGTCAATTACCAGTAGTTTTTTAACTTCAAAAACGGTTCCCCTAACGACACGATCTGCTCCCGTTTCCCAGCGCCTTTCCGAAATGAAAATTGCATCGTTAAAACCGCGGGGAGGGATCGGTCGAAAAATGACTGATTTATGTCTCTCACCTCAAACTAATGGCGTGAATTAATAAATTCCGTTTTCAGAAGCCCGAGGCTCAATTCCCCTTCAAAACACCAATTAAAGATCTCTTATCGGTTTCCAGTTTTTTATATCCTCGGCGAGCAATTTTTATCTATCCTCAGTTTTACTTAAGGCGAGTAGAGTAATTAACGGTTTCCTACAAGTTTCCGAGATCGTACGATCGGCAATTAACCTGCTCTTCGAACGGTGACTTTAGCCGTATTTGGGCTTAGGATCCGATTTGCATATAAAAATCACCGTCGCCTGGTTTTCTCTGTGGAAGAAGTCGGAACTAATGGGTGACCGAGTTGGCACCTACATAATCAGGTTTACAAGGGTGAGACTAACGCGCCTGCTTTAGTGACCGGCCGACGGATAAACCGAGCTCGTTCCTCACTATTTTCAGTTGTGCAACCTGCAGGGGGTATTTTATTTTAACACATTTACACTGGATCTAAAATTCAACCGAGGGCCACCAAGCGAAGAGGATGCTGTGGTTCAGGACGGTGCTCAGTGGAACGAAACGACCAAAACCTAGGATGTTGAGTCAAATTTTAAGTTTTTTTCTAGAACCACACTCTCCACCTGTACTGCGAATATTTTCCTCGAAAAAACGAGCCATGTTTGCGTTATTACTTTTACTAATATGATTGATCAATTTATTGTTCGGTCACTTTTTGTTTTCTGAACATATTCAACGACGAGTTAAAATTCTGTTACAGACGGGGAAATAAAAATGTTGTAAAAATTTACAATATATTGGCAGTTTTTCAAAAATCAAAGACTTCTGAGAAATCTGATTTATCATTATTATTTGTATTTTTCAGCTAAAATAAAGAAAAATTTAAATCCAGCATCGAAATGTTTTGATTTTTGTGGACTGTGAAGATCAAAATGCAAGAAAATCACTTGTTAACCGATGGCGTGTGAGCCAATAGATGAAAAAACCATTTGCTCGCCGTTGCATACATTTCAAGACCTCAAAAGTTAACAAATAATGACTCTAATAGCCACAAAAAAAAAAAAAAAAAAAAAAAAAAAAAAAAAAACTTCTAATGGCTGTGTCTTAAATGCACAGTGTGCTATCCAAAATTCAACTAAATTTAATGTTGCATGTACTCTGGAAGAACATTTTCTGAAAATTTCATCGAGTTTAATTTTTCACGATTTTTATCACTTATTGACCACAGACACATGTTCAGAAATGTTTTCTGAGTATAGTACTGGCAGTGCAACAAATACGAAATTTTCGAGGTTCTGCGATCGCCAAAAGTTTAGCACAGCCTCCGTATCGTTACTAACTTGTATTTGACATCACTAAACACGCCCAGACAACAACCTGAAATGTCTATAACTTAAGTGAGAGTGAGTTCTATTAGTTCTCTAACTGCAGAGGGAAATTGTTCACACTCGTGTAATGATTCAGCATGTTAGCCTTGGTCGCCAATTACGAAGAAACTTCCTCGAGCGTCGGCTAGAAAAATGCTTAGATCAGAATAGCTAGGCAATTTCTCGCGCCGGTTTTCCAAAAACGCTCGTCATCGCTGCGAACGATTTTCGTTATAGACAATTACGAATTCAACTGCAGTTTGTTCAACGCCATAATTTCATTCGTCGGAGAATCGACGGTAACCGAACGATTTCGTGCGAGATAACTTCGAACGCCCGGGAGCATGAAATGAGCTGTGACTAACCGATGGCATTCGATTAAAGCGAAATTCCTCATTAAAAGATAACTTCGCTTCGGTGGGCGTATTTCTTTCTCGACGATCATTGTAGCTCGACGAATCGTCCGACCGAATTCTTAATCGGTCTAGGTCGAGAACGAGGGTTGAATCCGTTATCGAGGCCCTCGAGCTAGTAATATTGTTAGGAATGTCCTACGCTAGCCAACGCGCCGTGCACTGAAAGCGAACAACTGCAATCGAACTAGAAATAGAAGCGAGGGAATCCATTAAATCGCGACACTTTACCAAGAGATTGCGCCGAGGAATGTGACGGAGGTAATAACGTTTAAAAGAGTCGCTTCGAAACTGGAGCAATATAAGATTAGCGAGCATGATTCGTTGACAGGTCAAAAGCGTGGTCGGAGGCAATGGAGAGTACAAGCGATGTCATATTGACGTTTCATAATTATTCCACTGTATTTTATCCATTACATGGTTTTCAGTGTTGAAAATAGCGACGATTTTCATTTATGATAAGCATGTTTCACGTTTTAGCATAGCTTTAATGTAATTTTTCGTTTTCTCCTAATTTTAGATTGTTTTTAGAATGCTTTTTAGCGCATTTTTTGCAGAAAATGATGCTGTTTGGCTCGTTAAAAATCGACCATCGACTTTCAACACGCAAAAGACAAAAAATGAGATCGTCTATTCTAATGGAAAACTATGGCCAACTCAATTGCAGATAAACCCTAGACGGACTATTGTATACCAAAAACTGCTTGGGAGCACTAACTCTAGGATATTGGTTTTATCAGCAATTTATTGATGAACTAAAGCATTGCCAAGGCCTTTTTCTTGAAGAGCAGTTTCAGGTGTGACCACATTTCAACTGCCCTTTTCAGGGCCACTTATGGATCGAGGTGCTAATGATACGGATACTTCCAGACAATAAGAGAAGGCACATAGCTATTACAAACTGAAAACTAAGTTATCACAAGCGTCAATCGAAACTGTCCATATTGCTGGTAGAAAGTAAATAGTTGACGTTCTAATTACCTTACTCGTGGCTAGGATCGACACAGTCGCCGTAATTCAAACAATCGTTCCGACTCATTTCCATTTTTTCAAATCGACAACATCGCAAGAATCAGTGATTTTAATAGATTCTATTTGAGGCAATTGAACCGTTATTCCGTGGCACGTACTTCCGAAATGAAAAACAAAAGTTCGATGCGAATCCCCTTTTCCAGTATTTCTATAACCAAAACGGAATTCGACCTCGACAGATCTTGATATTTGGGGCCGTTTACAATGTAAATCTGTTGATCTAGTGACCGATTCAGGGCGTCTCCCTCAGTGTTGTAAATGAGCGTACGCGTGCAGCATGGATACCAGAAACCGAGGAATCAGGAAGGGAGGACGGAAAGTGCGAGCGGGCGGAGAGCAGCCATTTGACATTCTGGTTCCATATGATGCGTGACAAGCCCCAAGGAGAAGCCTTGAGCTGTTTGACGTCAATGCCCCCACCTTGCAACAACGACGACGCTACCATGGCTGTCCAGCGCTGCTTCCTCCACACCTTAGCTTCTTGGAGCCCTCGGGAATCCATCTCTTTGCATTTCCAACTCCGTCGTTGCTGGCGACTGAATTCCAGGCCGTCATCAACTCGTGACCGGGAACGCAGTCCATAACAATATTACGAAGGCGACAAAATAAGTAATTCAAGGTTGGAAATTAAAAGCCGGGTTTCCTTGTAGCTACGCCATTCTTGCTCTGCTGAGCAGCTGTTAAAACGAAGGTATGAGGAATTTTGGAATTCTTCATTGCAATGAGTTCTGATAATAGACCAAGATGAAATCTGCGGGGGTGAATTTGCACCCACGAATATTTTTTGATTCAAGGATGCTAAGAAAGCAAAAGCAGTTTCTCATGATTATTCTCGCTGAATTCAAAACACCATCAATTTTAAGCTTGTATGACCGTCTAACATGCTTGGCAGTCACCTATAATAACTTATTAACTTCTATTCCCATATCCCCATTTTTCTTCCAATATCCCCATTTTTAATTAGGTATTTTGATTTGTACGAAATAAAATTATTCAATTTTGTTATTAACATAATAGTATTTAATTATTGAAATTAATATTTAAAAACAAAAATGAAAAGTATTTTGGTTTTTTGAAACCTTTGAAGACTAGTTTTTCTTTTCTTCTTTAAAGACCTGTCTACTTTTCACTCTTCACTCCGCTCTTTTACTTTGCTGTTTGTCTTTGCTGTTTACTTCTGTTTCTAACGTTGATTTATGAAAAGTATGGAGTTACGGAGTGAAAAGTGAGTAGAATTTAGTGCAAAGTTGTAAGGATTTTTTTTTAACAATGATTTTTTGCGCGGACTTGTTTACTTTCAACTCATTCAGAACATTTTCCATAGCCCTTATTTTCTTTACAGTCCCACTTTTCAAATTGAAACTCGTTGGTCCAAATAATTTTCACGGCGGTGATTAGTAATTATTGAGCAAAGGAGCATTGTTTAGTCGCGGTTTTGATGAAGATGTATTGAACGATGAAGAAGATACATCTCTTCGGAGGCCTGAACGATTGCGGGAGCGAGTCGACATCGGAGAATTTTGCGAATCCAAGGAAATGTTTTGTCTGTTCACAAAACGAGTGGGGTATGTTTTTACAAAAATCACAGTGAAACAAAAGTTATAAGGAATGAAAAAAGAATGGGCGAAAGTGCTCGGCCAGCCAATAAAGAATCGGTGAATGAGTCGCATGGTTTTTCTCCCCCTCACAACCCCCGGACATCAAGAAATGCGACGACAAGGAAAAGAAGACTGTAAAATAATTATTTGCAGTTTTCTCTACTTGGAGACGTGATCGAAGCGAGAAAAAAAGCGTTTAATTATTAGTGATCATAGTCGATAGTTTCAGGAGATCATTTATAAAAGTACCTCTTAAACTTGAAAAGCACTGCAACGTTCTACCGTGCACCAAAAATATGAAAAGTGTAATGCTGCTTCATAAGTTTTTCTAAAAACCAGCCAGACAGTTCTCTGCGCTTTTCAACTCTTCACTTATACAGTTAGGCTTCGAAAAACACTAGTGAGCTGGAAAATTGCCAAGTAAAGAGTGAAAAGTTTAAAAGTATTTTTAAAAAACAGGCGCCAGATCCTGTTGGAGTTGAAGAGTGTTCTATGACGTTATAGGCTTGTAAATGCTCGAGTTATATTTCATCTTCACGGAAGAATAAACATCATCTCTTCAAACGCAATCGAATCAAATACACCTTTCGGTCGAAACTCGGGATACACGCGAGGATCACTTTCCCCGGCAGCCGTCCAAACGTTCACAATATTTGTCAAGAGTCAACATAGCTTTCTGGCACTGGGACCGGTCTCCTTCAAGCTGGAATAGCTTGTTCCAAAGCGTTATATCACCGTTTCGCTTGAGAGGCCTCAGCCGCAGGAATTGGCGTTTTGTTGGAATGGGCGCAATTACTATCGGTTTAAATGGTCCATTCAAGGTCTGGAGGGACATTGAATCACTGTGAGAGTTATAAGTTGCTTTTTATTTTCAAAAGGAAATGCGTTATACTTTTTTAGTTATTCATTCGTGAAACATTTTTTTATTTCGATTTTGCTCAAACTCTGCATAGTGATAGTTGATGATGGGTATATCAATAATATATACTTCATTTTTTTTTCTTTCGCGCTAAATGTATGAAAAGAACGTTTACAGTTGAAAAATGTGTTGTTTTCGTGTATATTCCATGATACTATTGTATAACGCATAAACGGTTGAGAAATGGATAGGTACATTACTTGAGGCAAATGTGGACAATTAAATTACCTATCTTTTGGTATATTCAAACATCTTAATTGACGACGATTTGTTAATGTTATCCACTGTGCAAGTTACAAACCTTGGAAAACTTAAACGTTTAAATGTCTACCTCGGATAAAACTTTGCACAAGTTGAAAAACCCATTACTTTATGATACAAAGTACATGAAAACACCACCACCTACATTTGCGGGGCGCTAAGCCCCTAGTTCATTATAAGATACAAATAGGATAAAAAGATCGATAAGATAAAAAACAACGATACAAAAACAAAAAGCTGAAAAACAAAGTTCCAAAATTGGAAACAACAAAATTTCTAATTTGTAATATATGATTTTGGATAGGTTCAAAATGTCCACTAAATGTTGTTTCACCGGCACTAACCAATTCGAATCTTATCTCCAATTATTGCTGCTCTTATCTCGCTCGATAGTTTTTCATTGCTCGTCAGTTCAACTTCGATATTCGCTGTTTCGTGTGATCTCTTTTTTCTCGCTCTTATAAATACTCCGTATCCGAAATGTTGCTCGTGCTTGTATTGAACAACAAGAAGCGGAAAAAACGAACTTTTTCCGGCTGCAATTGCGTCTTTTGCCAGTATCAGGATAGCCCTCGTTCAAAGGTAGAGAATAATTATAATCCGATTTTTGGTGGAGGTTCTGCTATCTCGTTCTTTTCATCTTTCGCGAGTCAAGATATAAAATTGCATTTTTTGAAAACGAAATGAAGCCCACCCCAACTATGGTATTTCATAGTTTTTTAGTTTTTGACTCAGTTACCAAACTTTAATGTTCCTATAATTGATGTTGACACCATAATGATCTCCAAGCCTTGATGAAGGAATAAATTTCCGAAAGCTCGGTGAAGGAGAAATTTGGTTTTGTATGACCTCCATCCCGATAAATGACAACTACTAATCTCTATTGTATTATTATTTATTTATTTTTTTTTTATGAGTTCAACGTTTTTAGTCCCAAGATAGAAATTTTTACTGTAATCTAATTGGCTGCGATTTATTCGGACCAAGATTCAACCAACGGTCATCATCTTTAAATTCTTGGCGCATTTATCTTCTTCCTTTTTATTCCCCTCGCAAAACGTTGATCGATGTTGAAAATATGCTGCAACTTCGCATAGGAAATATGATAATTTAAGCGCCCGGATAAACAGGTCCAAATGACAGGCAGCCCATTAAATGAAAGACAGCGACTAATTTCTAAGTTCCCCGCCCGATGAGGCCGTTCAATTTGAGATGAAGAGGTGGTGAAATGTTCCCCCGGTTCGTCGTTGAATAAATTTCTCAATCAAGAAGAGGTCAAGAAGCTCGAGGCGGATGATCACTTCATATAACTTGACGAGATGTTTCACAGCAGGTGTTCCTCCCGCATGATTACTATACAAGAACGAGTGAAATGGAAAAGTGAACGATCGTCGAGCTCGTTTGGATTTTTCAAAGAAATATAAGACGCCTGGGGCCCATTCCTAAAGATTTTTTTTCTGCACTTTGCAACTCCTCATTTCAGACTCTTCATTAGAGACTCTGCTATTCTATATGAATTGATGTATTCTATGATGTATGTATCTTTGATGTGTTCTATATAATTATGATAAAATGAGTGAATCGAAGAATACGTTTACTATACGTTGGTTATTAGACTTTACTTTGTTGAGGTTGCGGTGAGCTATTACTACTTGAAATACTACGATACTACGATACTACATGAAAATTTCGGTGGATAAATAATAGTACGAAAAATACTATATTTCTGGAGCTGGCTGTTGAAAACTAGAACGGAAAATGATTAGTCCGGAGGAGATGGTTCGGTACTCACAGACGCGAGTTCATGAAATCAAGATTTGAAGTCGCCAAAAAAGTTGAAAGTGTTGGTTAGAACGATGGTCCTCTTCTTGTAGTTGAATCGCCGTGGAAAAAGGAGAAACTCTTCCTCAAACCCAGGTCAGATTAATAGAAATCATAGACGTCACTTGGAAGATATTTTGTGAGCTAAATTAATATTGATCAGACACCCATTTGCAATGATATAGAGTGGAAAACATTGTCGTAAATTACACTCTGACTCCACTTGCACTCACGAGTGACTGCTAAGTTCAACTCGAGTTTGGTGTTATAGTGCGAAAATTTTACTGTAGATACTATCATTACGAATCGTCTTATGAGTAAGTATGATTCCGTACAGTACTCTTATCAATTCTCGTGTCAAGCTTCGATGACGATAATTTGGGTGTGTATATCGGTGTCTACATTTATCCATGTCAAAAAAGATTTTTCGAACTAGCAATATATTTGTGTCTACAGTTATCCGTGTCAAAAGAGGCTACGAATTCGTTGAAATATCCGTACTTAGCTCGCCCTGAGAATATCCGAAGGTGTGAAGATGCGGCAGATGAATGAGTAGTTGAATTTTTGCTACCTCAGTTCAAATATTCGTGAAGCGCAAAAAGCAATGAATCGTTGTTTATTTTGTTTGGTTACCAGAGATTTATGCGATCACAGCGAAAAAGAACCTCTTCCAGCTCTGGTCCTATAATCTGTATAAAATAGTTATAAATAGATTATGTGACTCATTATAAATTATGTGGAATGAATTTTTTCTGTAGATGGTGAAGATATCGGAAGTTCATCGATCTGAGGATTGAAGGAAGAAACTGCGTTATTTTAATTTTTTTTTAATATGTATATTTTTAAATGAATCAATTGATTTCTTCGAAAGCGTCCAGAGCTGCAGCCAATGCAAGCTGAAACACTAACGAGCTACTAAAAACAATAATGCATAGATATTTCTTACCGTTCGACCAATGAACGCATATTGTGGGTACAAAGAATGACACAAGAAATGCCGTTGATTGCGTAATCGTCTTTGCCATGCAAAGTGGTTTCAATTCGACGTATCGTATATCGCGGTCAAACTCGTCGCTCTTCGACTCGCATCGAAAAACCATTTCTTTTTTTTTTTTTTTTTTTTTTTTTTTTTTTTTTTTTTTTTTTTTAAAGAACTTTGCGAGCGGGTGCCTGAAAGAAGCTGGTTGAATTCGAGTATGACTATAGTAAGGAGAATGTCTTCAGTCTAAATTCGACTGTTGTAAGAGTTGTATAGAATTCATCTTGATCAGTAGTCGCCTTCCATTATGACTAGGAAGTATATTTATGCTATGCCCTGAGCAGAGTATTTTTCTAATTCCCCTGTCAACGACCTCTTCTCTGTGATTAGAAGTCGCATTCCTCCATCATGACCTCATAAATAAATGCATCAGTGCTGCATCTTGTTCGTTACCGGCTTCTCATCTTCGCTTCGTCTCGCTCGATTTTCCCCATACTCAACAAATTACAAACGGCCGTTGTTTAGCTGTTTTTCAACTTGTGAGAACCGACCTCTGCTCTTGCGGCTTGTTCGCTTGAGTACTTCATTCTGTCGTCCGACGGTCGGGATGTGAAGTTTTTTCTTCGGTTCATAGCGTGTATTTTCACCTTGTAACGACGCGTCTCGTAAATTTCCATCCGTTGGTATAACTCAATTGCTACTGGTGGCTCATCGTTAGAGATTGTTCTCATGCAGCTCAAAACGACTTTTTTTACTCTTTTTTTTTTTACTGAGAGCCACTACTGGAAACATAGCGGAAACTGGATGGTCGTGTGATTTTTTCCGTCGTGGCGCGTCAAACGGGAGGGGTTTCGCCAAAGGATTAATTGTGAAGAGTTAACTGGTTGAACTTGCGCTTGTGGTCAAATGAGACGATGTCGCAAGGGTATTATTCTAACCCCTCACCAATCACATCCTCTTTTCTTGCGTGTGGTAAATTATTCGGTCACAAACCATTGTCTGGACGCAGTCTTCCACGAATCCTTTCCCGAATTTTCCGCCGATTTTCTACTTGCCTCCACCAACACAAATGATTTTTAAAAGAATTTATCCCTTGCCTCAATTTCCAAAGGGAAAGAACATGCGTGTGACGCCAGCTATTGACTGACGGGAGCGGGAATCCAATCATCAAGCCAATCAGAATGCAAAACTCATAAACTCGAATGCAACGGCGCCATTAGTGCAACAGTGCAACAAAAACGCTCACCCGCCTAATTACGTGTCCGCTACTATAAAGCCAGTGGAATTCAATTTAGAATGACCTCTAAAATGTATGGTGCGACTTTGATGGACCTAATACCCTGTTTGAACGATCCTTAACCAGTCAATTGTCATATTACGCAGGGGAAAGTTTCGTTCAGGATAATTTACGCGCATGAACGTCTCTCTGGTAGGCACAATCATACATGACGAGCCGACCATGTCCACTAAGAGCTTGCTTCTTGCTCAGTAAGGCCGTCTGATTGTTATCTTCTGATTCACCATCTACGGTAGTCATGTACAATCTCTCGTGTCTGGCATTTCGTAAAGCTAGACTTGCAGGTGACGGCCGTTGAACCGTTTGACCTTTCTGTTCTCTCGAAATCGATTTCTTCCCGAAGACCGATCGATATTAGGGAACGGTTATGTTGAGTTCACACGATGGAATGATGAGGATGGATTCGTTTTGAAGAATGGTGATAGAATAGAACTATTAGCTGAAGTATTGGGGTTCATCGATGTATTAATCCAGTTGCGATATTTCAGCGGAATTCGATGACTGATGAAAATTGTCCCAAGAACATTTTGCCCTCGTGCGTTGCCGGTTGCGCTCGGTGTGCTTTCGCCAGCAGGGGCCTCTTTATGATCATCAGTTGAAATATGAAATTCAGGAAGGGAATCACGTCTGAATAGGTCGTTAAGGAAACTCTCTATTTACATTAGACGATTGAGCGCGAGAGCCGTACCAATACTCATTGGTAGTTTGCAGTTTGAAAATGAAGAGGTAAAAACGTTAGATTTAGCGATTCGAGCTTGTCGTGAGCTGACCGCCCTCTACGGTAATCGATGTAAAAAAATCCTGCTCTAGGAATGTTCTTCGACTGGAGATCGGTCACAATCACCGTCGTAACAGAAATGAGCAAGCTGCCGATTATATGGCGATCGCTGCCGACGTGCGCGCCGACTACCTACCATTGAGGGCTTATAATCTTTTAGTGCAGATTCCATGTAAGGACATGGGTCGACATTCATGAAAGACAAGGAGCTCCTTCTGTCGCGAAGTTCGCCTTGTTATGTCTTCACTGAATCGTCCGGATTAGCGTAATTCCCCTTTTGCCGCCGATGTTAGCGGACCAGAGAGCCGTCTCATGAAAGAAGCATCATCTCCGGGAATCCTTTGGTAGAGAAGTATTCGTATAAGGAAGAACTCGATGCTCTGCAGTATAAAACCACCAACTTTTAATTCGAAGGAATGTCGCTGTATTGAGATGAAGGCGACTCAACGAACGTCATGCTTACTTATGCAGTGCATGCCGACCTTGCTCTATTCGTTGGAGCAAATTAGCAAAATAACGAACGACGTCACATTTTATTTCATTGTTAAATGGATACTCGTGCTGGGTAATCAACTGAATTCAGGAGTTCATTCGACGTGAAATTTAATTCAGCTTAATAATGTCTTCGTGTATGCTCCTTGCTAGGCTGCGCCGTTTTGATTTTTTTTTGTTGCAAAAACTGAAAAAATAGTCCAAATTTTTTGAGTTCCTGGCTCTCAATAATATAGCACACTTCCTACGATCGATTCATGTGTTCAGGACCAATTTCGTTTTAGATATTCGATCATTTTCGGCTTTCACAAAATCATTCCCAGGTCAGATCAAAATTTCCATAGACTGCTGTTAATCGTTGCTTGAATTTTAGTGACCTAGTTGGGCTAGCGGTGTTTTTGGACAAAGTCAATGAGAGCTATTGCTGCCTTTTGAGACCGGGCGGATCATTAGTGAGAATCTAAACTTATCCTTATCAATCATCAGTCGCTGATCTGCCGATCAAGCGTGAATTGCTGACCTGCTGATAAAACCTAAGTTGCTGATACATCGATTAAGCATCGAGCATATTTTTCTGATCAAATATAATTGCTGATCTGCTGATCGAGCTTAAGTTTCTAATTTGCTGATCAGACACAAGTTGCTGATCAAACATCAGCTCCGATACTGTTACGTGACAATATCTACATGACGCTTGGTCCACTAATTTACGGTTAAAAAATATTTAGCCAAAAATCCAGACAAAAAAACGACTATCGAAAAATGCAATTAAAAAAGCAAGTTATTGTTACAGCAGCTTAGCATGCGTGTAAATGAGCGTGTAACGACTGGAACAAACCGGAAACTCATTGGAACAAGGCCGCTGGTCGTTGTAGGCACGCCCACAACATTACATACATCAGTGTGTATTATTGTATGTTGATCCGCTGAAGTGGACTGCTCCGTTTACGATTCGCGATCGTGTTTACAATTACTCGGACGATGGGCTGGGCAGGGCCCGGCAGGGATAATAAAATACATTGGCTGAACGTTTCTAACGATATCTTCTTATTACTTGCCTCGACCGAATGAATGGACTCGGGATTCGATCGACAAACGTACGAATACTATATTGGATCTGCTTACAAACCTCCGCCGGATCGTTTTCGTGCTCGACTATAAATTTCTCCTTCTGCCTACACCTACATCAAGGATAAAGGTAAAGTAAATCCAAGATCAGGATCGCGATTCGAGCCGCATGATTTGCGAACAAGTGGATTTATAAGTTTCGACTTCGCTTAGGAAACCAATCGCTAGGATTTTGCACTCAAGGCAGGAGAAATTGTGGTTTTTCATGAATCGAATTATCTATTGTTTCATCAGCATTGGAGATTATTTATTAAGATGAGACAGTATAGCATTGGTTGGTAGTACAGATATATTCGTTATTCAGTTGTTTACACTTCGCACAAAAGTCTTTCAATGAATAATATTCATTGCCTATATAATTTATTAATTTCTTTCTTTATTTATTTATTTATTTATTGTACGGGCGTGAACCCAATTTACATAAATACAGACAAGGAAAAAACAAATCAAAAAAGAAAAATTGTAGGCGAGCACAGCGCCATAGAGATTTAAAGAGTGCTGGCAATAAATATAGTAAGAAATTGCACATAAATTACAGAGTGAAGAAAAAACAACAGAATTATGTAATAGTTTAATATAATTAATTGGATGACGCTGAAGATGCCTGAAGGAGGATAGTGTTCGGCAAGCCGATGAAAAAGCGGAATTTTTGAGTCACGTTTTCTCTTCAACCCCTCAACCTGAAGAATTCAAACTTCACGAGAACGTGGAGAATTTTTGCCGACACAAAATTAGGCGTGTCTGGAAAATCGCGTTATGCCAGCTCTGGAGGGACAGATGTATTGTCCTGGATGCATCAATTCTAGATTAGTATAATATGATCGATTTTCGCATCAGAATCTCGACTTTTGTCCGTTATACTGTGCCTTCATTTATAGGAGTAGAATGAAGCGAACGCACCGCTCTACCTTGTCAAATATAAGGCAAATGGACGTATACTAAAAGAGAGCAGATTATCTTGATCTCGCTCCTCACTCATTAGAGAAATGGAATTCTGTATCTGTATCCCGCCGACTAAAACCACTTGTTTAGCTATGTAACAGTTTACCACTAGTTTAGCGGCGGACACCAAACGATATAACTCGCTTTCGACCACTCCCACTCGCCTAATGTATCATATTTATTTGAAATCATTTCCGACCGTTTCACTCCCTATCGATCCGCATTCTTTAACGCCCTCCAGCTAAAAAGTTTCAGATCTTCACCGTCGATTAAGGCAAATAAACAAGATTTCAACCGAGCGGCCGCAACTTGCCCGGTTAACTCGGTCGCCGCGTTTCGTTCTGGATATGAAACCCTTCCGTCGTCGGGTCAGTCGGCTTATTAACACCGTAAATAACAAATAGACCTATCATCATGATAATATCATAACGTCACAAATTAGCGGGTTGACGTTTCGATTAATTCTAATGTGTGAAAAAACTGTTTCGTAAAATAGATTAAAAATATTAAAATAACGTAATTTGAATGACTAGCAATACACGCACGTTCTTTCCCGTTGGAAATCGTGGTTTGGTATAATTTATTTTCAAAAATAATTCGCGTTAGCTCATGCCATGATAATAGGTAAATGATTCAAGACAGGATACGGCGAAGGCTGCTTCCGAAGTGTGACTTTAGACCGCGCGATTTATTACACGCAAGGAAAGAGAGAAGGATTTGCCAGAGGAAGACTAAGGGCAAATGACTGAGAATATCTTAGATTTTCTCTTGATCGTCAGGAAAATTCGAGCATGACAAGTTACCACACCAACAGTTTTTCAGTTTTATTGAACGTTTTCTCATACACCGATGTTTTAACTTTCAAATGATATAGCCATCCCTTGCAATATCATCTCATTTGTCCATAAACGCAGGTTCAACCAGTTTTCCCTCCATATCTCATCTTGTCTAGAAACCACCCCTTTGCCACTTTTTCACCGCGCTTTCCCTCGCCGTTTTTTCCCTTGGCGTTCCCAGTCACGTTTCCCGAGATTTAACACTTATACTGGCACGTTGTACCTCAGTTCACCATGCCGTTCAGCTTCAATTCCGATGTGCTAGTGGACTAGCGACCCTCAACCAGTTTAATCGACCGCCGGTGAACTGAGGTACAACACACAATCATACAGCGAACGTGGCATACGATGAACTGAGGTTCACTTTTCTATAAATAGCAATGAAAGTCATTTGAACTTCAAATGGTATTTTGTAACTGTTGTTTCAGTCTCAGAGGCCCTTCATATAAAAAAACCAATGGCAAATTGAACTCTCAATTTTTTCATACCTGGAATTTTACCGGAAAAGCCTTTTTCACTCCATTAATGGTCCGATTTTCAGTAGATCCTCAACTCAATTGCACATTTATTTTCAGTAAATTGCGACGCGTACTAATTAATCGATTCACTGCTACTTTTTTCCACTTGGGATAGAAGTGTCGATATTAAAAGCATCGAATGCGATCACCGAGTTACTGGAGCTAAGGATAAAGACGTTCGGGCGGTCCAGGGAATACAACGTACGAAGGGACGCCCACGGTGAACTAGAGGGAAGTGCTCATTAGAACGACAGGAGGCCCTGCAATAAGCTAGGTCAGAGCATTCCACAGCAGTCGTTTAAACTATATTTAAATTCAAATCCAACTCCAATCGCAAACGCAGCGAGGTTTAAATCGTTATAGCGATATTTTCTGTAAAATCGTGGCGAAGCGAGCTATAAATTTCTCTCTATGTATTTTTCTTTGTAAACTGCAGCCAGTAATAATTAATACCGTGTAATTCGGTCTGATCGATGAAACCAGCCCTGTAATCTGTTTTGTATTAAACCATACGTCTAGTTAAACTTGCACGGTACTGACATGAGGGATAATTATTAACTGCTACTTAGTAGGAGTTGAATTTTCACTCGGTTCATATAACGTATATTCGTTCAAAACGATCAATTTTGTCCTTATGATAATTAATTTATTATTATTATTATTATTTTTTTTAGACAAAACCTGTGAAAATTAAGGCCATTTTTGTGCCAAGTATATCCAAAAGAAGAAAAACCTCGGAAGAAAAATTATGAGCGATGAAAATAGTGCTGAAGTACAGTGTGTGACTCGAACAATAAAATTCAGCACAATCAGCACGACAAAAACACTTTAAGACCTTGTTGATCCAAATATAATTAAAGCCTGTAATAATTAAAATAAAACGCCTATATCTCGGATTTTCCAAGCAGTATTCTCACGATTTACACGTTTAAACACACTATTTTTTACTACGATTTTATATACGTGCCTCATTTTCTTGCCTTTTTTCATTCTCGGTAAAGCGCAATTTGATTTCAACAACGTCTCGGTTAAACGCTGTTCCCGTAGATAACCATTAACGAAGACGAATCAGAGTAAAAAACGTTTTTCTAAAGAGCGAGACGATGTTTGTGTCAAAAGAATTTTAATTACTGGGAATACTATTACTCCGCGTTTGGCGTTCATTAGACTCGTCGAAGCAATGGCCGTCAGTTGGTTTCTTGACGGTTTTGCTAATGATAAATAATGAACTTATCTACCGGTAACCGGTTATCCGTTCGTAAGAACGGTTCAGCTGCGAACTGGGATTCAAAGGTCCGACATTGCACGTCATGCAATCTATAACTTTTTGTCGATTTTTGCGAGGAGGTTGTCCAAAGAAAGTGTGAGAAACTAGTTTGAAATCTACTCTCTAACACAAGTACTACATATTATAACTATTTTTGGGCCACTCATGGTTAAGAGGCTAAATTTTCCATACGTTGGGAAGAATGCCTTCCTGGTTTGATAGTATAGCACGTATACATATCATTGTAACCTAATCGTAGTGTTGGGTAGGTACGTTTTACTCTTGTAAACGTTTAACCGTACTGAGGCTCTTTAGTGGATTTCACTTGGAAATAGTGTTCTTAAGGTTGTATTATGATATTGAAGATCACTCGTGAAAATCAAAATTGATGCGAATTCACATTCTTTGGAGGCCACGACGATTGCGGGAGTGACTCCAATTCGTAAAATGTTACAACTTAAAAAAAATGTATTCTGATTTTAAAACAGGTGGGATACTTTGTTGTAAAAATCATTAATATCATCATTGAAGGAATAATAATAAACCACTGCACAATAATTTGCGCAGTTATTTTTTCTTGGAGATGAGAACGCTGCTTATCAATTCATTGTGACGATAGATGATGGTTTCAAAACCGAACTGATAGAAAGAATTCGCCAGTCCTAGAAGCTCTCAATATCGAATTGATCATCGAGGAGTAACTTTATACCTACTCTGCCAAGTCGGGGACGCAGAGGTCGTTTGGAAAAGAACTTTCAAAACTTAAATAAAAAAAGTGAACTTTTTTCACTGTATTACAAAAAATACGAAAAGCGTAAAGCTGGTTTGTATTTTTTTTTTTTTTTTTTTTTTCTTCAAAAAACCAGCGTCGCTGTTTGTTCTTCACTTTTATTGCTTGTGGCTTCAAAAACACGAACGAGCTGAAAAAGCGCAAAATGAAGGGTGAAAAGTTGTATAGTATATTTAAAAACAAGCCCCTGATCGTTGTTCTGTCCTGAAAAATATCGTAAACCGGCGTCGAAACCCGAGCAAGGCCATACCATTGTAACAATTCCTTTGATGTTCATTCAGTATATCGTTTAACAGTGGAATGGCCTGGTTGAAAAAACGACGGCGTACGCCGGCAGCGGAACGGCGTTTCGATCTTCTCTCACATGCAAAGTCATTTATCATTTGACTATCGGTGGCTGGCTCACGTAGCAACGATCATGGATTCAGGCAGGAACAGCAGTGCAGGTGCCGGCCCAAGTCCGGTGGCAAGGTCCCTTATGGAAAGCCTTCTCCTTGCCAAAATGGAAAGGGCCGGCTTCTGTCCGCCGACGCTGGTCCGCATGGACTCCACCGATTCCGCTTCAAGCTTCGCTTCTGGTTCGAGTCTCGGTTCGGAAGTTTGCCGGTGCGACGACTGCCTTCTAGGCATAGCAGATCTTCACATTTCACCGCAAGGGTCCAGAAAGAAGGTACCTACTTGACTTATTTGTTTGTCTTATATTACAGGGACAAACATGTCGTCGTGCTTACGGCTAACTAACGGAACGGCATTTTTGGCCATTTTCAGTCTATGAGTGGCAAATTGTGTTGAAACCGCAATGCAGACGCTTATGGGGAATACATTGTAGCAAATCTTCAGTTCCTTGGGAAAATGTAACGGCAGAGTGACCCAAGTGCACATTAGTGAGTTTTATGCATCGGTTTCTGCCAAATTTTGTAAATGAACAAGAAGCACAGTAGAGAATCGACCGCATTCGTAATACTTTTTGAGCCAATTTGTTGTTTCATATTCAGCTTTAGAAATATTCGGCAAACTTGCGAATTCGGCACAAATTTATTACTTAGCCACGAGCATCCCAAGCGTGGGTTTACGACTGCGTTTATGCCACGATTGCAGAAATAAAAACTTGGCTAAAATGCTGACAAAAATCAGTGTGATTATTCACACAGCACTTCCACGTGTATGAAACCGACGCAACCGATATAAAAATTGTGCAAAATCTGACGCAATTGGAACTATAGTTATTAGTACTTCCTCGATATATGCGTTCCCATTTATTCCATAGTTGTGATTTATGTTTCAATGGCAGTATCTCGTATTTATTGAATGAATCCTGCCTAATACTAATTTTTATCGATACGTCGGTTTCTCAGACTAAGCTATGGGTGATTTTCGCACGCTAATTTTTGTTAGTATTTTAACTCAGTTTTTCGGATTTAAAAAATGGTACTTACCTACCTACCGTGAAATCCTAAATATCCTATCTATTCCCAATACGAATTCTTAATACGGTCACAAAACTTCCTACTAGGTACGTGAAAATTGGGTGCATTTACGATAAAACGTTTCTCAAGGAAGTGTAAGGCGTGTTGTAAGGAATCGCGGGTTACGGAGGACATTATGACGAATTTTTCTACATTTCCATATTTTTATTCGTCCGATGAATAATTATACTTTCCATTCTTTACTTTTCCGGCTCGTTAGCGTTTATTTAAAACCGAACTTTTTTTATTATTATTCAATGATAAACCATTGTAATCGCTCAAGAAAAAAAAATCGTAACACGTGTGCCAACACTTTTCCGACCTAACTATAATAGCTACATTCTTGAAATTTTCACTAGAAATCAATCTCACAACGGCCCATTTCTTGAACGACATTGCTAGCTCAATTTTAAGGGTATTTTTGGGGGGTTTTTCGGGAGAGAAAATTCGTACCTATTTTCGAATGTTTTCCAGAAAAAAGTGTATTTGGTATCAATTTCTACAGATTTTTGGACGGTGAATCGAATGATACCATTGCGGGGTCGATAGCTTTAATGGTTCTCAAGTTATCGCAGCTTTATTGTCGAATTTTGAGGTTTTCAGAAATTTGGCATGACTCAATAGCTCTTGAAGGTAGACACCGAATAATATCCGATTCGTCCGTCCGACGGAACTATACCTAAAAGCTTAATTTGTGACATTTTTACCAAAAATAAATCTTGGCCTGACAACGGCTAAATTCACTTACCAAATCGCTACCTCAATTTCAAGGGTTTTTAAGGGTGAGACAGTTCGTATTATCCGACGTTTTTCAGAAAACGGTGTCTTTGGTACTTATCAATTTCTATAGATTTCTGGACGCTGAATTGAATGAGACAATCGCGGGGTCGATATCTGTATTGGTTCTCGAGTTATAGCAGCTTTTGTGTAAAATCCCGAGTTCGACTTCTTCCACTCAACCTTGTCGTCACTTAAAAGGACTACCAAATGTTCTCCACTTATTTATTATTGAAAATTGTGTTAGAATGAGTTATTTTGTTTTTACTTTTTTTTTAAATATTTTCAAATGTAATTGGGGTTATACTCGTTGGAATACTCGTCGAACACTATCTTCAACTATTTATACCGTATTGGCAAAAAATTTAGCTTGTAATTGGAAAATTAAGGGAAAAAAATGATTAAAATTTGTTTGTGTTTCCATTTCTGAGGAAGCTTTTTTGTAGCACTTTGTGCTGTGAATTTCACTTCATCATAGCTTTTTGTTATCGTTCGTCATTTCGTTAGCTGTTCGACCAGTCGGACTAGAGTTGTAGGAGCAAGAAGTGTGGGCAGTGAAATCAGGCACTATCAAGTGGCAGCCTGGAGAACCTCTCATGCTTTAAAAAGAATGCAACAGAGAGCGCCGCATTCTCCGATTCTAACGAGAGACTCCAGAGGAGCCTTGTGAAATGTGGGCAAGTCGATCAGTCATTTCTCTTATTGGCCGTTCACTATGGGTTTCTCATTCGTTGAATGTTTGCGAGTTTGCATCAAAATCCGAGAAAACCTTTTCCCAAAAATTTTCCTATTTCCTTTTAAAGCTTAGAAACCATCGGTTTTTCGGTTTATTACTATTAAATTTTATTAAAGAAATTTGAACTATATTTTAAGCGAAAGAATAGCTCTGTAGACTTATTTTCGAAACAGGTAGTTTTTCAAGTTTTTGAATTTTCCGAATATTTCATCTAACCTTCGAAGGAAAACGCAATGAAACGGGTAAAAGGTCTACTCAGCTATTTATGCAGAAAAGGCGAATTGATTTTATTGGTTGGAAGCTTCAGTAGAGCTTTACGCAGACTGACAAACGGAAAAGTTCGAAAATTGAAATTTAGTGTTTTCGGATAAAATCAAAGTGAGAATAGCGATGATTTTCTTGATAGAAATAAATCCGATCGCGTTAGTGCCAATCACCAAAAATAATAGGAAGAAAAGCGCCACAACTTGCCAAAATGTACGCAAAACTACAACATACAAAATACTGGAGGATAATTATCCTGGAAAGAAGGTAAAACTTATGAAGAGGCAATCTGTATGATTATATTAATGTGCTTGTCTCTTGTTTCAGGTGAGTCATTTTCACTCTATAGTTCATTCAGGTAAGAAATGAACATGCGATTATCTTCGATTTTATCGAAATCTTTTCACCAGGAACACAAAATTGTGAACTTTGCGATGATTTATCAGAATGGCTAAAATATTAATTGGAGGAAAAGGTGGCTTGAAATTTGACCAGTGAAGGAAAATTATTTTTTATACTGTCCAAAAGGACCACTGTAACGACGAACTCTATTCGTCTTTGTACTAGACCAATAAACTAATCAAATCGAGTCAATTGATTTCGTGTTGATATTGAAAGACTCAATTCAATCAAAATTGGTGGGCCCAGTTTTAAAATATTTGATTTCAATTGATGTACCATTCTTACTAAAATCAGGCCATTTTTCTCGCGAGATGACACCAAAATGCTTGAACAAAATAACGAAAAATGCAAATCACGCGGAAGTATGTGAGATAAGCGAATAGAAATCAAGCGTCATCTGCTCGTCATAACGAACATATTTATCAAGACCTCGAGCGTTGAAAAATACTGTTCCGTATGGCCCAGCGAAGCCTAATTTTGCAAATTTACAGGGAGAGCCCTTTCCGAAGACTATCTCCGATTTGAATTTTGAACTTTGTCGATTTTTGACATTTTTTAGCTCAAAAAAATTGTCCCCGTGATCTGTTCTGAAGATGATTTCCTTATTCTCCTCTGTTCTGAATTCAACTTTCTAAACGATCCCATATTTCCATCTTCTACGTGCACAAAAAAGTAAAAACGTAGAATGGCCAATAAAATAGAAAACCCTAGGGAACATTATTTGATTTGCAAACGCGAAATAACGTTCTCTATTACGTTAGACTGGATTTTTTCTATATGTACGATACTACACATCCAGGAGGAGAGCCAATTATTCAATCAATCGTATTCCTCGTATCCTCCTGATTGTGTACCTAGTTTTATGTATATAGATAGGGTATGCTCAGAATTGTAGGCCACCGTCTGAAAAAAATCTTAGAATTTTGAATTACGGCCTTGAAAATTATGAAAAATTCGAAATCTATCGAAAAACTTCGTTTTTGCTAAAGGTAGGGCATCATGAAATTTCGTCTTTCGGGCGCCGTATCTCCTTGAATATTGGATTTCGCATAAATATACTCAGTAATTGCAAGTTGTAGCCAGATAAATGTTCTACATTTCCGTAATGAGGTGCTGTTATTACCTCCGAGGAACTATAGCCGTCCAAAGTCGAAACTTTGAAATCGCGTTTCAACTTATTTACTTATTTTCAACTTTGACTTTTCATTGGGGAGGTCTAATGTAAGTTATTGAGCTTTTTTGAAACCACGTTTTTCCGCAGTTGATCCTGTTTTTCTCGAAAAATTCTCACAAGGCGATAAGATTTTATGAGCGCATTTTATTCATGGGTGAATTCTTTAAACGGAAAAGTACAAGAATTTGTTCGTTGGTTGATTTTAGTCGGAGCTAGAGCGGCTCGAAGCGAAGTTCAAAAAGTCTTGGGTGTTCAATTGGTTGAGAAACTGTGGCAAGGTAGACAAATTTTGATCATAGAGTCGTAAAATTGAGACAAACTCATCGTGGGGAAAAATCGTCTTTTTTTATCAGACCTTCATTCAAGTTTTATTGCGCTTTAAACTTTATGACCCTGTTTTTCGCGTTTTGGTTTATTATTCAATAATAAACCATTGTAATCGCCCAAGAAAAAAAATTTAATAACCCCTCAAAATTTGATGTTTTACGTTTCAAGGCATGTAGAATCTGAATATCCAATAAAAAAATACGCCGTTAGCAGTTTTCCGGCCAAACTATAATAGCTACATTCTTGCAATTTTCACCAAAAATCAATCTCGGTCCTACGACGGCCCAATTCTTGAACCAACTTGCTAGCTCAATTTTAAGGGTATGTTTGGGGGGTTTTGAGGGGGAGAAAATTCATATTTTCCAGGGTGTTTAAGAAAAATGTGTACGTGGTATCAAATCATATAGATTTTTGGACGCTGAATCGAATGAGACCATCGCCGAGTCGATAGCTTTATTGGTTCTCGAGTTATCGCAGCTTTTGTGTCGAATTTGGGAGATTTTCTGAAATTTGACATGAGGGTATAACTCGAGTGTTTTTCAAACTATAAAAATCGTTCTATACTCATTGGAATGGTCGTCAAACACTTTCTCCAGCTGTAGGGTAAGGCAAAAAATTTAACTTTTAATTAGGAAATTAAGAAAAATAAAATTGATTAAAATTACAATAGTTGCTACGGAGTTTTCCCTTATAGTTACCATCTGTTTTTCGGTGAGATTGTTCAGAAATGTTTAAAATAATTACTATCACAAATGGATAGTCTTCCGAAATCATTATTGAAGCGAAGGAATAATAAACCACTGTACAATAATTTGCAGCGTTTTTTTGCCTGTTTTTCGCGAATAACTTTTGAACCGACCATTTTTACATAAATAAATTACTCAGAGGCGAGGAAGAGCTACCAAAATCCAACGATTTGGTATCATTTGAATTTATATTTTTACATATTTACATTTACTACCGCAGGAGTAGAAAATTAAAAACTTTTTTTATCGAAATTTATTGAAAGAATTGCGAGTACGATCGTTGTCGTCTGCAAATCGAGTGAAGAGACCTGATTAGCATTGGACGGGCTATTATTTTGGTCGGAATCGGCACTGGAAGGTCGTAACCGGCGAACGAGTGTGACGTCATTTGACGGGGCCCCCGTCGACGTCATGAGCCCTAGCGGAGCGGCGCGTGGGCTCCCGTTGGAGCGAAGCCGATGTAGTGCTCAGTCGGTGTCGGGTCGCGCCCGCAGTTCGGACGCCGAGGTGCGGATTTTTTATACGTTTCCGCCGTTTTTCTAGTTCAATTTCGATTCGAGACCCAAGCGCAGTCGAAGGCGACCGTCGATAAATTGAGGAATCCGAGGTAAAGGCGTACCTATTCCAGAAAATTTCAATTTTTGACATTTTATTGAGGCGTTCTTTTTTCCGTTCTCGAACTACGTTTTGTTAAAATATTTGTAATAGGTGCTATTCGTTAGAAAAATATGTTATATTTTACTGTTTTAACCTTTTTCACTTAAATGTTTCGGAATTTCGATCTCGGAAATAATTTTCATTGCATTGTAGTTACAAATCAGAATCACTTTTTTGAAAAAAAAATCGTGCTCATTCCGAGATATTATACACGTTCGAAGTTTTTTTCAATTTTGATTTTTACTGGCCATAAAAATGAATATTTGTGAACGGGGTTGAGATCTTGAAATTTTAATACGGCGAGTGGATGATAAATCGCATTCTTCATTCAGCTCAGACACCGTAGTTACATTTGATCCCTTTTTCGCTACTGCTCAACTGCGTATTTTCTGGTTTGATTTTCATACGTCGCAAAAATGGATTTTCCCTCAACCTTAATTTTTATCGCAACAGTATCATTCTCCGTAATTCCGTTTAATCGCCTATGGGGTTTTTTTTTAAGATAAATATAATTATCCTGAATGATTCAAATCTTCGAAAAAAAAAATAACTGGTCCCACCAATTTTGACAGGAATTGAGCTTAGCTAGTAAGCAAGAAATGGAGCAATCCTTCCATTAGATTATAATCAACGGTATATCAGGTGTGTATCATTTCAAAAAGATTCAAGTTACGACAAAAATCGAGTTCATTAGTGACTTCGCGTTAAGTGGTGATGACCGCTACGATTATTATTAATCATTTTTCTCAACAGTATACTCAATATTATATTAGTAATTTTTTAAAAATATTTTATATTAGTAGCCAAGAGAAAATTAACTTCAAGTGTTACTCGAATTTTAACGTTGTTTGCCGAATTCCTTGTCGGCTCCAATAGTTAGCGTTTTTGTCGTTCATCTTTCATTCGTCGACAATTTTCGTTCCAAATCGAAGGAAACTTCAACGGAAATTCGTTAATATTTATTCGGAAACCGCCATCCGGCAGTTGGTTTATGACATGTTTATCAGGAGGGAGATTACTTACAAGATAAACATAAGCCGTTTGCCGAAATAAACATCGGAAATTATCCGTATGATGTCACATCAACCTTTTTTACTTCCATGTTTAAATATTAAATGGAAGTATTGTGATCGTCCAAAAAGTCGAATTCGGAACGGAGGGAATTTGGAAAAAATTTTCATAGTGCTAACTCAGTAACTGCCTTTGAACAAGTGCCTGTCTATGTGACACAAGTGGCCTATCTCTGTGAATGAATGAAATGGCCCTGAAGGAAATGTTCAGGGAATGTTCTCCGAATGAATGTGCAAAATTAGCTCCAGATATAGGATAACACACCGTACTTCCACGCGTTTCGGATTTTTTCTTTATTTTATGCGTCTTTTATTTCATCCCCTTCCTTTTATAATAATCTATTTCATAGCCCCTAACCTTATCATTCGGCTCACACACCGTTACACCGCGATATTAACTTAATTGTGCATTTTTCGGTTTTTAGGTCTACTGGGTAGTTTTTTGGTGACAATGTTGCATTATATACCTATGTTGCGGCCTTTGAATGAGTTTCTCGCTTTTGTAATTGGTTGAATGCTGTCTGCCGACTTAAACAAACTGGTTTTCGAGTTTTCATTCAAAGAGCAGTATCTTCAGCAGCGGGAAAAATGAAGTTCACATGTACCACAAAAATTTTCTAGCTGATGAATCATTTATCTGAAGATAATATATAGAGTATTAAGAGTATTATTGATTTTTTTATTATTATTATTTTTTTTTATTTCAGCCTATTGTTTTTCGGAGTGCCGATACGCACAGTCGAATATTAATAATCGCTCATTTATTATGATCGATGATCTCGTCGAAAAAATGTCCCTCCATTTCCGCATTACTTCGCCGGAGAAGTCATGTCCATTTATCTGCAATTCGCCAGCTATTCGAACACCGATGACATTCTATTGCGTTAGAAATTACTTTTTTCACACCGTGACTCAAAAGGATTATTGGATTACTGAAGACTCAACACCGCGACTGTCTTCGATCCGTCGTTAATGTGGGCTCGATAAGCAGTTGAAATTAAAACGCGAGAACAGGGCGAAATCAGCAAAACACTATGGCGCCAGACGGTCGCCGACGTAATGCGCTCACAAATGAGTATCAAATCGACAGTGACTGACCTATGGAAGATACGCTCGGAAACGAGCAGGCGATCGCCTTTAAATGTCTCCTTAATACACGACTGAAATCAATCTAGATTTGAAAAAGAGGGGAATAATTTCGTCGAGTCAGAACTGTTGGAAAATAGTTTTTCTGGTAGAGTATACTCAGGAAACTCAATTGGATACGTTTAGTGTAACAACTTGAAATCGAGTTCAACTTTTCGAAATTGAGCGAAAACAATCTTCCGTTACGACTTCCACATGCGTTGAGTGATTGGAGAAATAAGAACTCCAGTAGCTGACTTGAAATTAGGCGGGTTTCAAAAGTAGCGATGTTGCCACCTCTCCCTAAATCTTTGAGGACATTATGCTATTGTGGTACTATGGAAACAACGAGCAGTCATCTATTGGCATTTCGAAGGCTGAACTACTCTAGCCGTCAATTCGTTCAAGATGCAGCATTGCTCGAAATAGTCCCACCCGCCTAATTTCATATCTGGTACTACAGAAAGGTGCAATCTACGAGGAATTCGTAAGAACTCGACAAAAGAACGATAAAAATGGAGTCGATAAAACTAGCTGTAATTTTCGCCAATTCTAGCCAAATAGCCGGTCGAACTCGTAATGATTTACAGGTTTCATGCGCTGAAATTGTTTCTAAACCGTCTTGCGATTATTCGAGCTCTGTAGCACCCACAATGCAAGGTTGTTCCCAGGGCTCACGACAATTGTGTGGGTAATTTTATAACTCACGTTATCCTCCCGGTGTTTTTAACTCCATCGAAAGATAAGTGATCAAGCTCGAAGATTCGGTGGATAATGAACACGAGAAGGGATGTGAATTTACTTCAGAATTGTTTACATCCGAGAGAGCGTTTATTCGTGATAATACAAAAAATAATGTCAGAAAAAATGCAAATACAAAAAATCCCGTTCCTTCAGCACAATCTACTGGCAACACCGCAAATTTTCCGACCCGCCTAATTTCTTTTCCACTAATATAATGTCGTTTACGACGTAAAGGAGCTCACGCATCATCATTATGAAATTCCTCTGTTCCTGCTTGAATTATTCTTGGATCGATCCCGATCATCTGAAGTTAAATTTTCCACAGGCCACGTCTTACAAATTATGAGTCCATAATAGTATTCTGTAGAGTCCCATTTAATTTTCCATTCCTACCATTAGCTGGTCATACGCGTTCATTCTCTCAGAAAACTCCCTTGATAATTTGATATTTCGAGCGTTACAACAAGCCGCCCCAAATGACAGTTTTATTGAACGTTTTCCCCATAAACGGCGGTTTTCACTTACAAATGATGACGGGGCCCTCTTGCAAAATCATTTAATCTGACCATATTTATACTTGATGTTTCCCCTTGGATAATCACGCCGCGTGGAAACGTGAGTGGAAATCACTACGGGAAAAACGGAAAGGGAGAGTGTGGCGACGAACAAAGGTTTTTATTTCCTCTGGAGATCCGTGTAGTGCCCCATGGGCGGGGAAAACGGATGGGGATCCGCCGATGAATGAAATGCGAAGGGAAAGCTGGTTGAAATTGCTTTTATGGTCAGATGAGATGATTTTCCAAGGGATGGTGCAGCGCGTTATAATCTACACTGGTAATCTCACGATTTTCGTTCGATCATCTTGAAAACTTGAGCATGAAAACGCGACTCCCCAAAAAACGACGCTTTCAATAAAGATTTTGTCCCGTAAAAGACCTTTTTTTAATTTCGAATGATATCGCAGTCCCTCATAAAGTCAGTCATCTTCTTTGGCCATGCATGCAAGTTTGACAACCTTGCCACGATTTACAAAGGAAAACGAACAACTTTTCCCACTCATTTTCCCTTGACGTTTACGTTTCACGTTTCCACGCAGCGTGATTTTCCAAGAGAAAGTTTGTGCGATTCTAAAGTATCTTGATTCGCCTGCGCCAATTTTGAGAATTCATCCAGTTTGTTAGTATCCAAATACCGTTGTGGTTAATTTTATTGCAAGTTAAAAGTGAAATTCGGGACTCTGCCCTGAATTTCTGACGTTTTTTATAATGCCTATTAAATATTTTACAAACCCCCATAAAAATGAGTAATTATACTCATACTTTGCTTGAACTAAGTCTACCTTTTACAGAATATTCTTCGTTTTCCTCCCGTAGTTGAGTTAAGCTTCTGAAAAATCGTATTTCCCCTCTTTCGAAAGTACGCAATAATTATCACCGCCCTATTCAATTACCCGGTATAATCTCGATAGTATCAACTTGTCGCGTCAACTTTAGCCTCGCAGCTTATTTGTCCCATGAAGTTTCCACTGTGTAACCAAAGCGGGTGCACGAAGATCGAAACCGCCCATTGACATCCTTCTCGCACTTCAGATATTGATAACACGAGCTCGCACGTTCAAATGGACCACCCAAGTTGACTTTATAGTGAGTCAGGGTAATTTTTTACTATGTCATTCGTTTTTACGATCGGTTTACCGCCTTTTTTCGACTCGTCGAATCTAAGAGTGCCGTTTTCTCGAGTTTTATTCCATACGTTGTCATTTTCCAGTTAAGTGAAGTCAAAGTGGTAAAAAAAAAATTTTTTTTACCGAGCGATCTCTAGTGATTTGTAACAGTTTGATAGTTTTTCGACGTTATGGTCTCTCTGACTTTCTCGTAGTTAACTTTGCTCAACTTGGGTCGCACGTTATGTGGGCATTTTTTTACTGCCGTGATGCTATAATGGATGTCGTAGATCGTAAAGTTGCATACCCTTTGAAAAAATCCGGAAAAAATAAAATGGTGTTTCTATTAGATTAGGATTAGGTGACCAAGTTTTGAGTTAAAAAAAATTTTTTTTTTTGGAATTTTGAAACACGACGAAGCTTTTTTCTGTGTCCAACGTTCACTGCGTAATGGATTCAGTCCTTTGACTGCAAATTATCGACAGTGTCAATTTCTATAGCTATTCATCCATAAAAAAATATACCTATTTAAAAAATTACTGATATAGCTAGAGATGTATAGCAGCTGAAAAACTAATGAGCAATAAACATTTTACAAAAGCTAGAAACTTTTATTATAAGCGAAATTAAAGATTTACGTTGTAAATTAAAAGCAATAAAATTTATTAAATTTGTAAAAGGCCACAAATGAGAGGAATTTTTTAGTATAATATGATACGCTATAGTTTCTATACATTTCTATAGACTCATTGATGATTCTAATGCCCTGAGAAATTTCGTGTTGAACGAAGACGTCCATTCTTGCATAAGTTGAAGGTAGAGCGTCAATATAGTTTGATGCATCAACTCTGACGGTCGTTCACTCGAAACAGAAGAAAAGCGTTAGCTCCGTCCGTTTCTTCCGTTTCCAAGATCTGAAGATCTGTTCGAGGAGCCTCCCAGCGCGTATTAATTGATCGAATGATAGTGTTCCCACGCCCAATCGGACGATACAGGAACAAGCTGCGGCAGATTATCGCCCGCATTCTGCCGAGGTTCTATAGCTGCATCGCGTCCACTTCGGACTGCAAACAAGCCGGTCGCGGACGGCGGTCGACTCAAGCTTACTCGGCAGAAAAACTGGTTAATACCCCGTTTTTCATCTCGGCAAGAGAAGCATTCGATGCAATGGAGGGGGTCATTAACGTGAGGATGAGCGTTAATAAGGGAGAACGCTCTTCAACTACTGTAATCAAGTCCGGTCTGCGATTGAACGGAATTTACGAGATTCTACCAGTCCCACAACTCATTCAGTAAAGTTAGGGCAAGGTTTGAAATCGCTAGCCGGCTCGTAACTGTTATTACCTGCAAACGCGGAGTATTCTACTTTCATTTTCTCTCCTGATGAATAATAATTGCCGTTTACCGTCGGTTATGGATTGGAAAAATCGAGTTGTTTCCCCGCAGTGTGGATATTTAACTCGAATTGGAAGAGATTATTTTTGTCTATAATGTGCGTAATTAAATAGTATCGTTCAAGTGCTGGAATTGAAGATGAGCTGAATATTATTCGATTAATAGTCTTCTTTGGAAAATAAGCAACAAATTCTGGATTTTTCTTTATTCCAGTATTGTGAAATCCTGTCAGCTGACTAATGACTGAATTTTTCCTCACTAACGTGTCGTTTCATGAGTCAGGCCGCATAATTTCAAGTTTTTGCATTCGGTTCAGGGGCGATGGTAGTCACATTTTGTTCAATTTAGCTATGAGGTGATAACATTGTTCGGGCCGCTTATCCATTGGCCGCCGTGAAAGGTCGTTCGATAAGCCCAACTATTGCGTCCATGACAGTGTTTAAATAGGGTTTGGAAAGGCTGACAGCGTCCATCATAATTGTGAGAGTCTTGGTACTGTATTAGAACGAGGTCGTTAACGTTGAATATTGGAATCTTCAGGGAATCCCCAGGTATACTCTCCCTTTTACTGACGTCTTTGAAAAAGTGTACGTAGTTAAGGTCCTTCAAATTTTCTAGCGTTGTATTTATTGCAGTCGATTTTTTCCACAATTTACCAAAATATTACCCTTAAACAGTTAAATTTCTTTATGGTGAAATCAAGAACCGAAAACCCCCAAACACACTATCATTTGAATGTAAAAAACGTCCCTTTATGAGGACATAAACTTTGAATAAAACTGTCATGTGGTGTGGCGCGTGGTCATGTTCGAAACTTAGAGGTTAACTAGGGCAATTTAGGAGGTTTTTGTGAGTTAAAATTTACCAAGTATTAACTACTAAAGCAAACCTGTTCATCTTAATCATTTCATGCTCCGATTTTAAAATGAAAAGAACGTTTGCTTGTTTCCAGTTAATTTTTTTTTAAGAGCCTCTAATTTCCAGGCATCCCATTGTACCAATTTACCAAGCAGTCGAGTGTAAGAATAGTCCCATAACAAACATACGGTGGACATGAAAATGCAAAAGCCGATGCGCGTTTTAGAGTTTATGTACGTCGCAGGTAGAAATTGCAGTGACGCCTTGGTAAAACTAATTCTCCATTTATCTCATTCGACCTTAACGCGATTAGAGCTGACTACATGCTCGACCGAGGTTCCATTATTATTAAGGTCGCTAATCGGAGAATATATACATTGCAACATGGGAATCCGTGCGGTTAGCCGAGATTATAAATCAAGTTGGTAATTTGTCGCCGGAGGAAAAAAAACGTATATGAATAGCAGCCGGTACGTTTTGAAACCGTGCATTTCAAACTAGAGCCGCTATTAGTAAGAAAGAAATCGCCCCTAGTTGAAATGAAAATTAATCCTTATACTTGCAATATTCGACTTCGGCGATATCCGAAGGTGCAATGAATTGTCACTGGTCTCAAGAACAAAGTCGAGCATGTTTTATCGGACAGTGCACTCATCACAATGCATTCGTTGATAGATTGATTTAATGCTCTGAGTAGCTAAAGCGCTTTTTCAGCTAAAGCGCTTTTTCAGTTCCTGCGCTGAAAAATAAAATTAACTCCTCGTAGCGCGCAGTTGTGTTTTTTTTTACCTCTCTGTTGACTAGTCGCCCGTTGCACCATGTTGAAAAAACCCTACGTACATTATAGTAAATAAAATATTTTATTTTCAATTCAAAACAGCTGTTTTCTTTTTTTCTTTTTAACCGACTTCATTTCTTTTTGGTTCCGACTGCGTTCAAGTCGCGTGAATTTATCACAGTCAACTTATCTTTTGTTGTTGGTCTGTCATTCCACACGGTGTCACCTTCAAGGCATATCTTGCTACTCTGCTACGTATTAGATTTTGAATATTGATGAGACCCGATGCAACGCAAAAGGCCATCGCTGGAATATAGCGTAAAAAACTCCTACGACGCGGAATAAATATTTATTAAACATATGTGCACAATTAGTATATGGTGTCGGTTTTTTTTTCAATTTTTTCTCTCTTCTTCCCTTTTCAATATTTGTCGGCCCATTAGCACAACCTGTGTCACTTTCTATCGTGACAAGCTCAACGGGAGTTATTTTTGTGAAATCCCATTGGCGCCAGACGGATGATGCTTTTTACATCAGATGGCTCCTATCGGTATCAATAATTCATTTGATCTGAACGCTAATCCTCTCGATACAAGAGCCTAAAGAGTTGGTTTGATTTGAGGCGACATTAAGGTATAACGGTGTTGTTCGCATAAAACAGTTCGTATAAATTATTGCTTTCAAAGCTTTAAGTCTGAGGTTTTTTTTGCAGAGAAATGAGGGGAGAAATTGAATTATAGAAAAAATCATACAGGGTACATTACGTATAGTAATCACAAATACAGGTATCGAGAATAAAAAAAGGAGGGAGGTATGGATTTTCAATTTAACAATAGTTTATGGTTAAAAAATAGTGCCTAATTTAGAAACGAACAAGTACCTAACTAATTAATCAAAAAGTAATATTAAAAAGTATATATAATTTGTATGTGTATCGCAAATATGCACGATAACTTATAAATGAATAATATTCTCGTTTTTCCTGCCCTTTCGTTTAAGCCTAAATATGATAATGTCGTTTTGCATGAACCTAGCTGCTAGTCACCTCGTTGCTATAACGCAGGCGTGTAAAATTGCCCGACTTGTAAATGCCGCTAGTATTCTGGAAGTACCCGATCTTAAACTTAGCCTACCCGACGTGCGACAATGTTCCTGGCCGAATGAGAACCCTTTAATGGCCTGTGCGACCATCTGTTCGCGTTAATCGAATGACCTTTTCTTCACGCTGTATCTCATATGTATCTTAGTTCAAATCATCGATTACCAGTTGCATAAATTTCGAGCGCTTGCGAAATATTTTTTTTTTTTTTGGATCCAAAAATGGTAAGTTGTACTCAATTTTTGTTGTATTGACCAAAGTTAGTTCTGGAGATCTGTATTTTAGAAAGTCGAGGGCCAAGCAAAGGGAATTTGGCTCTTCTCTATCAGCTTTTATAAAGAAATCTCCATCGAAATAATATGGAAAAACAACGACGGAAAATTTGCCGTTTTATTTTTTTATTATTATTATTTTATTATTTTTTTTTTTTTTGTAAATTCAATAACGATTGAATCAATTGCAATAAAATGCCACCATTTCTGGTGAGAATGATCGCAAGAAGGTGAACGGTCTCGTCATTTATCGAGGTCATATCTTCCAATGGAGAGAAAAAGCGATTGCAAAACTATTCGATAGCAGCTGATGCGCTTCATCCTCTTCAAAAGTTCAACTTTCGGCGGCGTGTGGGGGCATCGAGACGGACGCAATGCCATATTCTCCGCGCCGATCGAATCCCTTACGCGAGATCAAGAGGATTTCGAGAAGACAAACGTTGGCTTTCAACTGTGGATGAATAAGGCCGATTCTTCGTGTCAGATTATCTGTAGAACGTTTGATAAATCTGGAACCAACATCTATAGGGAACGTAAAAACGATTTTTAAACGTTGTAGACAATAATTTCGATGGAGATACAAAACTTTTGTTTTTTGGATTATTGCGTTCGTTATTATGGTGACGAACCAAACTGTGAAGAAATAAATATATTTCACGGGCTAACAATCTCAGGCATAGGACATGCATGCCTACGGCAAAGATTCGGCACTCACGCTCTCTTCGGCTTCCAAACGAGGCGAACGGCACTCAAGCGGCCAAATAAAAGGTCAACACCCTCGCAGCTTGAAAGAATGCATGAAAAGAGCAGCCGACTCTGAAGGACAATTTCCGAGCAATAGCCCAGTTAAATTTGGACAGATCTCAGCGCAAAGGCAATCGAAAAATGTTGAATACTTCAACACCTTGAATTCGGAGGATAGTGGAAGATGTGGCGTTAAATGATGTCATCAGTGACAATTTTTAAACAGGTTTCTCCCCAAGACACGATGCAAATAAAATTGATTCTAAATTATACCAAGGTAGATTGAATTTTCAGTTGCTTCAATATGGCTAATAGCTGGCCAAAACACGCACGTTCTTACCCTTTGAAAATCGCTGCATTCGATCGTTTAATTTATTAAATTATTTTTGTCATAGTGGACAATACCATATGCCAGATGATTCGCGAATTATTCGGGATTAGATTTGCAGAAGATTGCTTCCGAACAGTGGTTTGTGGCCTCGTGAACCGCTGGATGAAATTCGCCAGAGGAAAGTTCGATTTATTTGCTCTACTTAGCCGCGACTCAGGACGCTGACTGAGAATCTCTAGATTTTTTCATCGATCATCTTGAAATTTTAAGCACGATAACGCTACACACCAAACGAATGTTTAATTCGACTTTTTCTCCCCTTATGCGGACGGATTATTTGTGTATGGAGAGTGGGAATCTATAGTAATTTTTACAGTAGGTACATAGTAGTAGTTTCTATAATTTGGTATTTAGTGGGTGGTGTTTGAATGTACTTTGTATCATAAAGTATTGGATTTTTCAACTGGAGCAAAGTTACAGCAGAATTAGATGTAACGACTTTTAGTTTTCCAAGATTTGTAACTTGCACAGTGGATAACTCAAACAAAAATTCGTCAATTCAGATGTTTGAATATACCAAAAGATAGGTAATTTAACTGTCCACATTTTCCTAATGTAATGTACCTATCCATTTTTCAACCGTTTTTGCGTTATTCAACAATATTGGTAGACTATACACGAAAACATGACATTTTTCCACTTCAAACGTCCTTTTCATCTATTTAGTGCGAAAGAAACAAAGAATGAACCATATATTATTGATATACACATCATCAACTATCATTATGCTGAATTTGAGCGAAATCGATTTCAAAAAAATTTTCGCGAAAAATCCAAGGGGTCCCCCTGCGATTTTTTTCAACCGAACAGTTAACGATTTTTTACTCCTCTCTCAATACAGATAAAAATCTGAAATTTTCAGGAAAGTTGTGTCTTACCAAGATGTATTTTTGTGATTTTTTTTATTTCTCGGAAAAATCTGCAAGTGGTCCAAAAAAATCGGTTTTTTAAAGCTCAAAAATTGGACTTTAATCGTGATTTTCGGGGTCAAAATAAACGCGAATTAATTGTTTTATTACGCAGGAGTCTTCATTTGAACGCCTTACACACGTACATAGCAAAAAATTTGGTGAAAAAAATTTAAACAGAGCCAGAGAAATTATTTTCCGTAAATCGAGTTTTTCGCCGGCCGAAATACCGAGCTCCGCTGGCATCGGTAATAGTGAAAAATTAAATTTTCGTTTTAAAGCAATTTTGAAAGCTATTCTTATAGGAAATTTAATGCTGAATCCGAATATGACGTCAAAGCGGTCGAAATTTCACGACAACTATCAGTTTTCCAGGTTTAATACTACGCCACTCCTACGTTTTTCAAGTTTGAAAATCCGTTGCAAATACTTACAGTACTGTTAAATTTTATTTAGTTAATGATTCCTACAGGAAATTAGGCGTAGAATTCGAATTCAAAGTGAAAACAATAAAATTCAAACAATTAGTAATATTTTTCGAATTTTTTCGATTTTCATACTTTTGAAGTTTCAACTTTGGGATTTTTTTCGTCACGTTCCCGAAATGGGACAGATTAGGTGCTGTAGAAGAAAATGAAGGAAATTTAATGTAGAATCGATTAAAAATAAGAAAATGGCTAACGTATATGATAGCTCTCGAGATATATTCCACTTTATGTCAAAAACGTGTTTTGACTTTTCTTCAAGCGCGAATAGCTCCGCGGGGACATAACATAAAAATATAATTAAATACACTAAATTGTAGGATTTTGATAGCTCTTTCTCGTCTCTGAGTAATATGCCTATGTAAAAGTAGTCGGTTCAAAAGTTATTTGCGAAAAATATGCGAAAAAACGCGACAAACAGGGTCATAAAATTTCAAAGTGCGATAAAATTTGAACAAAGGTCTAATTAAAAAAAAATCAGATTTTTCCAGCCGATGAAGTTCTCTCAATTGATCGACACTTTGACCAAAATTTGATTACCTATCCCCAGTTTCTCAATCAATCGTATACCCAAGGATTTTTGACTTTCTCTTCGGGCCGCTCTAGCTCCGGCTAAAATCGATCAACGAACGAATTCTTGTAGGTACTTTTTCGTTTAAAGAATTTATCCGTGTACAAAATGCGCTCATAATAGCTTATCGCGTTGTGAGACTTTTTCGAGAAAATCGCGATCAACTGCGGAAAAACGTGGTTTCGGAATAGGTCAAAAACTGACATAATGCTCTCTTGAAAAAAATCAAGGTTCTGAACCAAAATTTCAAAGGTTTTTCACCGTATCATTTCCGAAATACTATACGAAGAGCAGTGCCAAATTAATTTAATCTCCGCACAATTTTTTAAAAATGCATGACGATTTTTCAAAACGAAATTTTAAAATTCCAAAACCAACCTTATAACCGTAATTACAAAAATGTAGGAAATTTAACTAGCTACAACTTTGCAATTTGTTTAGTATATGTAAAACTTAATAGTTTGACCGCTAATTCCTGAAAAGCGACATTTCCCAAAAACGACGTTTTTCGATACATTTCGAATTTTTAAAAATTTTCAGGGGCGAAATTAAAAATTCTAAGATTTTTTCAGACGGTGGCTTCGAATTCTAAGCAACCCCTATTTTTTCATCCAAATCCCTCCGGCCAGTTCCTCAATCAATCGTCTACCTTCTCCTCCTCCTAGTTGTGTAGTTTTATTTTTATTTTTTTATGTTTTTGACTTTCAAAAGATAAGGGGTGCAGCCATATCTTGCGTCTCATCTGGCCTTACACGCCAGTTCAATCAACCCGCCCTCAAAATTTCATCCCTTGGCCAGTCCCTTACCGTTTCCCCCTGCCGCACGTCGTGCCACGGTTTTTTAAACGAAACTTTTTCACCACATTGTCCTTTCCAGTTTTTCCTCTTGGCGGTTTCCTCCCACGTTTCCGAGCGCCATGATTTTCCAATGGAAAGAATGGCTTGTGAGTCAAGATGATATGATTTTGCAGTGGATGGGGTGGCACGTAATTATTTAAAGTCTAAAATATCGGTGCATGGGGGAAAACGTTTAATAAAACTCGCTCAAAATTTTATGATGATCGAGAGGAAAATCCAAGATGTTTTCAGTCTGGTGAAGCTTCCTTAATTATGGCTATAGTGAGTAGTTACAAATACGCCCATCCTCTGGGGACCCCCTCCGTTTTCCTTGCTTATAATAAATCATGCGATCACTAATTGGTCCAAAACAGCCTTCCATCATTCCTTTCTCGACGCCGATTTTCATGTTTCGATGATCCTTTTCTTCTTTCGTGTGTGTATGGCCAGATTATCGATTGCTCGAAAAGCAAGAACAGATAAATTTCCTTTTTTCCTCCAAAAAATTGTGCGGTTAATTAAGCGGTACAATTAATTTAAAATCTCCTATATTTCTTTGTAAGAAACATAACTTCTAAAATTTCGATCAGGATTAGACAATATGTTCAGAAATACGAGGATTATATCGTGAGCGATTCTCTGTTTCTCTGAGAACGTCATTTTGCAAAAGTCGCACGCTCAATACGTCCACCATTGAGTTCCGGGCGCATCTCGACCATGCATATCAGCGATCTCGTTAGATTAAGTACGCATTCTCTATCAAACGTTCCAACTCTATGGGACGCACGAGCCGCCTCTATAAACCACTCAAGCTATTACTCGTCGATGCGAATATCGTCATGTATAAATTTGATCGACGCTCTCGATAAGGTTGGCAAATAGCAAACAGTCGGGACAGCCACCGGTTTATGATTAACAAGCGACAGAAAAGGACGAGCGTTTCGGGCCAAGCCTGTGCACTTGTTGGGACACGGCCCAACGTTCGGTGATCAATCGAGCGTTGAACTTCTGTTGGAAGAATGTCGAGGAAGCGATTGCACGAATATCAATGCGGGCTATTCCGCATTAGGAACCAACATATCGTAGATAAGGTTTGTCAATTGACGTGCTAGGCGCATTAGAAACGAGCGCAATGCTCGTCGTCCTATTCCGATCAATACTGGGCATAATCATTTTTTATCATTAATAAAAAAGACCACAGTAATAGCCCTATAAAACATTATTTGCTGTGGTGCGATGCTTAATCATCATCTTCCACAGTGACGATGGTCTGGGGTTTGGTACTTTCCACTCTTCACTTGGCACTTCTGCAGCTCGTTTGCGTTTTTTGAAGCCGACTTAAAGACGAAAGAAATAACACAGCAAATTATTGTACAGTGGTTGGTTATGCGTGGTTGTGCGCGGGTGACTTGCTTCAATAAATTATGATTTTTATTTTAAAATATCCTACCCCTCAAGGGTTTAGACTTAGCAGTTCTTCGAAGTAGCAAAATCCTCCTGGACGTGCAGGTTTTGCAAAATGCGCAGAGTTGAAAAGCAAATGAGTCCATTTTCCAAAAAAAAACAATCCTTACTGCTGTGCTCGAAATTCTCCTCATTTTTCTCTTGCATCTCTGCACTTTTTGAAACTTCCGGTAAAATGCAGCAGAAGAAGGGAGTGAAAAGTAGAGAATTCATTAAAGAAACTAATAACACTCAAGTAGTCAATACTACTCAACTAGTAATAACACTCAAGACGTCTTCGATGTATTAAAAAACAGAATATTTTCCAATTTGAAAAGTCAAGGGCTGAGAAATACTTTCAACAAAAGGAACCCGATGTAATTGAATTATTAGGCCGGCAGCGTTAGATTCCAACAACCAGCGAACGTGTAAAAATGCCAACTTGTCTCTGCATAGTTGAAAAACAATTGTGTTTTACCAAATAAGGGATCCTTTAGGAGTTATCTAAGCCGACTCGAGAGTTAGAAATGATAGTGACTATATTTTTATAATAAACTAACGTCGGTATATGGCTCGTAACTTGTCAGCACAATGTTGCCTAAAATCACGAAGGTCGTAAGTTCATGTCAGTCGAAACGGTCTTAGGCGGCTCACCGGGGTCCCAAAAGAGCGAAAGGCCGCCGTCGAAACAGCTCACGACGTTTTTGAAAATAATGTCGTTATATTTTAAACGGACAGGGCGTTTTCTAAATCATTTTCCATCTCCGATTCGGCGTAGAAAGTTATTTAGAAGAGGGCACTTTGTTATGGCAGGACGCTAATCGAGGTGACCTTTCGGAGTTGAATTGTGAACCGTTTTTCGTTAGTGAAAAAACCCATATTAGAAAACACGTCTTAACCCGTTCAATCGAATCACTCGCTTTTATGCGACAAGTATTTTCGACTAGTACGTAAAGTCAATAATTGTATGCCCCATCTTGTTTTTTATATACCTTTTACGAATCTTGTATTTAAAAGGCTTTTGTATTAGTTATTTTTGAGCTGAAGAGGGTTCCCTAGTCTTCCATCGCCCTGATTCGAACTTCAAAAACCACGTGCTCCTGTCGACGTATTGCGAGGTTTGAAAAAGGAAGATTTTTTGCCAACTCCTGATAAGGAATCTTTCGGCGAGACCTAATGAATTTCGAGTTGTATCTAACGGACCAGTTCAGACGTTGCATGATGAATGTCTGTAAAAACATCTCGCATCAATCTTCACAACTTGAGCGACAATAAATTAATCGAAGCTTCGGTTATGTGGGCGAATGAAATCCACATTCTACTTTTGCCGTTCTTGTGTCGGAATTTCAAGTCATTTTTTAGAAATCGTCCATAATTAGCTCTGATTGAGTAGTGTAACACAGTTGGCATTATTGCCCGTAATTACGATTCAATTCGTACCATGGATTTTTACTAAAACATAGTAAAAATTTTTACCTGGAGCAATAAGCTGGCCGTACACGTTTTTTCCCTTGGAAAATCGCGGCGTGTGGTTCGTGAGAAGAAACCGCCAGGGCAAGAAATCGTGGCACGGCGTACGGGAGGGGAAACGGTAGCGTATTCGTCGAAGGATGAAATATTAAAAGGAAACGTTCAAGTTGCTTTATTTGTGGCCTGATGAGACGAATTCGCAAGGAATGGCGAGGTATCATGATTAAAAGTAGAAAATTCAACTGTCATTTGGTATTGGGCGCAGCATTTGGAAGTAAAAACGTCGTCCTATGGGGAATAACGTTCAATAAACCGTCATTTGGTGTGGCACGTTATCATGCTCGAAATTTCAAGTCGATCGAAGGAAAATCCAAGATATTCTCAGTCTGGGGAAGTATGCTCAGTTGGCTTAGAAGTTAACCCATTTTCAGCCGATGTTGCGTATACGCAACGTTATCTTTGACAATTTCTTACACACGCTAATATTGTTTCCTTACAATGTTTGCTTTCACATATAATAGAATGAGATGTAGAGGTAATAATAAAAAAATTTACAATCAAATTTTAAGGCTTCATTGACCGGCTGTGTCGTTTTGAATGCAAGCTAAATTTCACGGTTAAAATAGCTGAATATTAGCTATTTTTATTTCCCACCAGTTGCTTTCCCTAGTCATCAATTAATTTATAATTTGATCATTTAGGTCCTCTTAATTTCAAATACTCTCAAAGGAAATTTTAACTCCTTTCGCTTGGACGTTTTTAAATGGAATGAATAAAATGTTTCGTGTACGCAACGTTGGCCGGTAGCGGTATCTAAAGCTCAAGTGGAGGTTCGCGGGATTCAGGATCTCTCTCACGTCGCTCAGCAATTTCGATTCAGTTCACCCCCTGTCGAAAGCCATACTATTCGACAGGAAATTGAAAAACCTCCCAAAATATCATTAAAATTGAGCTAGCAATGTTGTTCAAGAATTGGGCCGTCGTAGGACCGAGATTGATTTTTGATGAAAATTTCAAGAATGGAGCTATTATAGTTTGGCCGGAAAAGTGTTGACGCCGTACGGTGGACAGACCTAATTTTTTAAATTGGATATTCGGATTCTACATGCCTTGAAACGTAAAACATCAAATTTTAAGGAGGGTTAGAAAAATTTTTTTCTTGGGCGATTACAATGGTTTATTATTGAATAATAAAACAAAAACACATTTCCATCGATCAGCCAAAAATAATTGCAAGTTATAAAACAACATGATAATGCGATCGTGAACTACAGGATCAAAGTCAAAGGGAAGAAATGGTGGTGGCCTTTGTTTGTGAATGCTGTTGACAGCTGCTTAGTCAACGCATGGAAAATACACAGACTTGTGAGCGACAATAAAATCTCGTAGATCAAATTCTGCTCAGAACTCATTCTTCAACTCCTCAGAACCCCTGACGAATCTTTGGGCGTGCTAGAAAGTGTACATTCATGGGGAGGCCTTCTGCAGAGGGGACGTGGTGAAGGTGTAGTCATTGACAATAAGTAGAGAATTGACGGCATAGGACACAATCATCATGATTCCACACAACGAAGCCCAAAGGAAACGAATGTGGATGCAGATGTTGCTCGAATACGACGATATATTTGTGCGAGAAATGTCTTGTACACCTTCATCCGGGTGTTTAAAAAATTTCACACTTGATAGCACATCTGGCCAACGTTGCGTTTACGCAACATTTCTTATTTTTGGCTGCATTTCAAAAAAAAATTTTCTGCCATTGTATTTACCTTCAGTCATCTCTAATTAAACACTTTTCATTAATAAATAAAGCATTTTTCATTTATTTCTTGCCTTGGCCGAAAATGGGTTAAAAAATTAGTGGTCGTGTGCAGACTTCCACGAATCCTGTCCTGAATCATTCCCCGATTCTCATGGTGTGCACTAACGTCCACTAATGGAAATTATTTTTTAAAGGAAATGAGTCGTTGTCAGGCTTTTCAAAGGAAAAGAACGTACTTATGGTTCTTAATCAAACTAATATGAACAACGTTCAACATTTTCAATCAAGAAACGTATAATATTTCCTCTTGGAAATTCCTAAAAAAAAAAAACCAATCCAACCGTTTTCGTCAATTGTTTCTCCAACTTACGAGTATTTGTCGTAAAATTTAATCAACCCTGGCTGTCCTCCATATTTATGCATTTTTTGAACTAATTATAGTTGACACTGATACTGCTGACGTCGCGTCGGCCGTTCCTAATTAGATGGCCGACTTATCTCGTGATCGGACGGCCTGCGTGGAGATGATGATATCGAATTAATTGAATTGACGTCAGTGAATGAGGCTGCGCCGATTGTGGGAATATACCGAGTAAACAGCGGATTTTGACCCTACGGGTCCCATGCGTTCATGAGAATGACGGAAAAGATAATCGGTTCAGAGTTGAATCGGAATCAAAGGAGCGAAGTATCGAATCATATTCTTGTACGTAGGCTACTAAAATTGAGAACCTACCAAAAAAAAAAAAAAAAAAAATGAAATCAAAGAATATTTAAGGATCACTGAAGAATATAGCCGCGAGTCTCTGTTGGCGAAAATGAAGATGTAAAAATATCAGAAGTATGAAAATTGAAAGCTCGCGACCGTGAGCCAAATTCGAAACGCAATGAACATACAGGGATTCTCGGCAGGAAGCGGTTGAGATTTGAGGCCGCGAGTATTGCGCCGTGAATTATGACGGCCATCCCACGCCGCACGATCAGAGATGGCCTGAACAGCTACAACGCCCACTTGCCTCCTGGTGATTGCGGAAAGTAATTATCCCGCAGGAGACACCGAGAGGTCGTAAGAATGCTTTTGGTTGAAGATTGCAACAGTCGGCCTGCGACGTCTCTTTTCGCTCTCTTGAGGCGAAAACGACACAGATGTTTAGGTTTATGAAAACGCTGGCGTAGGATTGAAATCAAAAGCTGCTAATTCTTCTCATCAATTTACCATACGGTCACCATCAGTCACCATTTACCATCAGTGGTCAGATTTGTGGAATTATTCAATTAATTTATTAATTATTATTAATTATTATTATTATTATTAATTATTAATTTATTATTATTTAATATAATTCTATTATTAGACTTGCTACCTTACCCAAGTTATTCATTTCTATCTTCAGCAATTCAATTCCAGCAGTTCATAAGATAGGAAGTAATTTCAGAAAAATTTCGTCATCGTGTATGGGCACTCTATAAATTACTGAGAACCTCCTAGATTTTCTTCGATCATCTTGAAATTTGTGGCATCATAACGCGCCACACCAAATGACAGTGCTATTGAACATTAATTTACTGTTTACCTTCAAATTATAACGCTTAAATCTCACGCAAAATCATTTTATCTGGCCATTCAACTACGTTCTCTCCCTTGGAAAATCGCGGCACGTGATTCGTGAGAGGAAACCGCCAAGGGAAAAACGTTGAGGGAAATTGTGGCGAGAAAAAAGTTTTTGTTCTGCCTTGGTAAATCGTGTCGCGCCGTACAGGAAGGGAAAACAGTTGTGGATTCGCCAAAGGATGAATGTGAAAGTTCGAACTTGCGTAATTGGCCGAATGAGATTATCATCATTATCGCGCGTTATCATTTGCAAGTTAACGACGTCCTTTGCATGGAAAAACGTCCTTTAAACTGCCATTTGGTGTTGCGGGTTGTCATCCTAGAATTTTCAAGATGATCTTGGAAAATCCAAGAGGTTCTCAGAGGAAAAACACAGTCAGGTGAAATGCTCAAAGTTACTCCTGCATAGTTGCGGCTAAGCAGTTACAAATAAATCGAACTATCCCCTGGCGAGCCCGTTCCTCTTTCCTGGCGTAATCACGTGGTCACAAGCCAGTACTCGAATGTTGTCTTCCGCAAATCCTGCCCCGAATCATCTGCCGAATTCATTGTGTGTGCTAACGTCCATTAACGCAAATGATTTTTGAAATGAAATGATCCATGCCGCGATTTTAAAGGGAAAGAACGTGCGTGTATGGTCAGTTATTAGAAACGTTATAATTTTCCGAGAGAAAAAATTGTTTGATTGGGCGTTTGAGATCATAACAGCGAATTCCCTCCCTAATACCATACCGTACGAATTTATCTGCAATATTTTTCTCATCTTATAATCCCCTGGCCAACAATACACGATAAATATAGGCGATTCGATTATTATAGCACTGCTCTGTTTATGGAACCCGATGGAAATAGGTAATAATCCAGCTCATGAAGAGCTCGTCGGTTTCGGCTGTCGGATCTAGCTAATCGATGTTGCCTTGATCAGGTCGAATCAAAGAGCCGCTTTGGCCTGGCCAAGTCACAAAAATCGAGAAGCCCGTCCAAAGGCCCACGCCTGTCAAGGTCGCCCAGGTGCTCCGCCCTACACTATTGCATCGGAACTTTTAATATTATGTTTTAATACGGCCGCTTCATCAATCTCCTTCACTCGTTATTCGAGCGAATGACCTCGAAAAATGGAAAGAAAGTTATTCCATGTGACATCAAGGACGGTTTATCAATCTAAACGCGTATATTATCGGAATTTCTCATGAATTTATCGGTTGCGCCACAAAAAGTATAATATTATTTTGGGGTTAGTGAGCAAAAATTAATTGTGAGTCTGGTAATCTCCTTATTTGGGGTTTCCTCTCGATTTATCTGCAGTTTGATTCATTTCATATAAAAAGTATAAAATTATTTCTAGCAAATTGATTGGAAAATGATGTTCGGAAGATGCGGACACTGCAAATTGCATTCGCAATTTTTAAACTCGAAACATTGGTTTTCATCGGAATCGCGCCATTATCCAACGGAAAATAAGTTTTTCCTGGGCGATCCAATTCAAAAATCAGGTTTTCCAGCTAGAAATCAACAGGTTTTTTCTTCCGTTTCAAATGAAGGTCTTTTCACATTTTTGTTATTTCAACTGAATTTTCGCAGTTTTCATCTGAAAACCAACGTTTTCACGAACATGTGTCTGAGTGTCCGTCTGTTCGTGTGTCTGTGGTCAAAAAGTAACATAAATCGCCATATCTCCCTGAAAAATTAATGAAACTCGATGGCATTTTTAGGAATTGTTCTCCAAGTGAATGAGCAAAACTTGCTCTCATTGAATTTTCGGTAACACCCTGTGCATTTTACTCACCGTAACTCTACATTATGACCTTTTTTCACGCTTTCATTAGTGCATATTTTGTATTTTGATTTTTACAGGGCGGAAAACTCAATATATTTGAACACTCAAGGTCTTGAATTGTTTTGGATGGCAAGCAGATTGTCAAAAGATTTGATTCATATCTTTGGCTCGCACACCGTGTAGTTCTATCTTATGAGCTTTTTTTTGTGGGTATTTTCTACTGGCTTCAAAAATCAATATATTTCAGTGCTGAAGGTTTTTAAAGTTTGTAACAATGAGCGAATGACCTTTAAGAAGAGACGATTTTAAGTTTCATTGTTCAAAAAATTATCTCATTTTACATTTATTTGCTTTTATCATAAGGCTCATACTGCGGAAACATTATCCACCTAATTCGTAACTCCATTTATGGGTTTCCTAACTAGTTTTTCAATAGCAGTTGTTGTAAACTAACGTTGCGGCCTTCGTACGAGTTCCTTGATTTTATAATCGGTTATACCTGTTACCGACTCGAACATGGAAGTACTGTGTGATCTATGCACACCGATGGTTTTCACTATCTCAGTTTAATCTAAAACTAACGCCTTTTCCACGCGAATTTTACAATTATTTCGAGCCTGCCGATTATGTAAATTGGTGTTGAGTTCTGTAGGCGTCGGTGCGCATAGACCGCAGGGAAAGATCGCTGTGTGGGTTGAAATTAATAGTATTCCAGTCTTAACATCAATTCAGTTGATGATACGGGTTTTACAAAATGAAACTGACTTCGTTAGCTGTCGATATTTAGAAATGTTTCCTTCTGAACGAACTTAATTAGAGCAATGACCAAAAGCATTTTTGGGTTTGAATTTCACCAGAACTCGACATGTTGAAATTATGTCCAGAATAATACTTTTTTTGCAAAGGTGTCCTTTTATCGAATGGCATTCAGCGGCTATTCCTGTGAAACCCACTCTAGACGAGACCTATGGTCATCAAATTCATGATACAAAAATATTTCGAAATTTACTAAAATAAATAGGTACTTGGAAGTCTTTGTCCCTCGAAAACGCAAATTTTCGCTCTGCAAAAATTACTTGTCGAGTCACGATAGCAATTTCAGTATTACTTTAATTCATTTAAATAATTTTAAAAAATTTAAAAATAGTTACAGTTAGTAAGCTTCTTTCTTAGTATCTTAGCCTCCCTCGAATTATGGAGTCTAACCCGCATTCGGTACTATCGCGTTTACTAATTGGGAGTTCTTCGACGATCCTAACACATGCACTGGACTCAACGTACACGGTTGGGAGAGAATATATCACCGGAAAATAGAAGCGCGTCACAGTTCATTAGTAGGAGATAAGCATAACAGTCAGACTCCGACTTAGCGACTACGTTCTAATCAGCCGGGCCCATTCATGCTCGTGGTTATCTTGGAAAACATTTGCCAACTACTGAGACTTGATTTACGTCTTAGAGACGTAAAATACCGTCGCTCTATTTGGAAACTGAACTCTTGAGTTGTCATTGCGGCTAATCGAAACTCTGTATCATGATTAGAATGATTACTTATCTGCGAATGTAGGAAAAACCTTGAGTAACTATGTTGAAAAAGTAGAATAAAATTAGGTAAAATCCAAGAGCAATTTTCATAGATTTAACCAGCTTCGGAAATTGCGCGAAAATGTTCGTAGTTTCGAAATCGCTACAGGATATTGTACAGTTCGAAAATCGCTCACTAAACAGTTTAAGAACTGTATTTCTACACTTCAAAACATTCGCTTTAGCCAATAGTTTAGAAACGAGTTCCAATTCAATATCGTAATCGCTCAATCGCTGTAACCACTAGTTAGATCAGAAGTCTACTTCACGGTCAGAATCGAATCTGTGAATCAAGTAGTCGGCGGGAAACCGATACATCGGTAAACAAGACGTCATAACGTAAGCCGAGCTTTTTCAAACAGGCTAGGAAGAAATCGGAATGTTCCAAGGCCGCATGACTTGACTTGAATTCTTGCCAAGTGCATTTCATTTAATTTAAGTTCAGTTTATCAACTACATTGCTAGTGTTTCTGAAACAAACTATCTCTCCTTATTTTCACTCCAATCATGCTTTAATTTTACGTCATGAAAATGTCCAATTCAGGAAAACCCGAAAAATGTGGCCCGTATGTATCTCAAAATAAACCCAAATTTCCAGTCCTAAAAAAAAAAAAAAAAAAAAAAAAAAAAAAAAAAAAAAAAAAAAAAAAAAAAAAAAAAAAAAAAAAAAACTCTGAAGAATCCAGTGGAATCAATGGAACATATCCAAATTTCTGTTAGCACATCGAAGCATAATTGGATTGATTTGATCTGCCAAATCTGCCTAAATTAGGCTTTTGATTAGGTACCGGTTTTTTAAATTTAATATAATTATGTATAATAATTCATTAGTCTCGCAGGAGTCTTCTAAAGCGCCCCTTAATTGCTATACAGTGGATTCTATCTCGAAAGCACTGGCGAGTATTGGAAGTCGTGAGTCCTGGTCATGACCAATGTAGTAACAAAACCAATGGTGTGGGTAATCACTCAGTCCATCCATGTTTGAGTCGGCTGACAGGTGTCACCAACATAGAATCCAGAAAATCATTCTAGGCCGCAGCGTCATCACGATTCAAGCAGAAAAACTTGCCAGGAGACCCAAAAACCGAAAAGCCCACGAAACAGGTTTTTAACGCGGAAGTACTGTGTGTGAGCCTAACGATACAAGACAATTTTAGTGTAATGGGATCATTTTTATAGCCAGGGGAGCCAAAAATAACTACGGAGATGAAATACGCCGAAATAAACAACAGGAAGTGCGAATTGCTAGGAAGTTTGGTGTGTGACCTAAATAGAAGATCGCAGCCATTCGCTCGCCTTAACAAACGTTTCAAGCCTTAATAGTTCAAATATATTGACTTCAGCGGCTTGCAGAAACCCAAATAATACACCCACTGAATGTATAGCGAAAAAGCGAAGCGCGAGCGTTTTGAAACTTATGTTCTCTTTGACAAATAATGTCCCTTATAAATGCATTTGTCGTTTCTAATGGTGTTTTCTTTCTTTTTCCCATTTGAATACTATGAGCTACTCAATGGATTCTGATTTAAGTGTCGAGTTAGACTAGTATTTGACGTTTTACTTCTGGAAATGGGAGCAGAGCAATCATTCATTAAAAGTAACCGCAGTAGTTAGCCGAGATGATTTCCACTGCTACTTGTAGCGGGTTCTTCAAAAGACTACGATGCGTGCCATCTTTCGAGTATATACGAGTATATATTATATTCTTTATAGTAACACGTCCACTACTGCATACTATATTTGTAAAATAATGCAAGAAAATTGTAGGCACACACTTCGAGCCTGGAATTCCGAAAATTTCAAAAGCATGCGGACAATTTGGAACGTGACCAAACCGTTTCTCTTATTCTTGACATATTAATTTCATCAGCTTATTATTTATAATTTTCTTAATAATTTATTTTCTTTGCTCTCATGGCTAATTGATATTGAAAAATTACATCTCTACTAAGAACGTCAAAAACTGTTAAAATCTTTTCATCATAGGTTTTGACTTCTTCCCCTCCACTCTTTTTGGTAGAGCTTACGTCTACAATTTTTTTTTTTTTTTTTTTATTTTTTTTTTATGAGTGCCTATATTTTCCGTAAGTGAGCTTCTTCGAATCTCGCCTAAATAATTCGCCAAATCCTGACCGAACGTGGTTGAAATAAATAGTAGGAACTCTCGCCGCTATAAGATCGTTGAACTTGTCCGACTAGTCGGAACAGATATTCTCAACGGCTCGGATTGCAAAATGGAGATCATTACGTGGCATGCATAAGGGAATGCTTTTCTCGTACTTCATACGATCAGCAAGGAACTGGAGTCGTCCATGTTATATATAGGTTCTTCTGTCCTGTCTAAGTGAAGATTCTAGTCACCGTGTCCGAAAGAATCTAGCCGAGGCGGTATTTTCATATGCTAATATGTACCTTGGGTGTTTCCAAGCTGTCTCGCATTCCTCTCCGCGGCTTCCGACTCGCCCAAGATGGTAACTGAGCCGTTCTTCATGAACTGTGGACATTTTCGAATTCGGTGGGAACGAAGTTCCAAGAGCGCTTTCATTAATTATTCAACCATTGAAAAAAGGCCCCCTAAAATGGCACCCTGAAATTTGTAATTTAAGCGGTTATCAAAATTGAAATAAATAATGCTCAGCGCTTCTTAGGTTTTCTAACCCGAATTTTTCCCCTGTCAAGTCTCCGTTTTGACATTCAGCTGCCGGGTGGCGTCGCGTCGTTTATTATAAATTGGTGTCTATTTATTATAAATTGGTGTCTAATGGTGGTATGAATTCGAAAATACGCCGGCTCAAAAACGCATAAGTTGCGTTCAGATTTCGACCAGCTACAGAACATATATCTCGAAGTCAGATATTAAACCCGAGTTCACGAGTTATCTGATAGGCTGAAGCTAACTTCCTCGCTCACGATTTGTCGGCGTAAATGCCGCTTGAGAACAAGGCTATCGGTGAATCTCACGTCCCGCAAGATATCCGAGAGCGAATAAGAAACTACCAATCCGGCGCAGAAGAGCCGCGCAGTCTATAAAAAAGGCCGTAAAGCGTTGTGCATTACGAATGAGACAATGTGGAACGTCTGGCCGAGTGACGTGTGTCGTCATGATCTAAGGCCGGCATTGCCGTCCGAATGGTGGACATGTTTCGATTTACATACGGTTTCAATGAGCGACGCTTACTGGACAGTCTGCCATGCGAGACCACTTGATGAACGGCCTCTGCTATTGGCAGACGTGGAGGACGTTCGAAATCGGGTGATCGACTGACAGAAACACAATGGCGAACCGAATCGTTCGAACCAAGACGATATATCAGTGTCGAATTCCCACGAATTGCGAAGTCTGAAGATTTGCACACCATCGCGCCGAATAATCTGTTTTGAAAATTGGCCTAACGATTGAGTTTCGATAGGGTTTGAAAAATTCGTTCGACGATTAGAAGAGGTGCTCTATTGTTGACGGAGAAAACTCGAATAATTGTCAGATAGCAGCAGAAGCTCGGATGAAAACGAAAAAATTGACTCTTTAGGTGCTCCAAAACTTCATCAGCTGGCCGTCGCATGTTCTTCCTTTAAAAATCGCGGCAATAGAACATATCTTTTCAAACACCATTTGTGTTGGTAGACGTTGGCACACGCCAAGAAAATCGATGAACTATTCGGAAAAGTAGTTGGGGGGTTTTGTGAGGGGGAGAAAAACCAGGCGACTTATTCTCCAGATTTTTAGTGGCTGGCCGAGCACTTTCGCCCCCTCACAACCCCTATCTCCTGGTTTTTTTTTTTTTTTTTTTTTTTTTTTTTTTTAAGTACCTAGATATTTGATACCTACTTGTTCTTCGGGGTTCATCTTTGCATGACCGACAATATGGAATAACAAGTCTTCTAGCTTATGCTGTATAGAACTGCCACAACAGTAGCACGTCATGGCCGTCCTGAAATTTCCAGGAATGAATCTGTTCCTCGTTAACTGTAAATTCAAGATGAGCTTCAAAAGGAACTACTGGCCATTGATTGTAATTCAAGGCCGTTTAAGTACCCAATAATGATCTATTCCCAACGTTTCTATCGGATTAGATTTATTCTACGCAGTACTAACAACTTGGACGAATACCGGACCATAAAATACATCTAATCCTTCAATTGCCGAGGCTCGTAGCGAATCTCGATTCATATGGAAATCCTCGGGCAATTTATAATTCCCGTACGATCGTAAAAACTCGAAGCCCACGGAATGAATAGGCAAACTTTACGCTAAGAGGATTATACTTCATATTTTTTTGCAAATTCTTCTTTAATCGTAAGGAAATTTAAACCTGGAATCGACTGCATTGAGTTTACTGCCCAAGTCTAATGTTTCGAATGATAAAAATTGACTAAGAACGGATTTTTCACCGGCAGAGAATGAATTTCGATTTTCCTCTATTATGGTATTTCACCATAGGTTAGCCTTACTTGACAAGGAAGGTACTAAGTCGTATTATGATCAAGTCCCCTTTTAAATATGCACCTCTCCTAAGTCGGCTGTCCTGTACATCTACTCTCTCGAGTTAAAGTCGCCAAATGATTTCGGAAATATTCCAGTGGTTATGAAGCTATAAAGAAAAAACAATTGGAATAATTTTTTTTTTTAACTTATTAACTTGAAGTTTTAGGTTCTCTCTCGAAAATTTTGCGCACTTGAGGGAAATCTCACCAGATATAATCAATCTATTGATCCTCTTCGCTGAATTTCATTCTTTTTTTTCTTGCGGCTCTAATGTCGCGTTCTAAATTTTTTAATCCGTACTCCCTCGAGAAATGGATTGAATTTAATCCATTGTTAAATTGCTATGAGGTGCAGAATTTTACCATAAAAAGATATTCTTGACGTTGAATAACTTCACTGAATATTAGCCCGAATCTTGAGACAGATAGTTTATTAGAATGTGACCACGATGGGATAAATCAAGCTGCCCATTAATGAATGTTTATTTTCTTTTACTTACGCCCCTTAGGCGGCATGAGACCTCGCATCTCGGTCAAAAAAATCGCGCTGCGAATCGTATTTTTTTTTCTCTCAACGTAGTACAAATGAGTTCTTCCAGTATTCAAGAACGTGTAATATACCTATGGAATACATGTGTTTCAAAGATGGTCGCTTTTTATAATGAAACAAGATATCTCGATCTGGTAAATCGAGTGCTATGTCTAGTAACTAGTTTCATCTACTATACCTATTCGAGGGTGCGGTCGGACGTCAGAGATGCGACAGGCATGTCATAAATACGGCCGTAATAGCGCGCTTCCTTTTACAAATCGACATCCTCGCGCATTGAGCCGAGTTATCGTACGGGAATGAAGCCATTTCACGTTCTGCGTTGAACGGAAACTCGCTCCATCTAATGTCTATACTTGAGCTATTACTTTGAAAATATTACTGCGACGTGATCATGTCAACTGGCGAGCTTGTAAGATCGGTATTAGGACGTGAAGTCTCAGAAGAACAGGAGAGTTTGCTAGTCAGAAACAAGAAATATTATACGCAACAGAGATAACTACATCCAGTTCACCAAGTATTTCTATACGACGGAATCTAGCAACATAGAATAGCGTGGACGATGCAAGAGTCTCAAGTTTCAATCTGAATGAAGAGACGAGATGAATTAAGTTAACAAGTTCTACAAAGAAAAATTAATATTGAACTTAATAGTATACTGATACGAGCGAGCTGAATCAATCTCGCTATCAATTCATTTATTGTCCTGAATATAGATAAACAGCTTCTCTTGCTTATCCCTGAGTAATGTAACCATCCATTTTTCGAACTGAGTTTGGTGCCTATTCAAGAATATCCGCCAAGAGAATGCGAAATAAAAGCAATTTGATAACGTTCAACATAATTATTCTCCATCAATTTGGCGCTAGGAATCGAAAAATTCCGTATAAATGCTTGATAAACACTTTATAAGCTGTAATAAAAATAAACGAAATCAAAATAAAAAAATTTCTCCGTGTTCTGACAGCGATCTATTTTCATTTTTCTCTCGACCGCTAATCGTGCAAAAGTGGGCCACATTCGTGAATCTTCCTATTTTGAAATTCGACGAACTTTTTATTTCTATACTTGCCTGGTAAACTGTGAATTGAACTTACAACACTAAATTCAATTTGACCAACCGCGAAGATTGAGGGGCCTAAGCATGTCATACCTCCAAACTGACACAATGTAAGGTCAAGAGGAGAGAAAGTGTTGTTGTGGCCGAGTCGTTATGTCGTCAGGCTCTCGTATCTCGGGCCACTCATCAGTTTTGAAATCTCTCTGTAACACTTTGTCTCCCGATAGTTCCTGTATTGGCGCGAGTTTCTTCGAATGATAAATCGCTAAACGCCGACTTATCGAACCGAAAATGTCAAATTTTTTATTACCATTTTGGTTTCGACTGACGTCGCGAAATTCATTCTTGTTTAGTAGAATCTGCAACTGTTGGAACAGCCTTTTTTATCGGTGGGGATCCCAAAGGTTTTGATGTATTATAAATAATTATTTATTGCATATGACGTTAATTTTCGTCGAGACCGTATAGATATTTACCTGAACGAACTTCGTTGAGAGTTTGTCGTCCTTATGTCCTTTTTCCGTGCCCTTGCCTTCCTTGTTATTTCATTTTTCAAATTGAATATTTTTTTCTCGAAATTTTCCTTTTCCAAACACCCTCTAAAAACAAAATATCTCGTTAGCTCAAGTAGTTTTCAAAATAAATGCTTGAAACGCGTAATGAATGAGATCTACTTGTCTAAATCGGGGTTCCTCCCGTCAATAACTGGTTTTTAAGGATGGTAATTGAAAAAAAATTGCTAATATCACTGTCAAGTATTATTTTTGATAGGTAAATTTGGGTAAAAACGTAGCGCATAGGAACTTGCTTATAACACTGATATCTATGTATATTTTTCAAATTTATTCTCAAACCGGGAACGAGCCCAATACAATAAATCCAATGTTACAGCTAGCTAGATTCCTTAGAAACCAAGAAATTAAATATTAATTGTCAAATATGCATAAGATAAAAGGAAATTATTATCATGGCTCTGATATTAGCTTCTATTATCAGTATAATACCTTTCTGTCACTTTGAAGGTGTATAATTTTTCAATTAAAGCTTTTGGCCTGAGAATGACATCAATCACCATGGTTATCGATTGTCATGGATCAATTATTACCATGGAGATAAATTTTTATTGTATTGGGTAGGTGAGGGGGAGAAGAACCAGGCGACATATTCTCCGATTTTTTATTTTTTATTATTATTTTTTTTTTCTGGCCGAGTACTTTCGCCCCTTCGGGCATCCACAGGGCTGTGGTAACCTATGGTTCCACATCGCCCTGAGGATGCCCGAAGGGGCGAAAATACTCGGCCAGAAAAAAAAAAAAAAAAAAAAAATCGGAGAATATGTCGCCTGGTTCTTCTCCCCCTCACCTACCCAATACAATGAGAGATGCGACGACTCAACCAAGAAGATAAATTTTTAGTACAAAACCGGTTTTCTCAACTACCATCTTACAGAATATGAGGCGCGCAGTACTTTAACCACATAACTATTCTACAACTAATTTGCAACAAAACAATATGAGTCCTATAAAGTTGTTTCCACCTCCCCCCGCCAATTATTCCATTGTTTTTTCACTTTGAGAGCTTTTCTTTTTTGACCTTACCAAAATCACTATTTCCTTACTTTCACAGCAAATTCAAATCTGAGAATACCATTGAAAATAACGTGCCAAACCTTTTTTTTACTCATAATAAAACCATAAATGTGAGTGTAGAAAACCAATTGTATCAAAATTTGGGAAAATATGGCTTTCTTACGTTTATTATGCCCCTGTAATCTAACATCTGATACCCTATGCGTTTGCCATTAGTTTTTCTATATTTATGTTGTTAAAAGAAATCGTTCACAAGAGTTTGGGTTAGTTACTTTAACAAGGGGACGGTCTTTTGGATCTTTCAACGAATTTTCAAAGTTGAAAAACATACTAGTAGTGTCCGTGGATTGTGAGGGCGAGAGGAACCAGGCTCATTCCCCAACCGTCTATTTTCTGGCCGAATACTTTCGTCCGTTCGGGCATCATCAGGGCGACGTGAAGACATTCCACAGCCTGTGGACCCTATGGCTCCACGTCGCCCTGATGATGCCCGAACGGGCGAAAGTACTCGGCCAGACAATCCAAATTGGAGAATGAGTCGCCTGGTTTCTCTCCCCCCAACAATCCACGGACATAAAAAAAATGCGACGTCAAGAAAAAGAAAAATACAAGTAGTGTAATACTAAAAATATGAAAAAACATAAAGTTGTCGTCAAATTTTTGTTGTTTTGACGTCAAATTCGGATTCGGCTTTAAATTTCCTATAGGAATAGCTTTCCAAATCGCTTAAAAACATCAGTTTAATTTTTTTTGCCAGCGGAGCTCAAAATATCGGCCGGTGAAAAACTCGATTTACGGAAAATAATTTCTGTGGCGCTGTTTAAATTTTTTTCGCCAAATTTTTTGCTATGTACGTTTGTAAGGCGTTCAAATGAAGACTCCTGCATATTAAAAATATTGATTTACATAAATTTTGACCCCGAAAATCACGGTTAAAGGTCAATTTTTGAGCTTTCAAAAACCGATTTTTTTGGACCACTAGCAGATTTTTCCGAGAAATAAAAAAAATCACAAAAATACATCTTGGTAAGACACAACTTTCCTGAAAATTTCAGATTTTTATCTGTATTGAGAGAGGAGTAAAAAATCGTTAACTGTTCGGTTGAAAAAAATCGCAGGGGGACCCCTTGGATTTTTCGCGAAAATTTTTTTGAAATCGATTTCGCTCTAATTCAGCATAATGATAGTTGATGATGTGTATATCAATAATATATGGTTCATTCTTTGTTTCTTTCGCACTAAATAGGTGAAAAGAACGTTTAAAGTTGAGAAATGTGAATTTTTGTGTATAGTCTACTAATATTGTTGAATAACGCACAAACGGTTGAAAAATGGATATTTACAAATTGTGGATAGCTAAATTACCTATCTTTTGGTAGATACAAACATCCAAATTGACGACTTTTTGTTCAAGTTATCCACTGTGCTAGTTACATATCTTGGAAAACTTATAAGTTGCTACGTCTACTTACCTCGGTTATTCAATACCTAGTAGACCATTGCAATGGCCCAAGAAAAAGAAAATTGTCCACCCCTCGAATTTGATGTTTTATGTTTTGTAGAGTCCGAATATAGAATTAAAATACTTCCATCTACTACGTAAATATGGAAATGTTTGTAAATGTTTATTTTGTTTGTCCACCGTACGACGTCGACACTTTTTTGAGGAAACTGTAAGACCTACATTTTAATTTTCACGAAAAATTATTTTTGGCCTGCCAATGGCTCGAATTCATCCGAACCGTTAGGTACCTATCTTCTATGGGTATATTATGGGGGGTTTAAAAGGGGAATTATCCTTACTATCCAGGTCTTTTTAGACAAGGGTTCGTTTGGTGAATAGATTTTTCAACGCTGAATCGAATGAAACCTCAACGGGGATTATAGCTCTAATGGTTGTCAAGTAATCACAGCTTTGTTTCAGTATTTCGAAATTTTGATAAATTTGGCAAAATGGTATAAATAGAGACTTTTTATAAATAGAGAAATAGATTTTTTTGGAGGTATTAAAATCGTTGTATACTTGACAGAAAGCTCATAAAACGCTCTCTTGGGCTCTGTCGTTTTGGCGAATCTTTTAATTTAAAAATAACGAAAAATAGGAATATTGTTGGCAATTATCTAAATTACCTAAGTTGCTGCGGAGTTTTCCGATATAGTTACCAATCTGTTGTGTTGTGTCTCTCTGGACTGGCATGTCTGATCTGGAATTCTTATGTTTTAATAACATCTCCCGAACTGTTCCTTCTTGACTGCTGTATTATTTTTTCCTCTTTCTTAATTGTTATTGGGCTCGATCGTATTTCGATAAATAATTAAATAAATAAATTACTGGTTCGATCGAACGGAGAAAAGAACGCACATATTCACCCTGTAAGTCGACCGCTTTCGGGTATCGTTTTGGAATCCTTCTTGTAGGATGCGCAGCTGGGAAGATGGCCGGAGGTAGCCGCGGGAGTATCGAAGAGGGGCGACGACCCCCCAGCCCACGGTACCCTCCCCTCGCCGCCCCCGGCTACGAACAATATTCGAGAAGCCTCTTGGACGTGCCGGTGCATCTTGTCGAATACGGAGAGGCCTCTTCCGATGATCTCTCGTCAGAATGGGACTCAGACGTTCCCGAGCCTCCAGCAAAGGTAAAATCGGTCTCAAGCGCCGACGAAACATTGTTTTGAAGTTTTTAACAAGCTATTGGTTCGTCAATTTTTTGCCTACATTGTTCGGAGTGAATGCCCTGCGGAGGAATCTGTATACTCTGAGGTTTTTGCTGGCTAGTTTTTTATGGTTGGACATTCGACTTTAGAATATGAAATATTCAACTTCGTCAAGTTTACTCGCCGGATAATATTTTCAGGGTTCTAAATTTACGAAAGAGAGCGCTAAATTGTATGTACAATTTTTAATGGGTTCGTACTTTATTCATGACAAAGTGTCCGATAAATAATTTATCTATTCCGGATTAGGAGTTGTAAGAATCTGTGCATAGCTAACAGGGTAACTCCAAGTCTGAGTTTTTACCAATTATAAAATTGAGGAAACTCATTAAAAGGTCGCTAAGTTTGTATAATACAATACATTCTCTGAAAAACAGGTCAGGAAACTCAAAACCTGAGAAACGCTCGGAGTAAGTTAAAAACGCGGAACTACGGTGTGTGAGCCTACTGATACAAGTTTTGATTAATGGGATGATTTTTATAGCAAGAGGTTCCTAAAAAAAAAAGCTAGACCAACGGAAAAGTCAGTCACGTGGAAGTACGGTGTGTGAGATCTAAAGCGTTATTCACTCGCCGTAACAATCATTTCAAGACCTTACGCTTTCGAGTATATTGGTTTCGCGGCATGTAAAAATCAAAATACGCACTAGTAAAATAGCGAAAGAGCTTATACCGTAGAAGCTCGGAGCGTGAGCCAATAGATGAAAATCGAGCGCCATCTGCTCAAAATTTTAAGACCTCAACTGTTCCGAAATATTGACTCTAACAAGTTGTAAAAATCAAAATAGAAAAACTTCTAACTCGCCTATGTCAGAAGTAAAAAAACGACTAAATTTGCAAATACACTTGGAGATTATTTTCTGAAAATTTCATTGAACTTTATTCGCTTGCACGGAGATATAACCACTTTTGTGCCTTTTTGACCACAGACAGATGGACACACAGACGTTTGTTCAGAAATGTTCGTGGGTAGAGTACTATGATTTTTTTCCGAATTCACCTCCGTTCTGAATTCACCTTTTCGGAGGACAGCGATAATACCTCCATTTACTGCGTGAACATGGAAATAAAAACCGCGGCATGGGATCCTTACAAAAATTATTTGTTTTTTTTTTTCAAAATCATAAGCACCCGCTTCGATAATGGGCGACTGTACGGGGCAAGATTCAAGGAGGAATGCTTCCAAAATGTTGTAACCATATGATTTTTCACACGCGAGGAAAGAGGAACGGGTTCGCCAGGGTATAATTTAATTAATATGTGACTTATTATCCTTAACTAAAAACACTTCTCTCAGCTGATAACCTCTTGATGGGTTTTCCCTCGATCATCTTGAAATTTCGAGCATTACGTGTCGAGCCAAATAACAATTTTATTGGACGTTTTCCCCCAAAAACGGACACTTTTTACTTTATAATGATAAAGCGCACACCATTTGTTGCAAAATCATCGCGTACACGTTAGTTCAACCACCTTTCATTCCGCGGCGAATGCTCTTCCGTTTTCCTCTGCCGTACGGCACGCCACAATTTATTGAAGGTAAACAAAAACATTTTTCCCCTACTTTCCCTCCTCTTTTTTCCCTTGGCAGTGTCCTCTCACGTTTTCCAACGCTTTTCCTGGGGAAGAAACGTGCGTGCATGGTCAGTTATTCTGAAACCGTATGTCACATTTAGCAAAAATCTAATTATTTTTAAATTAGAATTCATGCCGATTGTTTTCATTTCTGCTCCACGTGAATTCTTAGTCGATGAGTTGAGGGCTTATTTTTCTAGCCTTTTCAACCCATCACCAATAAGAGTTCTGTTACAATCATGAAGCTACCAATCTGCAAACCGAAAAAAAAACGAACGGTGTGAACCACGCCAATTTCTCATATTAAACATTGCATTCTAGATAGGTCAGAAGCTATAAGATCACTTCTCTACTATGAATTGCTTCGTCTTGAAAACAATCACAAAAACTAAGCTAGTTTGTTACCACAAAAAATATTTCTTGTGCCCCATCCGCTCAAATCTACAAGAACGGCATCATTACGTATGCTCGAAATTCCCAGTTAAATTTCAACTCTTCGCTGATGTTTTTCAAGTTGCTTCTTCTTCTTATCGAATTTCTTTACGTAATTACTGTCGAGCGATAGGGCCAGATAAATGTTCGCTCAGGTATGGAAGTAGGTAGAGCTGCACGTAGATAAGACAGAGACGAGCGAAGTGAAAACGCTAGTACGAAGGCTACGGAGATAGTACAACGTAACGTAGTTCAGTCGAGTATTTCTAGTTCATGCGGCCAATGCCTGCTCGTGCACGATCTCGTCAAAGCGTTCGGTGTTTTGGTAGCCCTGAGTTTGTGAATGCTCTTTCGTGTCCGTTCGGAGAACCCAGTTTTTTAGACGCCTCGAGGCGACTCACGCAGTTCGCAATTCGCGCGCCCAATGTTCGCTTTTTGCCATGGGAATCAGCGACGTCATATTCAAATTCGTCTCCGACAACGAGTTTTACGCGTTTTTCAACGAAGTAGGTTCACTTTCAGGAGTTTTTAGATATACTGTTGAAATTACTTGAGAAAAATGATGATCGCCTCTTGGCAAAATGGTATGTTCTGTGTTTCTAAGCATGTGGAATCCGGGTATGGGATAAAAAGACTGCAAATGATTCCACAGTCGTCATCATCACACAATTATCATTCCTTTTCTTCGGTCATGTGTTGAAAATACCATTCCCTTGGTAAACTAACTAGTTCAAACTCTTGGGAACGTTTTTAGCTTACAGCATATTGACAACTTGGGAAAACCCCTTGGTGAGAATCGTATAATTTTTTTCCAAATAATCTCATTTAAATTCAAATTAATTGCATAAGTACAGCTGAAAAGAGTGTTGGTGTGAGTATAGCCTAAATTTTCAATATCTCCAAAATTTCATAAAATCTGAGGCATCAACCCTATTTATAATCTCATTCGATCACCTTGATAAATAGACTTTGGAAAATAAAACATTTCCCCCTTAAAACCCCCAAAAACACCCCCAACATTTTTGGTAGCGATTTTCCTAAAGAATTAAGCAATTGTAAGACAAAAATTATTTTTGGTCAAAACTTCAAGAATTTAGCTATTTCTGTTTCCTCAGAAAAGTGTTGTCGGGTTACGGCGGACGGACAGCATTTTTTCATTGGATATTCGGATTGGAAATCTCTTCCCAAAAATTCGATTTAAATCGAAAAGCTCTAAATTCTTCTGCCTAATTTTCAATTCAATGTTTTCATGGGGTTTCAGCATCTGGAACTCGCGTTTGTTATCAATTGCTATAAGTTATTTAATACCTAATAAAATAAGATCTGAGCGAAGTCGACAGCGGCTTCTAAGCTAATCCAAGGATTTTGTGAGCGATTTTTGCAATTTTTGGAACGTTACATCGCTTTCAAAATCGTACTATTACTACTTAAAAAACTGTCTTCTCCTACCTTACATCCTCGACTATGTTAACTAGACATCCGCATGACTCTAAATCTAATCATTTCGAGATCTAAAAGTCGTATTTTTTTAGAAATGAAAATATGGGGAACTACGTACGAACAAAATAGATGAAGAAACTAAATTAATAAATCCTGATACGGAAAAATAAGTATGATAACAAATAGGTGAAATGAAATTTCTGTCGTTGAGTTGTTGGTGCCAATCTATCGAAACATGCTGAACTGTTCAGATAGGCGTCTAATAACTAGGTTGAGGATAGGAATAAAAAATGGTAATGAACTGGAAAAAACCGCTTGTCTTGGGGGAAAACAAATCGTTTCTCAATTAGCTTCGGCTGCTGAAATTCATTGGTGCGTGAAAAAAAGCGTGTAACCTAACCGTCTGACTTTGATTATATTTCAAATCCTTCGGAGAACTTTACTCTGTATGTAATAATGTTGTATAGAATTCATTACATTTTATCTATCATAGGTTTTCTGCTAAAAAATAAAACATAAAATTGGAATAAATGTAGAAATCAGAGTATAATAAATTCGTCTACATTGACATTTGGCAGGTATTGAAAATTGCGACTCCTCGAATATTTCGCGGTTTCTGCAGAAATTAACATTTTATAGTGGACGATTTTTACCCTCAATAATTCCGTACAGAGTAAAATTCCACACATTACTTTTCACTGTAAAAAAAATTTCAATGTCAAATGACAAGAAAATGTCAAATTTTCCTGATACGAAATTTGTTTTAACAAAACTAAGTACTCCTGCGTTGAAAATACATTATTGAACCAAGCATCTGTTACGAGGCATGCAAAGAGTCTAATAAAAAAATAAAAAATTGTTGGTACGTATGTTTGTATGTAAATGTGTTCTATTTTATCAGCTTTTATTATACGAATTTTGAAATTTCTTACTCCACATTATTCTCTTCTTGATGCTCAGGTCAACAATCTGCGATTCGGTTTCGATTAGTCAGTTCTAAATTTATCGATCCCGTCCCACTTCAGTTCTATATCTACCCGTCAAACTTCCTCTGTCCGAATAAAAGCATCCGTCGAAGAATCTAAACAAGGATCGAGCGGAAAAATAGATACGCTCTTAGATTAACGGAATGAAGTAATATGATCTGGAAGATGGAGTTTTATCGATTTGCTTATTTTTCTCAAGGATCGGCGATTTTGATTACAGTAGTTATATACAGACTATACTTGTAGTCAAAATATTAGATTTATTTGCTTCGTCGTCCTTATTGGTAAGTATTGACTTTGGAAAATACCAATAATATAAATTTGTTTGGCTGCACCAATAAAAGCAGAGGTTTTTCAATTTTCTTTCGTGGGTAGTCGGATTCCCATGAGTTCGCCTTAACAGCCGATAAAGGCGAGAAACAGGCGCCTTCGAGCGATGATCGACCGATTCAGGCGATTAACCACTTGACCGATTTCGTTGAATCACGTCGACCACGAGCGGCCCTCAAATTCTTATTAATTTTTATTACATCGAACATTAACACATTTAAAGACGGGTGGAGTGGATTTTATTCAGTGAGCTTACAAGTGCAGAAATACTTTCATTTTGAGTAATTTCTAGCGGCAAAATATGATGAAAAATACGCAGAAAATTTCCTTAGACTTAGTTGTGAAATATTTTTCTTTTTCTGTTTCAGCCTTCCGGGTGGAGGAAGCTTAGAAATATTGTTCAGTGGACGCCGTTCTTTCAAACTTACAAGAAACAGCGGTACCCTTGGGTCCAACTCGCCGGCCACCAAGGTAAAATGAACCCCGGTGAATGGTGCGATGATGGTGGTGTCATTGGTTTATTATTTGTAATTTAGATTAATCATAGAGCAATGCGGCGTGACCTTGATTTTATCCCAGAAAGCCAACTTTTTTTGACATTTTAATACAATTTTCCCTTCTGAAACGAATTTCAATTATAAACAAAATGAAATGGAAAAATGAAATCTTGGTGCACTTTTTATCACTCCGGATTTTTGTTTTCTATTCCCGTTAAAAAAAAAAAAAAAAAAAAAAAAAAAAAAAAAAAAAAACAAGATTTCCCAACTCTGGTTAAGTTTTCATTTTAGAAAAATTTTACTATTTTTCACCTTTTAAAAAATCCTCTTCTTTCTTTAACTGAATCTCTTTCGAAAGAATGTCAGCTTTAAAAAAAGTTTTAAAAAATATGTAAAAAAATTAAATTAAAAAAGAAGGAAATGGCGCTTAAAAACTCTCCTCTACAATTTAGGAAAATCGGTACCTATAACATTTCTGAAAATCTCGAAAATTCTACGCAAATGGGAAAATCCTTAGCAACTATCATAATTTTAATTTTTTTCAATCATATAATTAAAAATCAAATTATTCGCCTTACGATACAGCTGAAGATTGTTTTCTGAGCCTTCCATCAAGTACAGAGCAATTGTCATAGCTCGGTAAATACTCAACTTATACCATCTCGCCAAATTTTTCAAATTCTCCCAAAATTCCGCATAGAATTAAAGATAACTTGAGAACCATTACAAACAGCTACGCAGGTCGAATGGTCTCATTCGATTCAGCGTCCATAAATCAATGAACATTTATACCGAATACACCTCTGTCTGAATCGGAGATATACTGTGATGAAAAAAGTTTTGTTGGCAAATTTAATGTTAGAAATAGTCGCATAATCGGGCCTCGAAGTTCGGCACATTTGCGCGTGTAATAATGAGTATTTTCCAAAAACTTTCCTATCCAGAGCCGACAGAATAATCTCGATTCGCACTGATCCACTCGAGGTGTTTTTCCCACACTCATTTCCGACGATCGGGTGATACTTGTTATGTCGAGATTTTTACGCAGTAATCGAAAATATGGCCACTTGTTTTGAACGAGGTCTCCATGATGTTCGTATCTAAAGCGCGTATTATCGAGTGTAATGGTCAGTCAACGAGCTTACAAAAACTAGTTGAAATCGCTAATGTGAGTGTAGTATTGTTTTTCTGACCAGTTGTACTCGAATATCCTGTGGTACTTGTTGCAGTCGAGAAACCTCGATATTTTCGGAGTGTTTGTGATTTTTGGCTGTACCTGGAAAACAATGCGTTTTAGCGACTTGGCTCGGAAACACTTATGAATGGAGATTAGATTAGCTACAAATTGCGACTGGAACTAGCTCAGTAGGTCTAATCATAACCGAAAGCTGGGAGCTTGAAAATTGGTCGTTAAAAAATAGTTTTTGACCATTTTTAACCTCAAATATCGGCAAAAGTATATATAAACCTACGGTTAAAGGCGTATGAAGAGTATTGTAGCAAATTTTATTAGCTTTCATATAATTGTGAGAAATGAAAAATATTCTCTTTTTTTTTGGAAAAAAAAATAGTCTAATTTTCGAGTTGCCGCATTCTGGCTATTATTTAACCTACAGAGCTCCGTTCTGTTTCTAACCGTAGCAAATCTAATCTACTTTGAAAAAGGTCTATTTCGCGTAGTTAGAAACTGTACTAAATAAACCAAATTACTCCTTAAAAATTTGAGGATTTTCAACTGCTACAAAGGTAGTACAGGTTTTGAAGCTGCAGATTGGCTATAGAAGTCTCTCTTGCACAATCGTTTCCGAACAACATATAAAAACATCTGAACTTCGCTATCATTTGTGATTTTAAAGTACGCATTGACTAGCCTAGCCGCCATTTTCCGGACGAATCGATACGTATTCGGAGAATAAATTACATTTTATATTGCAGTAGGTATTATCAAAGCGTTGGGTGTTTTTTGTACTTCCACGGCGATTTGATCAAATTATTTGTATTTAATTTCATTATTTGGTCAAAGCTGCTCATTTCCTGTATTTTCAAAAAAGAAATCATACTCTTCTGCTGAACAACCCAATTGCGCCACGAAAATAATGCGCTATTCTCGATAAATTCATTACTCAGCAAATTCTATTGGAAAAAAGCCGATAGGCTCGAGTTTTTTGTATATTTATCCAAGAGTATTGTGTGATTCACAAACCCTTAGAAATCGCGATAGTGACGCCTTCCAACAACATAATCGTAATTCATTCACGTGGATACGCAATATGGTTCAACTTTTGTCTAGTCCTTCTTTTCTTTTTCACTTTTCCTCCTTTATTATTTTTTTATTATCGCCACTTTTTTGTCATCCAGTTCGAATAAATTTCAGAAATTTTACCTTCAAGATATAAATAAAAAAATTTGCTCAGCTAGGTTCCTCGAGTTCCGTTTCAACGTAGTTCAGGGCAATTACTAGAGATGATTTATTTATATTTTTCTCGTACTATTGTTTCTCACGCTGCGATGCCATGATAGTAAAAAAGTTGTCCAGTACGACCTTCCATTTTATGAACGGTTTCTCCAGAAGAAAACTAATTAGTTCGTTTCAAGTTGAGCAGCTCCAAGACGAGACCCATCCACAAAAAAATACAGGCTTTTTCGCATCGCAAGATGATCGGCTTTCATATTGTTAATGCTATGTATAGTTTCTTTGTTCAACTGTTGACATCTGTGCTTCAAGTTCTATTATAGCTCGTTGCATCTCTTTTTGAATGTCTAACCTGAGTGGAGATCGATTGAACAGCTAAACAAAGATTATTTCGTGCAAAAATAAACATTAAAATTTTGGTTCGGAATATTGAACAAAAATGATGTACCTAGGTATTCGAATATGTGAGATTTATAAATACTTGGTATTATAACTGAGAATTTACGAAGCTACGAGCTACATAATTCTCTTTTACTAAATCGATGGGAGAAGTGGACTTTTTTTGAAGATTAATTTGATATTAAAATGTATAAATATCTTTCTTCAAGCCGTTGAAAATACCAAGTTGTTAGTTGAGGGGTTGTGAGGGGGAGAAAAACCAGGCGACTTATTCTCCTGATTTTTAATGGCTGGCCGAGCACTTTCGCCCATTCGGGCTGTGGACCTCATTGTTCCACGTCGCCCTGAAGATGCCCGAATGGGCGAAAGTGCTCGGCCAGCCATTAAAAATCTGGAGAAAAAGTCGCCTGGTTTTTCTCCCCCTCACAACCCCTCTACTACAATAAATGCGACGACAACCAAGCGAAGAAGTTGTTAGTTGAAAGCACAGCTCTTCCATTAGGTTGGCAGGCTTTCTCCGATATTTTTTTTATCGAAGAAATTATAAACCACTGTATACAGTAATTTGCTCTCATTTTTATTCTCTTTGTTCCAGGAAATTTCAAAGCCGGACCGGAACCTGGGACGATATTGAAAAAGCTGTGTCCAAAGGAGCAACTCTGCTTCCAAATCCTGATGAAGGACATCCTTCGACCTTACGTACCTGAATATAAAGGACATGTGACCTGCGAAGACGGCGACGGTGAGGATTCAATTAAATTGGCTATTCCCTAGTAATACTCGATTTTAATCAATCAAATCGGTAGGTATTAGCGATTGTGATGAATATTTTTCCCTTGAATTTCAATTAGCAATATTTTTATTGCTTCGATTTAATTCCTTTTGTGAGAAAAAATAATCATTTTTATCTGAAGGAGGTTTTTCTCCCAAGTTTACTATAGCAATATTCCTATTGGAAACGTCGGCGTCAATAATTTTTCAATGTTGAAGGCATCGGTTTTAATTCTCCCTGCATAATTGCACAGGGAGGTTATTTAGTCCATTAATTTTGGACCAGTTGATTTTCAGTGACTCTAGTTATATACTTTTTTTAACGCCGTTTCATTTTTCATTTTTGAACCTTAGCAGGCCAAAAATTGCCGATTAGGGTGCTCCACATTTTTCCTCAATTTGTGTCCCTTCCATGATTTTGAGCTTTGAAACCCATTTGCTTAAAAAATGAGATGTAAATTTTACTCTGGGCCTATAGTATTCAGCTACTCCTTTTTGAATTCCTTTTCTACCCTTTGTCTTGATCATAAATTTTCTCAAAAATCCCCCCGAGCTACTACAATAATTTCAGAATTTTCTATTGTCGCTCAAGGATTAATTTGTCCTCTCAAATTACCTCTTAATCGTCGAGGAATAGAATTTTGTTTGTAGTCGCCGCTCAAATTTCTATAAATATTTTACAATCTCATCGGCGTTCACAATCGTTTCCTTCAGCTCTCGGCAGTTAGGTACTCGATATCGCCATTCGAACTAACATTGGTAATAGATTCGTGACCTCTCTCTCGTCATCGGTATCAAACGGAGCAGCCTCCCGTTGAATCTAGTCGAGCTCACGTTTTCCAATTGATGTTGTGCCGCGCGTCATTTTTTTCCTTGCCTCTCCGCCGATTCTTCATCTCATTCTTGACACAGAGCTCGACCAATACGATTTTCCCCTCTCTGTTCGCAGGTTCGTCAATGTACCTGCAACTTCAAGATTTACTCGGAGATTTCACGAACCCTTGCGTCATGGATTGTAAAATCGGCGTCCGAACCTATCTCGAAGAAGAACTCGCCAAGGCCAAAGAGAAACCCAAACTTAGAAAGGTACAGAACTATCGCTTCAATCACGATGGCTCGACGAAAGTAGCACTGGAGAGTTTGAGGTCGTTTTCGATGTAATGAAATATGAAAATACTACTGAAATACTGAAATGTACTACACTAACGAATAAAAAAAAAATGAAAATAAGTATAAAAAGAAAATAATAAAATAAAATAAATAAGAAAGATAAGAAAGTCTGTAAGAAAATAGGAGTACATAAATAGTCATTATATGATAGATAATGAAATATTTAATAGTACGTGTTCATCGGTTGCAGGACATGTATGAAAAAATGATACAAATCGACTCGAACGCTCCTTCGGAAGAGGAACACCGATTGAAAGGCGTCACCAAACCTAGGTACGTATTTGAACTCGTTCGTGTGTTAGAATCTCACCCCAAGCTATCCAAAATGCTTCGCTTATTTCTATTTGAATTGTTACATCGCTTTGATTGCATTCTATTTTAAATTGACGGCCCACGGCCGCTCAGGATCCATATCCAATTTGATATATCTATGTCGTTTCAACAACCGATTAATCCCAAAATTTCATTCTAGTTCTCTATTTATTACCGTATTTTCAATTCAGGTATATGGTATGGCGAGAGACTATATCATCGACAGCGACCCTCGGTTTTCGAATTGAGGGTATTAAAAAGAGCGACGGCCGGTCGAGCAAAGACTTCAAAACGACGAGGACTCACTCGCAAATCAAAGAGGCCTTCACGGATTTCACCGATGGTTTTCCGCATGCTGTTGTAAGCTTTTTTACGCCAGGAAATTTTTTCACTAAAATCAAAGAACGAAATTATCTCACTCTTCAATAGAATCATTTGCACGATAGAACTGAATAAAGCGTTATGAAAAATTACTCGAGTGTGGTTTTTCCAAAAAAGCTTTTTCAATAAGCAGGTTCCTTCTTTCGTCCGTGGATGCTCGAATAGGCGAAAGCACCCGGTGTGAATCTAAGATAACAGAGAACGACTAGGTATAATGCTTTAACGCGACTTTGCTTTTGTTCCAGCCAAAATACATCAAAAGGTTGAAGGCCATCAAAGCGACGCTAGAAATTTCCAATTTCTTCCTCTCGCACGAGGTATGTTACCCTACCTTTCGTTTTAAAATTGTTTTCTGAAGTCGAGGCGAAGAAAAACCAGGCGTCTTATTGTCCGGTTTTTAATCGCGTAAGTGCTCCAGAGAATGAGTTGCCACATTATCCTCTTCTCTACCCTATCAGCCTCGTCATTTCCGGTGACGAACGTTTTCTTACATCATTTTATAGCCATTCCCACCTAAAATGTCGCTCATACCCCAAAGTTGGCCCAATCGAATTATTAGACAATCTCTTGTAAAAAACTTGCACCAATTCCTACTAAAAATGTGAAAATCGCTCCGTAAAACAGGTTTAGGACTCAGCCAGTATTGTTTAGGTCACCAAGGAATTTCCCTGGTCCCCTGGCTGCATCGAGCACCTAGAGAATGGGTGATCATAGTCATTGTTCTTGAAATATATTTAAATTGTGCCCTGACACCTGCACCACACTTCTGAACAGAAGAATGCCGGCAACTACTCTTGCCGACTAATGCCTCCCATTATTCCCAGAAAAAGTCTTTAACGAACCCCGATAGGGTCAGATATATTATGGTCAGACACATCATGATATCCCTTTCTCATTTTTCTCCTGAGCGCTAAAATTAACAAGCTAAAATTCAATCATTGTGTTTCAGATGATTGGAAGTTCACTGCTGTTTGTTCACGACCAGAAAAACGCCAATGTGTGGTTGATTGATTTTGCCAAAACGCTTGAACTGCCTCAAAGAATGAAGATTGACCACAATTCGTCATGGGTTGTTGGCAATCACGAGGACGGCTATCTTATCGGTATCAACAATCTGATAAATATATTCTCAGAAATGGCGGCAGAGCAGCAGCAAAATATTAATTTGGATCCAGCACGAACGGATGCTATACAAGACCACACATCTGCTGAAGCACCAGCGGGAACTGAAGCTGAAGATCAAACTTGCGCAGAACAAGTTCAATCGTGCGTTATTCGAGATCGGTTATGCAACAATCTTGTCCAACACAGCAGATCAGTGGCTCCACCTGAAACGATTGTAACGGCGCCTTCGGATCAAGATAACAATTCTGGCCCGGACGTGACGTGATTGGACGTTTTCAATCAAATCTCCCGGAAAATATTGCGAGATTAGAATTGACCGCAACGTGCCTGCTTCAAGTTCGAGGGATTTCTTCAAGTCAATTTGAACTTTGTCTTCCTGATTACTCGAAACGTAATCTGCAATTTAACCATATGTTTGAGCAAAGCGCATTTTTCAGCAAACGCTCAATTGAATCAATAATGTCTTCTAAAAAAATAGTGAATGACTGTTCGACCGTTGCGTTTTTATAAAAATAAGCAATCTGTCAAAAAGAGAATGGAGATTTGTGTGCAGCCTTTCAATGCATAATTGTAACGAAAATTTGATGAATGATTGTGAGCATTAGAGGAAGGAACAATGACGAGTTTTTATTCATAAGAACAAGATGATCTGTACATTTGTGAATGAAAATCCACCAAGTGAAAAAGATAAATTTCGCTCTTGTGATCACGCGAGTAAAACACAGTCCTTTTTGTGTGAAATCCGTCCTTTAATCATGTCAGGAAAATATGGAAGGCCTTAGGAAAAGGTCTGATTGGTGCGCGTCTTCCAATTATTGTCATTATTAATATTATTTATTAATTTTTTTTTGGAGCCCAAATCATTTTGCGCACAAGGCGTCACTATTCTTGAAGCGTTTGGCCTTTTGTAGAGCTACTGAGCCGTCCTCAAACAGTCAAGAGCAGATGCGCATAGTGTAACGTCTGGAAAATGATGACGGTTTGCAATCAGAACTTCCTTTCCACAAGTTTGGCTGATAGGTGCAGAGCTACGTCCGATTAAGCCTGTTTTCATCATTTCAACTAGAGCTTGGGCATTATTTTGTCCAGAGATATCTAATTTGATGACGCAGATGACTACATTCAAAGTTGAGGGCGTGCTTTGGAAATACCGGCCAAGGAAACCCCCTTATCAGTTCTGACTCAGCAGTGCTCATTGGAAAAATTGATAACAATCAAGTATCGATAGTGAACACCCTCCATCAAAAATTGCCAATGAAGACGGCAGTACAAAACGTTGACCAGCGTTGACTGTACAGGGTTATTCCTCAGAAAAATAATATGGCAATAATGTCGAGAGCACCAAGTGATAGCCAATAGTCCCGGGTACACTTGTTGGGTTACTTGGGGTTCGTGGCTTAAATATTGAGAAAAGGTCGAATGTGTGGTGACGTAAAGGGGCAGTCCTGTTACGTCTGTTCCATCTGGATAAAATTATCATGTTTAGAAGAAAACTGCGTCGGAAAATAGGTTCGCCAAACGAGTGAAACCTCGATCACGTCTATATACAGACTATTTTGAAAATTAAATTAAAAAAAAAACTTTTTGTACAAAACGATCATTTTGTCGTACTCAATGTTTCAAAAAATTGTAATTATTTCTTTCACGCTTAGTTCATAGCGACTCTTATCCGGTACCTTGACTCATTGCTTGTAATCAGAAACTGTAGTACCTCATTTTGATAGTTTTTATGTAAAAATTGTACAGCAAGCCCACGTGCATCTTGGTACTCCACGTTTAAGAATGAAAGAATAATAGTGGTATATACTTTTATAAAATCATTCTTACGTTGTTTTTGTCATTTTTTTCCCTGAAGCCTATTCTATTGGACTGAAAAATTACCTATCAATTAAGGCTGGATTTATAGATGGCATAACCGGGAACCTCATCACGCTCATCTCATTTTAGCTTTCTTCAGGAGAGCTGTTTGAAAGGTTTTCAATGATATTCGCTGAGGATAGCTGAAGAATTGCGGTGTTTTGATCTCAGTTAAGATCTATTGCTTCTTTGGTTTTTATGAAAGTAATAATAGCTATGGTCGACTGCGGCTAATTTATATTGATGCCGGGTGGGTTTGAATAAAAATTGTTCTCGTCATTGATGGTTAAGGAGCTCGTTTATAATGGAACTCTGGTTTTTGTACAAAGGCACAACATTAAAAAATTGAATACATTAATAAATTGTAAGGAAGTGCACGAGCCAAGCAGTATAGAGCGGACTTCCCTATGAATGAACGGTTGACTATGTTTTTTTCTAATTATAAGAAGTCGGAAGGGGGGGGGCTCCAAAGGCCCCTATTAAAATTCAGTGTTAGCAGAATGGTCAGCTAGAGGGCACACAAAAAATTCAAGAAGCCTAACCCTCCATTTGTGACCGTGAAAAATTCATCCTTCTTGAGTCCATGCATATTTTCTCGTTTGGTTTACTGGTAGGTATGGTTTAGAATAGTTAGAAAAGTATAGGTATTTAAAAAAGCAAATAATTATAGTTAAGATTTAGCCTCAAATTTCTTGTTATTTGGCAATAATAAACCATTGCAATCGCCCAAGAAAAAGGATTATCTAACCCCCTCAAAATGTGAAGTTTTACGTTTCAAGGCATGTAGAATCCGAATATACAATTAAAAAACGAAAACTCTGTCCGTCCGCTATACGCCGTCAACACTTGTCTCACGTAACTATAGGAGCCAAATTTTTCAAATTTTCACCAAAAATCATTCTTGGTCAGACAATGGCTCAATTCTTTAGCCATAACGCTACCTACCTCAAGTTTGAGGGTATTTTTGAGGGGTAATACGTATTTTCCAACGGTTTCCAGAAAAAGGTGTATTTGGTATCAATTTCTATAAATTTTTGGACGCTGAATCGAATGAGACCATCGCGCGCTCGATAGCTTGGTTTTTGAGTTAGCGCAGCTTTTGTATCGAATTTGGGAGAAATTCAAAAATTTGGCATGAAAGCTCGGTAGGTTTTGAAGCTATAAAATTCGTTCTATACTCGATGGAATGGTCGTCAAACACTCACTCCAGCTGTATCGTTGGGCAATAAGTTTAGCTTTTAATTAGGAACTTAAGAAAAACGCTGCAAATGATTGTACAGTGGTTTATTATTATTTCGCTTCAATATTGATTTAAGAAGACTATCCATTTGTCATTTTAAATATTCCGAACATTTTTGA